>OZ030022.1:860000-1282500 GCA_964023405.1 Apodemus agrarius
TCTCAGTTGTATTCCTGTTTAAGTTCATTAAATACTGACTGTTCAGAAACCAGGGAAAAGGGATATAAGCTGGGCACATCAAATCACATTTCTTCCATGTAGACAAACATACACAAACTATACTCCTCCTCATGAGCACACATAAGGACACTGCCTTGAGTAATAAAATGTTTGTGAGCACACGAAAGCTTGTGAGCCACAATACTCCCAAGTTGGCAAATCTCAAAGAGCTACACAGTTACAAATTAGAGATTCACATACCTAAGCTGCAGAGAGAAAACAGAGAGTAATATCTACACTTGAAACCCAAGGTACTTTCCCCCTTCATTCAACAAGCGTGGATGAAAACATTATATTGGAATTCCATAAGGTCAGAAAGACAGAAGGGAAATGAGAGAATTGGTCCTAAACCTCTTTTACCCCAAATAACAATTAAAAAAAAAGATAGATGAGTGTTCTTAGCGTTCTTATTGAAAGAGAAAGGATTAGTTAACTTTCAACTGAAGAAACACATACAGCAAATACAGAGTGGAATAAAGACTGTCCCTTAGGTCACTTCCTCCCCTGGTGCCCTCTTTACTAATCCCTACAAAACGCATCATCTCTGGGGCTTTTTATTCTGGGACAGCTAACATATAAAAGTCAAGATGGCCCCAGCCTAGGTGTCTGGTTCTGTCTGGAGGAGCCTGACCATTTGGACCAAAGGGGAAGGAGATGGGCCCCATTTTCCCACCCCTAGTGGCTGTGAAGAAGACAGGAGAGGGCTGGTTTGGCCTCTTCTCCCCTCCTTTCTTTAAAATTGTACATTAAAATTCCAATACACCTGGGAGGGGAGAGAGGGGGGGAGGGAGAGGGAGAGGGAGAGGGAGAGAGAGAGAGAGAGAGAGAGAGAGAGAGAGGTGAGAGGGGGAGAGAATCCTACCCTCAGCTCTACATATTTGACTGCAACAGAGGGAGACATCTGGCAGGAGGGTAATGGAGCCAAGAAAATTCCTATAAATTTAAATTTGATGATGGCTACAATTAACTCCCCAACAAACGAGTACTTAAACAGGAAGCATCTCTGGGCATTTGGATGCAGCTTGAGGTGCACATGAGAAAAGAAGAGCTTAGGACTAACCATAGAATGTCCTCTGCTTCAGAGCTGGAGCAACCCTTGGTTGCCTTTTGCCCCTGCCTTTGGACTGAGCACCAGTGTCTCCTCACTGGCCTGCATCACATCAGAAGGCCAGTTTTCAGCAGCAGGCTCTCCCAATTCAATTGTGGCTGTCTCTCCCCCCCCCACCCCCGCCCATTCCTCCTGCTCCTCCTCCATGGCCCCTGCCCCCGCCGCCGCTGGCGCCGCCACCACCACCACCACCACCACCACCACCACCACCACCACAATCACCATTACCACCACCACCACCACTACCACCACTACCTCTGCTATCTTGGGAGCACAGGGGGTTTTAAGAGGACAGGGGTTAATAAAAAGGTCAAATAAAATCATCATATTGAACAGAATGAAATATCTTTATTTACCACCAAAAAATTCACA
Source organism: Apodemus agrarius (assembly GCA_964023405.1). Lineage (NCBI taxonomy): Eukaryota > Metazoa > Chordata > Mammalia > Rodentia > Muridae > Apodemus > Apodemus agrarius. The sequence goes on from OZ030022.1 coordinate 861,541, forward strand.
GCAATCCCTCTGAGACAGGAGTAGGGTGGGGATTGCACACATACACACACACACACACACACACACACACACACTCACGCACATGGATAGAGATGGGTGACTAGAATCTCACTCCGGCTCAGCCTTCCCCTCCTCTTCAGGTAGAGAGGCTTGTGAAAAATATTTACATAAATGCAGATCCCAGCTAGAGGGAGTTGCCCAACCCCATCTTCCTATGCCCCCTCCACCTCAATCCTGTTTCTTTTAAAAGAGGTACGAACTGCATAGACTAGCAATAAATCCGCAGGGGTTGGGGGTGGGGCACTGCCTGGGAAAAGGTTAGGACAATTCGATGCAGCAGGTAGGAGTTTTCAAAAGAGGGGTCTATACATTTAGGGCGAGAACAATTAGGCTCAGGCGGGGCCAGGCGCAGACGGAGGTAGGATTTGGACTTTGCACACCTAACACCAGTTCAAACATACAGGAATTTCACAGCAAGGCAGGATCACATTTAGCTGCCCCCTAACCGAGGGGCAAGGTGGGGTGGGGGCGGGGAGCCTGGGAGGTCTCGCAGACCTCCCAGTGGATCTTTTCACTTGGGCTAAGGAAGACTTGAGTTCAAGGATTGTTCGGCTCTGGTGCCCACTGTGCCCGCCCCTCCTCTCACCCAATCCGAGCAGCAAGACTTTGTTGCAAGGTGTATTTTCTTTTAAATAAACAGTCTTGGGGCCTTGGCGCCAACGGGGTCCACTAACCACGGGTCAGACACTTCCTTCACCCCTTTTTCCAGGCCGGGTCTCTGTCCCCTACAGTGAATTAGACCCGAGGCCAAGGAGGTTCTAGAAGGAAGTGCCAGTAACGGCAGTGGGGGGCCAGCCCTGGCCACAGTCCAGTTTTCCACCCGCAGGAAAAAAAAGACGCGTTACAAAATAAAAAATAAAATAAAATAAATTTCCCACTTTCCCTCCCTCCCACCCCAAAGGGTCAGGTCTGCAGTTACAGCAGTGGATTTCCTGAAAAATACTGCAGCCGGTCTCTGCTCAGTTTTTTTTCTTTCATTCTTCTGTTCTGAAACCAAATTTTCACTTGTCGGTCTGTCAGGTTCAGCATCCGGGACAGCTGCAGCCGCTTCTCTTTGTTGATGTACACGTTGAAGAAAAACTCTCGCTCCAGTTCCCGGATCTGGAATTTCGAATAAGGGCAGCGCTTCTTGCGGGTGCGGGGGGCGTCTGGAGGGAGGGGAAGGGGCAAGTGCGAGGAGAGGGGAAAGAGATACGTGAGACCCCGGGCGACCCCAGCCAACCCCGCCGCTGAAAGCTCAGCGACACTGCTCCCAGTCCCGCCGCCGGGCAGCCCTCCCTCTAGGCCGGCGGCTCTTCTTCCATTATCCGCTGCGCTGGGGCAAGCCTGGATCCCACTGCCAGGTTTACTGAGAACCTAGTTCCCCTGCCCCTCAGTCCAGAGCCCTAGCTAACAGGGTCTGAGAGTGAAGGAAAAACTGACTGCGCCACGTGCTTTCCCTGGGGTGCCCTGCCCGCTCCTGGTCGCTGCCCTTGCCCTTGCCCTTTCCAAGCCGCCCTCCTAAAGCTTCTGCAAATCCAGGACCCCTTCCTCCAGAAATCGGAGGGAACCGCGGAGAATCGGCGCGAAGGAATGAGATCAGGCGAGAGCAGTGAGGAATCCGGGAGGAAACTAGGCAGTAGAGGTAGCGGGACACCAACGAACCTCCTGCGGTGCCCTGGCGCCCCGGGACACCCTGCCGCCTGCCTGCCGGGCCTTGCACACTTCCAAGCTGGGCCTACCCAGAGGCCTCAGACCCTGGAGAGCCATCGTCACCCTCGCCTGCAGCGCAGGGGAGCTCTGATTCTTTCTCCACACCCCTACCAGCGCCAAAACCCTGCTTGCTCCTGTTTCTTCTCAAAGACCCGCGAACACGTAATTTGAACATTTTTAAAAAGTCGTTTTAAAAAGAAGAGGAGCGGCCTTGGAGAGCTTCTCAATACTCCAGCTCTGCTGCGTTGCTTCTGTCCCTTACCTCTCCCCTTCTCTGGATTTCTCCCAGTCTGTCCCTCGCCCTCCCCTTTTCCCCCTCCACCCCTCCCCTCCCTCCCAACCCCCCAGCAGCCCGACTCCTCATCCTTTCTTAAACGCTCCTCTAAGTTCACGATCAAAGTTAATATCGCCCGCAATGGTGGCACTTTTAAAAATTTCACAGACCGAGGGAGATAACGGAGGAGGGGGCTCTCACCCGGCTTTTCCAAAGAGCCCCTTTCCCCCCTCCCCACCCCTTCTCCATCGTAAAAAGTCGAGTCGTTGGGAGAGAGGGCTTTGTAGGTTATAATAAAATCCTTTGAATGCTTATAAAACTCCACATAAAATCGGACTGACCCAAAACACGAGGCTGTCCGCGCTCCCCTGGCCTCCTCCCCACCCCCCACTACTCCAGCCCTCCCTCTCCGCTCCCTCCCTCGCTGCCCTCGGGTTCCCGGCCGCTGCTACCTACTGGGGGCGGCTCCCTTGGCCGGCTCCTTGGTCGCCGGGTGGGAAGAACCGGATGAGCTGGGATTCGTGTTCTCCTCCTCGGCCTCGGCCTCAGCACCGGCCTCTGCCCGGGACGGAAGTCCCGAGGCGGGGGGCGCCTCAGGCTCCCCCTTGGCCTCGCCCTTGCCGGAGCAGGGGGGCTCGGTGGGCGCGTCGCCGCCACCGCAGTAGGCGTTGTCGAAGAAGCGGTCGAAGGCTTGGGGCAAGACGCTGTTCTTGTTGACTGAGGAGTAGAAGCCGGCGGGGGCCGCGTGCGGGGCGCTGGGGTGGTGGTGGCCGCCGTAAGAACCTTCATTTTTCATGAGGATCTCAGTGACTGTGGAAGGAGGCAGGCACTCCCGGTGCATAAGCTCGTCGGCCGCCGCATAACAAGACGAGTAGCTGTTCCGATGGTGCCACTTCCCGGACGGTTCCAGGCCGTAGGAGACCTCCCGGACCGGGGGCACTTGGGCTGAGTAGGGATAAGAAATCTGACGAGAGGGGGCCTGGGGCAGGAAGGAAGAGACGGTGGAGAACTCGGGCACGTAGTAAGTGCAACTGGGCAGATAGAGGTTGGAGGTGCAGCTCCCTCGTTCGCCGAAGTCAGCGCCTCTCTCCTTGCGCGAAGGCGAGCAGAAGTTACCCAGGTTGACCGAGTTAAACATCGTTCGTTCTCTTCTCCTGCCTCCTCCGGCTGGAGGTTTTGGACCCGATCTAGCGAGGGGGGAAATTTTGGGAAGGCGAGATGACGCGTTATCCGTCTTAGTCTCTCTCCCCGAGCACGTGATCCAAAGTAGATATTGTCATATATCAGTTCGGAGCACTTCGCAGACGTAGGAGGGGTTCTCTCTTAGGTAAGATCGGGGACGTTCAGGCGATTGGTTTGCAAACACCGCAGAAACATTATGAAAATCAATTGCAGATTTGTATTCGTTTTTCTCTCGTCACTCCCCTCCTCTCCATTCCACAGAGCGAGCAAAGGAGGAGAGAGAGAGGGTTGGGGTGGGGTGGGCGGTGGGATGGGCGGGGGCGGTGGCTGGGAGGGGGTAATTGTATTTTTTTTTTTTTTAGCTGCTTGCTCTTTTCCCCCCTAGGATTGGGGGAAGGAGAAGGGTTTTCCGTTTAGGGGTCTTGGTCCCTTCCTTATGACAGGCTGGGGGGTAAGAGGAAGGGCCGTTTCCTACCTGATTTTCCCAGAAATATTGGATGCTTCCCCTCAAATCTCAGGGACTCTTACCCCTCTATCTGACGAGTCAGAGCTTGTTCACAAGAAGTTCTTTATATTATATTCCTGGCCAGAATCCGGTGAGGTCCCTTATAGGACAGGCTCCCAGGAAGAGTATCTGAAGTTTCCCAAAGGTGAGGCAGCCCAGCTCTGAACCAGTGTCCCAACTTTGTCTAGCTTGCTGTGCTGCCGCTGGCTAGGGACTCCTATTAGTCATAAACCAGTGGTGAGCAGTGCGCCAGCCGCCCAGCCGGTGCCTGGCGAAGTCTGGGAAAAACCTTCTCTAATGTTGTGTTAAATATTTAGTATGAGAGAGTGGCCCTGGGTGAATATTTCATGCCTGCCTTTATTGTCAATCAATGTGCAGAAAGCTACATTCACTGTGGATTTTAAAATCCCAAACCCCAAAGAAAAAGATTTAGAATGAGAGTCATCTATCTTCTCTATCTGGGGCCCTTCAGGGTTGGGAGCTCAGCTTCAGCTGATAGGCTGAAAAGAAGCCTGGCAGTGAGGTCCAGGCAGGGTGTATGCTAAGGGAACTACATTTGGGGAGGTTCTTTTTTTTTTCTTTCTTTCTTTTTTTTTTTTAATGATTTGGTGAGCTTAGGTGGGTAGAGAGGCTAGGTGTCTATCTCTAGTCACAATCAAAAAAGTAGGCAGGGTAGGGCCTGAAGTCCCCAGCCCCTTTCACTCCTTTTTCCTGCTTCCTCTCTATGTCTCAGTCCAAGCCTGCCCTCCTCTAAGTAGAGGGGAATATTCAATGATTCCTTAAGTTTCCAATCCCACTACAACACACATCTGGGCATCTGAATATAACTTTACGGAAATGTTCTGACCTGGATCCATGTGCCAGAACACTGGCACAAACAGAAAGCAATAGTAACCTTGGTCCTAAGAAGGAGCTGTCATGACATAACATGATAGAAAAGGGCAACTCAGCCCTGAGCTCTTAGACAAAACCAAACGTAGTTTAAACCATTGCCCCCCACCCTCAGGACCACCTTCAAATTGGTTTTTCTCTTTAAAGGGTATTTGATTTGATTTTCTTTGTTGAAGAATGAAGCACTGAAACCCTCAATCAGACTGGAAAGACAGAAATAGTTAGCTTATTCCCAAATATATCCTTCCAAATTCATTCCTCCTCAACTCTTCTACCTGCCCAAATTTACTCAGCCTTTACAACAACACTTCTCCACCATGGTCATCTTCTGTGTGTGTGTGTGGGTGGGGGTGTCTCAAACACTGTAGAAGAGACTACCAGTGCCTCTCTATGTTTGCACTTAGTGATAGGCATTGCTTCTTGTGGGTTTTTTTGTTTGTTTGTTTGTTTTTTAGGGTTTTTTTTTGTTGTTGTTTTGTTTTTGTCCTGGCCAGATTGTAACTGAAGGCAAAGAACTAGATTGGGGGGCATTTCTATAGAGCAGAGACCAGAAACAGAAGATTCTGTTGCAATTTCCCTTTAGTCTTTTTTATAGGAGGAGCTGGGGGCAACATTTTTAATTATAATGGTGGTGAACAACGGACTGGGGCTTTTATGGGTTTTGCGTTGACCTCATTAAACTTGCGTTTACTGGAGGCAAAATGCTCCCCAAACAGTGATAGAAGCCAGCAAGGAGAAGGCCAGAGGTACCCCCATCTCTTGCTGAGATGAGGGCCGTCTTGGCTCCTGCTTTCCCCATGATCCCAGTAGCTTTTTCTTCCTTTTTCCTCTTGCTCTTCTGGGCAGTATGGGGCTCAATCCCCTAAGTCCTGTTTTGCCTAGCCTGGGAGAGGGGTGGGGGTGGGGGTGTCTGCTTCCTGTGAGAAGACAGCTGTGGGCCTGAGCACTTGAATTTGACCACCAAAGTTTATTCCTAGGCCACCATAAAAGTGAGGCAGCCGGCTACAAAGAGCAGTTTGATTTTCTTGAAGCCAAAAGAAGGAAGCAAAGGAGAGTGTCAAGGAGATGATGTCTAGGAAACTTTAGGATCCTCCAAAAGACTTACAGGAAGGAATATTCTTCTCCATAAAAGCAAAGCATGAAGTTTAATTTTTTTTCTGGTATCAGTCTTTCAAATAATTTAAAACAACCTTTAAAAATCCCCAGGAACTGCATCAAAGAGAGAAGACCCTGGTTTCTGAGGTCATTTAGCTGTTGATTAGGAAAAATACTTAGGGGTAGGGTATTGGCTTGCCTGCCTGGCTTTGGGTCCAGACCACCTGAAAGCCTTCACTGAGTTTGCACCCTCTCACTCCGGGGCTTCTACTCTCAGCATCCTTAATATTTGGATGGAGGGACACATCTGTCACCCCCCCCATCCCATCACTTGCAGGCACTACTGAAGACAACTGATTTATCGGTGTTGTTGTTGTTGTTGTTTTGTTGTTGTTGTTGTTGTTGTTGTTATTCCTCACCTGCTTTGTGCCAGCCATCCCTCCATCTGCCTAGAGTCCCAGTTTTCACCCAAACACTTCCTGTGATAACATTATACCGACTTGCGGATTTTTGGTGGCCTTATTCCCTGCTAGTGTGGCCGATAGCAGGCCTCTGCAGTCTGGGCTGCTGCTGCCTCGGTGGTCTGACTAGAACTAGGACAGACTCCAGCAGTCTTTCCTCCCACACAAGGACAGCAGGACCTGATTCAGAAGGGGGCACTGTCTGCCGAATTCTGTCCTGGGCAGTTCCTACAGCAGCCTCCTGGGCAGCCTTGTAGCCTCTTTTCCTCCGGGCCCTTCCTTGAGTTCTAGAGAGCAGTTCTTGATAAGGGAAAGAGACCTTCCTACAGACTGCAAGCTAGGAAGAAACACTGGGAGGAAAAAGGAGGCCTTCAAATTCAGCCTCTTGTAGAGTCGATAAAAAGAAGGAAGTCCTACACATGTTTCCAGACTGGACTGGTGAAGAAGGGATCTCAATCAGAACAGCTTGCATCTTCTTGTGCATTTCCCCCTCCTTAGCAGCAATGTGGAAGCATACATTCTTTAATTGTGCTTTGGGATTTTCAAGATAGAGGCTTATTTTGAACCCGGGACACTCACACCTCATTCTGTTCTCGGAGATCCAAAACACCTATTTTCTCTTCAGCCCAGGTCAGCCCTGCAAGCCCAAGGCTTCAGGTTAGGCCACCAAAGCAGTGGGTGGACCTGCTGGAGTAACATCGGGTCTATGGACGAGGAAGGAGGTGCAAAGAGCAAAGCCTGCGGCTCCTCCGCCCAGCTTCCACCGCGGAGGGGTTGTCCCAGGAGGCTAGCAATGCGACCCCATTTCTCCCATAAAAGTCCCACTTTATGAGCCAGTTTTACCCTCTCCCCACTCTAAAATGAAGGACATGTCTTAAAAGCAGTCTGAAGATGGAGCCGCTGCCATTGGGCCTTAATTTCCAAAGCTAGTTGCAACTCCATAGAAAATACCTTTTCGGGGGGCAGATTTGCCCTCTTAGGCCAGCGGGATCTCCCAACTCGCTGCGGAGCAGAGGCCGGGTTGGCCGGTGCCGCCATTCCCCGGCTTTAGCGCCTACTTAGGCTCGGACCCAGTCCCCGTTGATCAAAGTGAGCTCGCGGCATTTTTATGAGATCAACTTCAGGGACTCCTTACTTGTAATCAGATGCCTGGGTCGAAAATGCAAAAGGGAACAGCTTGTCAATCCAAAATGGAAAAGGGGGGAGAGAGAGAGAGAGAGAGAGAGAGAGAGAGAGAGAGAGAGAGAGAGAAAATGAATAAAATTAAGGTAACCCAGAAGATCTCAGTCGCCCAGGAAAAGGACCCTTTCCCCTCAGCAACAATGGTTTGTGGTTATATCCCAGCTTTCAGGCCCTGCCTTCTGCCTGCACATTGACTTCTGAGCCCTAATGCCAGGGCGGGCAGAGAGGAGCCCTGTGCTAGGAAACTCCACGCGAAGCTTCCACAGTTGGGACTGCCTTGTGTGGACGAGCCTTATGGCCAGCCTAGAAATGCACAAGGAAAGCACCTTCGGCTCCCGTTTTCAGTCTCTCCCCCCTTGGCGGTCTCCGTGGTTCTCTCTTCACTATAGCCAGAAGTTGAGTTACAGGAAGATTCGCCAGAGATTTATCGCCTGGCCCCAAACTTGGAGAGCCTCGTTGTCATAAACAGCCGTCTATTGTCTAGACTTTTATCTCCGGGTATGGATCTGGATCTTGCATTAGTGAGGCTCAGGGGATACGGACTGTCTCCGTGGTGTGTGCAGTGCAGCCGGTGCCTGTCGGCGATCACTGGGGGTTTGTTTGGGTTAGTTTAGAAGAATGAACAAATTTGTTCTTGGATCTGTGCAGGTATACCTAAGTGTCCACGGGTGGGTGGGGGCCTGAGGTAGGAAAGGTCTCTTTTTCTGCCTGGGAATATTCTGGTGCGTGTACTTGTGTGTTGGGTGAGAATTTGTCACGGTGTTCTTTGTTCTGGGCATTTTAAGTGATCCTGTCTGGGTTTTTTCGGGTTTTATTAACCTGCATCCGCTTGGCCGGTTTATGTCCCTTCCAAGCAGATCATCTGGTGTTTTTCAGTATCAGAGCCTATTGTGTGTTTGGCTTCTCTGGGGGAAATCGTTTGGAGTGATACCTTCTCAACCTCTTGCCCCCTCAGGTTCTCCTCCCTATCACAGTCACAGCCTTAGCTTTCACAAGGTGTCTGGTGCCTCACTCTTTTCATGTCCCCTAAATCTCCAAAGAGCAGTTTTCTGTTATAGGAAAACACTGCTGCAGGCTGAGGTCTGAGTATGGCTGTTTCTCCCACACTATGGGGAAGCACCCCAGCTAGTAACTCCTTTTGACTTCCTGGGGTACCCCTTCACAAGCTGAAGGGGCCATCAGAAGAGGCTTCCGCAGGCCATTCCAACCATTTGGAATGCTGTGAGCAGAATTCTAGGCCATGCCAAAGAAGGTCTGCCACCCCCTCCATGGGGATTCCTGACGGCAGATGTCCCCACCTTGGCTGCCCTCATCCCCTACACAAAGGATCCAGGCACTCTGAGACACGGTGGCACTTTGTTCAGATTAAATCTCTTCAAATTTCAGGGACAGACATTCTGTGGAGAAACCAGGACACCTTAACACCACCAGAAATAATGAGATTGAGTCCTTTTGTTTTTCATGAGATACTGGATCAAGATAGGAGGCCCAATTGTTCTATCAACTGCCCCTGTCTGCCGCTCCTGGATGCCTCAGCCCACTTCAGGTATCTTATAGATTGGAGATATTCCCAACCAGGTAGGTAGAGTGGGATGGAGCTGGTCCTAGGGGTCAGTTTCCAGTTGGCAAGGCAAAGGTAACAACAAACTAGGAGTTTTAGAGCATCTAGTTTAGCTAGAATCGCCCATCACCACCCTTGAAGCATCCCTCAGCCCCCTCCCCCTTGCTATAGAATTTCAATTTTGAAATAAATAATTAGGCCTTAAAATGGCTCCACGAACACAGAAGAGGCAAAAACAAGTGGTGGGATTCAGGGAGAAGGAAGTGAGTTCTCCATAGATAACCCCACACTAATAAACCCCATCTTAACTTCACTATACCCCTAATCTCCACACTACCCTGGAAGGAAGGAAAGAATCAAGGTTCTAGGCTTAGGCTCCTTCCTTCCCTCTTTTCCTCCCTCCCTCCCTCCCTCCCTTCCGGCTGTAACCATACCAGTGATTGCTGCTACTCCACTCTCCCTCTGAACCTCATGGCCTGTCTCCTGCTCTGCCTTACTCTCCCGGGTTCTGCTTCCTAGCTCTCTGAAACCAAGAAAGACCTAATATACTAGCTTCTCCACACCGAGGCCCAGGCTGGGGTGAGTACCAGGTTCTTGTAGCTAGAAAGTTGCTTACAATCTCACCAGCTGCACCCACTTTCGGTAGTTGTATGGTTAAAATGCTTCTTTCTCTCTCTCCCCTCCTTCTGTCCCTTTCTTTCCACCTCAGGATCTGAGAAATAAATAAATCCAAGCCTACCGCTACACCAGCCCTCCCCATCCCTGTGACCTCACTCCTCCTTACCGAATATATCGCTTTGTTTTCAGAAGAAAACTGTAATACTCAGACAGACATTTAAGCTGTAAATGAAGTTTTCTTTATGATGCTTAATTTTCTCTCCAATTCTTAAAGTCCTTCTCCACTTTGCTGCTGTGGAATGGAAGGGTTTTACAAGTCTGCAGGGGAGACGGGGAGTAAAGAAATCCTGCCCAGACAATGGCGAAAGATACAGAAGACAGAAGAGATGGGGGCCGCTCCAGCTGGCAGGGAGTGGAGCCCAGAGGCAGAAAAGGAGAGAAAAGTTTCCTGCAGTCTTCTTTAGTTGACTTCCCAGTCCACAGCCACAGCTTCCCAGGGCTGCAGAATTCACTCCCCATAAAGAAAGGAGGCTTATTTAAAAAAAAAAAAAAAAAAAGTCCTGTGTTTACAAGACCAGAAATGCCAGCGCTAAGTTCTTCCAGAGAGAAAGGCTGAAATGGAGGACAGACGCCTTCCTTATAAGGTACGATGCTAACTTGACCTTCACTTTGTCATGGTGCCCCCGCCCACCCAGACTGCTGAAAACCCGCCAGACAGAGCCAGCCCAACTACTGACCCTTGTCTCTATCTTCCTGGAGCCTTTTTCTCTTTCAGTCTTTTCCTTCCCTTCCTATTTGTACCCTTTTCTTGTATTTCTCTTCTTAAGTTTCATTTCCTGGTTCTTCTGCTGCTCGTTTTTGTTCAAATGTACCTTGCTCGTGGTCTCATGCTTTCTCTCAGCTCTCTTCTGACTCACTCTACTTCTGCTTCTGTGGTGATCTCCTTTCCCTCTTCCTCCTACAGTCTTAATATCTCTCAATTCTCCAAAACAACAACAAAATTTAAAATCCTGATCCCTGCCTTAAATTGAGGTCCCTAGCTCCAGCTAGGCATTTTTCTTGACTCTGGTATTATTAAGGCATGGACTCCAGGAAAGATAAATTGAGGATAAAAGAGGGCTTCACTCTGGGCCTAGTTCCCATTTGGGGTTGACAATGAACTTGATTTTGATAAGCCCCTGTCTTACTCTCATGGTCCACACCAACCAAGACTCCTGGAACCCTAGTGGTCTTATATTCAGAACTGAGTCTCCTGCTGAGACAAGAGCAGCACCTATTGCCCCTGGGCTAAGAGGGGCTCAGTACCAAGTTAGTGTTTCCCCATCTTAGTCTTTGGACTTTATATATCCTAAAATCCTAGAGCTTTCCCTTAAAACGTCTAGGGGATGAATTTAGAGTCTTAGGGATTTCTGGAGATTCCCACACAGATAAAAATAGGAAAGAGAAAGATTCCTGAGGTCTCTCTACTTTGCCTCCAGCTTCCAACAAAGCCTCCAACATTAACTCTAATCATATCTTGTGTGGTTATAAAATAATATTATTGACACCCTATAATTATCTATTATCTACTTACTTGTGATAATTACAATATTAGAGGAGGCAGGTCTATGCAAAGTGAATCCAAGCTAGTATCCAAAATGAAAATGAAACCAGATCAGAGATCAGAGTACTTCAACAGATCTCATCTTTTCTCAGCAGTGTTTCAAATTTGTAAGCCTTCACCCTGACCTCCTTGTTTTAAGAGTAACTACTTTTCTTCTATATTCTCTCTCTCTCTCTCTCTCTCTCTCTCTCTCTCTCTCTCTCTCTCTCTCCAATTATCCGGCTAATTGCATGAATTCTTCCTTGAATACCACTGCGTAGTCAGGGTAGGGGTTTCAGCCGGAAGTGGAGGGGACAGGATTCCACACAGGGAGGGGGAGCTGAGAGTCCGGAGTTCTTACATTCCCAGACTTTATAGTTCTGTCTAGTGTTACATTGTTTCTCCAGGCAAAGATCTTTGTTCCCTTTCAGTCATATTTTTCCCTTCCCCCTCCCTTTTTTTTCTCCCTCCCCCCTTCCTCCTCTTCTTAGGTCCCTTTAAAGGAGACTCAGATCATCTTCTGCTCTTAATAGATGACTATAAAAGTAAAATTAATTCCCCCTTGCCCTTTAATATCAATATCTCTCTGTTAAGTATGCACATCAGCGAGAATAAACAGAATTAAGTGCTACAACCCAAACCAGCAATTATACCCAAGGTGTTTTTATTTTTTTCTTCCTTTCATGGGTCTGGCTTATCTTGGGGTGTTCAACCTAGTGCAAGATAACCAGAGCACAGTTGTTTATATATATATATATATATATATATATATATATATATATATATATATTTTTTTTTTTTTACAAGCTCATCGGAGCACAATAGAAAAGCAACTGGAAAGGCAGAGAGAGTAAGAACGGAAGGAAGGAAGTCAGCGACAACGTAGACCAAAGGGAACCACCCAGAAGTGTAGGAAAAGGAGCAGAGGTCCCCAACAGAGGACCGAAGACACGCAAGGAGAAAGGTTCATGTTGTTTTGTTGTCTTTTAAATTTTGACTTGGAGCTCAATGAAGAAAAGGCAAAATGTAGGCCAGAGGACCAGCTGACGGGAAGAGGACGGGTCATAGCTCACAGTGTGCCGGGCCAGATGGAAGGAACTCCAGACAAACCAGAGTGGGTGCCAAGACAGGCACAGTCCTGGAGACTGGGCGCTGGCCCCTTGAAACTCTCCTCACCAGCTGCCGGAGATTTTGTACTCTCCTTATCATTCCCATCTTTATGACGAAGCTTGTTAACATGACCAGCGATCTGACCACGCACATCTATCTCCACCGCACACGCGCTCAGCCGAGCATCGAGCAGCGGCTGGCGGGGGGACTGGGAGGCACTAATTAATTGATTCCTTGGACTGTAAAATATGGCCGCATCTACACAGAACCTGTGGACTCATAAACAATATGTCTGCAGATGTGAGTGCACTGTCTCTTAAAAAATTTTTCTATAGGTATGCGTATTAGAATCCAGGATGTGAAAGATTCAAATTAAGATTGCTTTTTCATAACCCATAACAGTATGATGCCAGAAAATTCTGCAAAAACTTGGGTTTATGGAATATGTTTTCTCTGCTGCTAGTGTAGACATAGAGATTGGCTTTTGACTGCCTAAGTGTTAGGATCAAAATCAAAGCCCAGAGAAGGCTTTCCTGGGAGCAGGGGAATGGGCCCAGGTCCAGGCCTTGCTTCGTGATACTGCCTAGGCTTGAGACTATAATATGTTTTTACAATCCCTAACCTAAGTGTACTCTTACTCTCCAGATCACTGTCCACCCCTTTCCTATCTGTCTGAATAAAGCATTGCTATAACATGCTTGCATTAGTCTTAGAAGAATGCGTCTTGAGATGCATGATGTAACATAATTAAATAGCTCTAACAATTTTATATAAGCACAATTCCATACTGAATCTTGATGCAAATAGGAGTTAATATGTTCTCAACAGATACCAGCTTCAGACAAGAGACACAACAGGGAACTGAAAGTGACCATTTATACAATAATGCTTGTTGACATACATGGCTATTTCAAAGAGAGAAATACTAGGCAGAAACACAAATAGAAAAAAAAAATAGCCCATGGAAATTGTCATTACCAATGTCACCACTACTTTCTGGCCTTGAGTGACTCTCTTAAACCTGGCTATGTTCCCTACATTCAGCATGGCAGAGAGGCTTCCTGCCTTTCCAGGCCCTCAACTCTGATTCTAACATTTATTTTTAAAAATCTCCTAAGAAATGAATATCACAAATAATATATGAATCTAAAGAATATGCCAATATAATTTACAGATTTTTTCATATACTGGGTTGATATGCACTTCGTATGTATGTAAGAATGTGATATAATTTTTACTGAGTTTTTACTGCTCTATTAATATTTGGGTGCATTTCATGCAATAGTTCCACATGTTACAGAATGTAGAAATGTGTGACTAAATGAACTCAGAAAAGTACATCCTTTATGTAGGATATATGAAGGACTTGTTTACATATGCAAATAAAATTTTGCTTGTGCATCTAAAGGATATGGTTCTTCTATTTTCAGTATCTCACCCTGTCATGCAGCAGATGAAAGTGTCTTTGTGTATATAGTATAAGGAAACATCTTATTTGTATGTTTTCGTCTCTTTTCATATATCAGTTACGGCCACAACAGAGCCGTACTTATGGAACATTTTTCCATGCTTCGGAGTGAACCGTATGCTCCCACAGATGGTTTTCCAGACAAGGTTCCATCCACTCAGACAGGTCCTTGAAGGAAGTTCTCTACTCTTCACTGGATAACAGAAACAGGCATTTGAAGACTGGTCTCCAATTCCTCAGTTAAAAAGGCTTTGACTTGAAAAAGGGAAGCCACACATTGGCAAGGAACTTGTTCTCAAAGGCTAAAGGTTGGGTCTACTTGAGGCCCAGTTTATTGACTCCCGTGCCAAACTTCCGCACAGGCCTTAGGAGAATCACCACTGACAAATTTGCCTAAGGAATCTTCTTAAGAACCTTAGTTTCAGCAGCCTAGGTAGTCGTACCTCAGACACAGACTGTTCTTCAAGGTTCCCTGCAAACTCAGGGGACTGGAGACTGGGCGGCACCAGGTCCCAGAGACACAGTCTCCACCGCTCTGGCCAGCAGGGGTCATCCCGTCCTTCCTGGGGGCCTGGCAGCCCTGGGAAACCACTGAGCTGCTGGCACCGTTGGGATCACAGCTGCCGGGATCAGCCAGTGCTCTCTTTGGGCGCTCTAGGTTTCTTCCCTGAAGTGAACCGGGGATAAGTCAGAGATCTTAGAACCGTCTCCCCCTTCCCAGCCTCCGGCCCCCTGCCTCAAGGCCAGGCACCGAGGAGGCTTGAGTCCGGGAACGGTCTAGGCGCCAGCGTCATGCATCAGCGGCGACGAGCCTTTGTCTCCGGCCTCCTCGGGAGAAGCAACCACCAGAGCGGGCCAGCAGCGCTCAGCCGCCCCCAGAGGCCGCGTTCTAGCGGGAGAGGCGCGGGCCATAGAGCTTTGCGCTGAAAATCGGTAACTGTTCGGACGTCCGCTGCTATGAAGAGGCGTCCGTCCTCTCTAAACTGAGGCGAAATGTGTGCGGGGCTGCGGCCCGCGGGCGGGTGATCAGGCTCGGCACTACCTTCCGCGTTTACAGACGCACACCGCACAGAGATCTGGCAGCTCCAGGATGCGTTTCTACAATGGCCCGGGCCGTGCAAACCCTTCCCAGCTTTCCCTACACACACGAAGGCTGAGCGGGTGGGAGGGGGGCCCGGCCTTCCGGAAGACTAAGTCTCCGGTATTTGCTTTGTTTGCTGATCTGGGCCGGTGGTCCTTGCTTCACTCTGGGTTTGAGCCATCGATCCAAGGAACTGGTTTTCCGGGCTGCATTAGCATCTTCGTAACCCGGACTGCCAACCTCACCTCCTGTCAGCTAAGTAATACCATAGGCAGAGCAGATCAGCGTACAGAAACTTCGTGAATAATCGGGTCCAATCCAGACTTGATTTGGGATGATAGAAGCTTACATACCCGCAGCAAACCAATTATTTCCCGATCTAGATTATTCAAATAATCAAATAGATTATTCGAAATTTCATTTTCTGGCTCTTTTAAGACCCAGTTACACGCACAAGATGCTTTTTTTCCCCTTAAAATTTAAGTTAGACTGTGAAGCTTAAACTAGACATATAATGACGAAATCGCCGCCTAGACAGAGACTCAAGTGTTGCTTCTTAGTTTGAGAAGAGAGCTGTAGTGTTTTACCTTCATTAACTTCCTCAGTTTATTGAATCTGGGAACCTGTATAGACACCATCCCACAAAGTGTCCTATATTTCATATTGGAAATGCCTGGGGATATGTCAAGGGAATAAATTAAAGATCACTTACTACTCATGGTCTCCTTAACATCCCCACCTATTTTAGGTCAGAAATTCTTCCACTGTAAATATATCCTGTGTAGATATGTCATAGGAAATGGATAGTCATTTGCTTGGTTTCACTGCACTTCAAACCTACTCTCCTATATTCAGATCCAAAAGCAGCCATCAGTCCTTACCCCAGTTCTTCCCTGACAGAAGCTGACCACCTCCAGGTTCTCCTGCATTCTGGGGGAAATTTTATATGAGCACCTCAGGGCTTTTTTTTTGGGGGGGGGTCTCCTTCCCACCTATATCCAGACTCTACAAGGGAGTTGGGAATTAGGAGTGAAGGGAGAATGGGATTTGGTTTAAATGTGCTACTCTCTCTAGTTAGGGTCATGAGAGAAGGAAAGAGATTTCAGGGCCAAAGGCGTGGTTGACTCCGCTGAGATACCCTGCTATTCCAGGCTGGGGGGGAAGATGGAAAAATTTAAATGAGACCCCTCCCCAAGACTGGAGACAACTGAGAAAGGGTAATTGATGGGGCAGCAAGATGGGCCAGATTCAAGTGTCCAGGCAGAGGGAAGGCGTTTCTTAGAGAAAGAAGGTGCTCCTGCTTGAGGGGAACAATGCATGCCACCCCAGCTTTGAGTCTGACTCTGACTCGGGAGAGGCCCTGAGAGAGGGGCTGGCTTCAAGAACTGAAGACTATTTCACCGGCTCTAGGAGTCTTTTGTCCCCTGCCTACTTATTTCACAGTACACAAAATATCTTCTCAGAGTGAAGCTCCCAGTTTTGAACCACAAAGTTGCAGTACTTGGCCATATCAGTTGCCATATCCCAGCCCCCCATAACAGTTTCAAGGACCCCTAGTCCCAGCTCTGATTCTTTTCTGCTTTGCAGACCTCTTTTCTGACGCCAGTTTTTCCTCCTCTGGGCTGTCCACATTATTTTTTACAGCCCAGTGACTCTTCAGAGCTCCTTCTTCCCTAGTCTACCGCCCCCCAATTTTCTGTCTGCCAGTAATTGCTTGGGACTAGATATGGTAGCTCATCAACAGATCGTGGTTGGTCATATACTTTTGTTACCCATGCAACTGCTCCTTCTTTATTATTACACATTTATTATTTTTATCATTCACCTGAGCTGGAGAAAATAAAATAGCTAAGGGCCTAGGGCTTCTGTTCTTTCTGGGTAGAGGAGACTGTACTGTGGGGGACCCAGTTTTAGTAATTGTTCTCAAAACATCACATCATCATACATCCATGTTTTAATTATTAATATTAACATGATGAAGCAGCTCTGTACAAGGACTATATAAAGGGAAAACGTGCTAAAGACAGATGCTTTAATAGGGGAGTACACTACACATATCTGGGAAGGGAAGTACGGGATACTGACTACCACAGGAACTACAGAATAGGTACCAGAGACGGACACAATCAACAAGACAGATATTGACAAGGAGGCTCACAGAAGTCAAGTTTAAAGCAAAGGAAAGAGAATATTGCATGACTCTGCCTCCTTCCTTGTGGAGTGTTCTAGTCTCTCTCCTACCAGGTTTCAGGAATCAAATCAGAGTGGTGGAGCTTGAATCTGGAGTCCACCAGTCACTGGAAGAGCTGCACAAGGGGATACAAATAGGGAGAAGGGTAGTACTCCATTCCCAAGGCCAGGTCACAGGAGATTGTGTGGACAGCTGGAGTGGAGATGCTTTGTGGGAACTTGAACATAGCCGAATATGTGTAGTGGGTAGAGAGATGTGTCAGGTGCCCAATGGAGGACCAAGGCATGTGATTGTATTTCCTCTCTATTGAGCCAAATGGAGAGACCAAGAAGCTGCCTTCTTGCACATTTAGTAGGGAGAGAGATTTGGACCCAACAGTTTGCTTGTGTCTCTGCACAACCCTGTAAACAAACTTGAAGCCATGTAATATTGGGAGAACCCAGTATTCTGTGGCTTGCCCTTCGAGAGTGGGAAGACTCTCTTCACCTCAGTGGGCGGTTTCACACTGCCCAAGCTGCACTTAGTTCTGCCCATCTCTTACTTCTCAACCCTGTGTTTCCACAGAAGTGAGGCAGCAGACGGGAAGCTGGTGGACTCATGTGGAAAGAGTAAAAACAGGGTGCAGAAGGGCTGATGGGTTATTTGGACTGGTCTTTCCAGAGCCAGCCAGCCTCAGAACGTTGGGTCTGGGGCTGAAGGCTGAAAGGATTTGTGAATAAAAAGCCTTGTCTTTGGCCTCCAACTGAGTCTGGGGATGAGCCCCTCCCTCTTCAGCTCTGGCCCCGTACGAGGTGGCTAGCTGGCCTGGAGGCGGAGGCAGCGGATCCTGAGACAAAGGGCGATGTTGGGGGGCGGGTAGCGGATAGAGAGAAAGGAGTTGGGTGGAGGACTGCAGCGCCCCCTCCTTCATTGTCACCAGCCTGGGAAACGGGTTGAGCAGGGCCTCTGCTGCCCGTAGCCCCTTTAAGGGTAGATTCTCCTCCCGCCTCGTAAATTACGCCGGTCCAGCCTCCGGCCGGCCGTGACCGTGAACGCCAGCGGGAAGAGAAAATCAGCCGGCCCGCTGCTGTAGGTGCCGGAAACGCTCCCTGCCAATCAATACGGCTCTCTGCAATCCCTTCCATCACCTCTTTGGGAGTCCCGGAGGGCCAGGTGGGGGTCTCTGGGGGGTGGCTAATGAACCGGTGTCTGTGTGAGAACCATCTTAGTTCCCCGTTTACCGCTTCCAGTCTACAGTGGTATAAGTGATGGGAAAAGTAGCTAGCACACCTGTGTGTTTGCCCGGGACAAGCTGGGGACTTAGCAGCGGATTGTAGACCTTGAAACTTTTTTTAGATCCGTCCTGGAGAGGATCCAAAGCTGTGTAGTCTATTTTCCTGCAGGGTAGTGTGCCAAACGCAGGCACTTCAGCCCAACCCAGTGCTCAGGCTGGAGGACTCAGATTGTGGGTAGGCTTCAGGCCTTACCAATCATTCTCTCAAGGTCCCTAGCTTCCTCTTAGCCTGCCACAGCTCTCTACCTTCGCCCTTAACTCTGTCCATGGATCATCTCTGTTGTAGCTCCCACCTCTCAACTCCATCAATTATGAGCTTGGGCACTTTGGTTCCACCTTGTCTGCTCCTCCAAGTATAGAGACTTAAGACCAGAAAGGGAAGTGATGGAAGGGTGCGAATAAGCAAGCGTCTGGACCGCTGCTTTCCCATAACCTCAGCGAGAGGCACAGCCACTCCAGTCCTGCCTCAAATAAACCACCCCTGCCCAGTGTCCTAGCCTGTCCTTGTTTCTCCTGGGCTTCTGCCTTCTCCAGCTAGGTTTATTCCCTTTTCTCAGGGACCTGCAGGGCCTGCTGGGGGTGTGTGTGTAGGGGAGGGAACCACGAACAAAACAGACAAGAGACGTCCGGGGAGGGCCTGCCAGAAGGCCTGGCGTTGTAAGCGGGACTGCATCCCAGGCTGCGCCCCCTCTTGCTCCACCAAGGCAAGCTCAGTCTGGGGCTAGCACGCACGTCCTGCTCCCTAGAAGAAGGAGAGAGCTTGCTCCCTCAGCAGAAGTCTTTTCTTTTTCATTCTCCGGTTCTGGAACCAAATCTTGACCTGCTGATCACTAAGATTCAAGCGGTCCGAGAGTTCCCTCCGACGCTGGCGTGTGATGAACTCGTTGACCAGAAACTCGCCCTCCAGCTCAGCCAGCTGCAACTTCGAATACGGCTTACGCTTCTTTCGCGAGCGGCTGTGGATCGGGTACCAGGGCGCGCCTGGGTGGAGATGAACCGCAGGGTTGGCTAGAGGATCAGGGGGTGACGAGCTCAGTGCCCTGGGCCCTTTCCCAGACCCTTCCACCCTAGCCCCACACCCAGACCTGGTCATTCCTTTTACTTCTCATTCTGAAAGCATTTACCCAGACCATCCTCACCAAACCATCCCTTCATCAAGTTCCCCCACTTTCAGTCTATGCCTCAATACTACCTTCCATAATAGTATGCACAGCTTTTTATGTTCCTGTCTCAATTTTTCTAAACTATCTTCCCCACCCCCACCAGTACCACCACCACCACCACCACCACCACCACCACCACCA
The DNA here is from genome assembly GCA_964023405.1 of Apodemus agrarius. Taxonomy (NCBI): domain Eukaryota; kingdom Metazoa; phylum Chordata; class Mammalia; order Rodentia; family Muridae; genus Apodemus; species Apodemus agrarius. The sequence continues at coordinate 881,071 of OZ030022.1, forward strand.
CCACCACCATTATCATCATTATTATTAAAATGTCCTGGCCCTTACAACTTCTGGGACTACAGATTCCATCAGTTAGAAAAGATGTGGGCGAGCTGTGAAAAGTAAATCATGTTGACTGTGTTTCTTAAGATAAGAACAGTGAGTAAGGAGGGCCTATGGCTAAGCAGAAGGAAAGGCACCCTGGAAAATAGGAATGGAATCTCCTTCTCCACCTCTTTACCCTTAGGCTTGGGGAAGTCCCCATCAGGATCCCCATTCTCTGGAGCTTCCTGCCCCCTACAGCCACTAGGAGCAGCGAAAAAGGAAATCTCTCCAGGTCTTTTATGGGGATATTTACATGTTTATAGGGTTCCCCCCCACACACACACACACTTCTTTTTAAAAGAAGCAAGCCCTAGCTCACCACACATTCTGTCACCCTAGGCAGTTCCAGCTCAGGCCTCCCCTGCCCAAACTAGCAAGACGTCCTGTCAGAGTAAGCCGCACAAATAGGCTGGGGGTCCTTACCGCTGGCTGAGAGCCCACCGCCTGGGTTCAACGGCGATACCAGAGAGCCAGGGTCGCCTGCGCTGGCACTCTTATTGCCCTCGTTGAGTAGGGACGAACTGGAGTCGGATTCCAGTGACTGGCATGAGGGTGGGTCGTGGGGGGGTCCCGTGCTGCCGTCGCCACCGCCGCCCGCAGTGTAGTCGTACTTGAAGCCGAGAGCAGGTGGCCCCGACGGCTCCAGCTGCAGCAGCGCTGCCCCGGGTCCTGCTCCGGGTTCGCGCCCGCGTTCCTCCCGCTTTAGGCCCCCGCCGCCGCCCTCAGCGCAGGGTTCTCGGTAGTAACCCTTGCTATCCTCCACGCGAGCCAACTCGCACGTGCGGCCGAAAGGCGGGTTGAGAGACACCGGACTACCGAGATAAGGCTGCGGGTAGCCATTGCACGGCTCGGCCGACGGCCAAGGCAGCGAGCACACGTTGTCGCGGCGTGGGTAGGACAGCGAAGGCAACCCTGGGAGTTGTGCCCCTGATGCGCGGAAGTTGGGGAAGTAGAAGGTGTCTCCCGTGTGGATATTCACCAGCGGCCCCACAAACCCAGGATTCAGGAGATTATGCTCGCCCATTTCCGCGGGGCCCGACCGGCAGCTTCTACTTTATTGCTATCTGACATTAAACATAGTTAAACCTGCACCAGCTACCCATTGGCCGCTCTGCTCACGTGGGCGCTACCGCCAGGGGGAGGGGTGGGGACAACCGAACCCCCCACCCACATTCCCCGCACCAATTCTAACTTCCCCCTTCCCCAATCCTGGGTGGGGACGGGGGAGCGAAAGGCAGGAACAGATTTATTCGTTGGATTCTGGTTTTTTAAAAATCATATAAAACCTTAACGCAGATGGGAAAGGGATCGCTCGACGCGGGGCGAAACCAAAAATTAAAAAAAAAAAAAAAGCGACACCAAAAATATCCGCACATACACACCTCTGCACCCTGCACCCCTCCCCAGATGTATTATCTTATCACCAACAGCTGGCCAAGTACAGCCCGTCCCTCTTTAATTAGCTCCTTTATTAACTAAAACCGTTGGAATTTACAATATCTCCCCAATAAATTACTATTAGATATTGTGTCATATAAAGTTTACTGGCTGTTTAAGGAGACGGATGAGCCCTTTGGCTCAGGGTTTATTTACAGTAGAGGCGAAGTGGGGGTGAGAACAGGTTTCCCTGCATTTATCTCTCAGCCCTGCCAGCGCTGCTACGTTGTCTCCATTGCATTTTTTTCCTTGCGACATGAAAAGATGCTTGAGGTTCTTTTACTCAAGAGAGGTGTAGGGGGAATTGATAATTCTATCTCCTCTGTACCCCTAATACCTTAGCCTCCACTCGTCGGTAGAGGAAGATCTGAAGGTAGAGAGAAGAGCAAATGAAGGTGCTGAGTTCAGCGGACCTCTCTGCCTGCTCTTGAAAATCGAGGGGTGGCTTGAACTACTTTCGGGCTGTGACTTCTAGGTACTGGGAGCTTCGAAGAATCTCCTCGTCTTTATGACAGTAGGCTGTCAGCCCCAGGAGAAATTGGTGGCCTGAAAGATTAAATATTCTACAGGAAAGGAGATTACCCTACAACCTCAGGCTAACTATGGGACAACTGCGGAGCAGCGCAGAGACCAAGGGTGAGTTGCCTTCTGAGGTGGGACAAGCGTGAGGGAAAAACTCGAAGAAGTATCCTGTTGAGGACTCAAATTTTTATTTATGTTGCTCCTTCTAGAGAAGGCTGGGAACCTAGCGCTGGCTGTTGACTATAATGAACATCTGCAAGTCAACATTGGGATCTCAACTGGGGCACACCGATAGAACAGCTCATCAAGAGAAGGACCAGCTCAAATACATTTTATTAGGGTTATAGCACCATCTCTGATTATTTTAAGCCTTAGATGTCCAAGGTTGAATAAACAGTTTGACGTTTGACAACGTATACGTTAAAAAGATCGGGACGATTTTTATCAGAGAATTGCACACGCGCGCAAACACACACACACACACACACACAGAGAGAGAGAGAGAGAGAGAGAGAGAGAGAGAGAGAGAATGAACGAACGTAGGAGATAGTTAAATATCTGGATAATAGCCGACGCTACAAAATCGCAGGAGATTCTCATTCCCCTCTTCTCTCTCCCGCCCCTCTCTTCTCTACAGGACGCGGTGGAAAGAAAAGCAGATTCTTCGAATTCCACTGCTCCCGGAGCGATTTCATATCCCAAACCATAGCTACTCATTCCGACAGAAATGTGTCCCCCGCGGGCGCCGCCCTGCCCCGCGCAGCTAGCAGCCCGCAGCTTGCGCCCGCCCCTTGCCCCGCTTGGCCGGTTCTCCTTCCTCCGCTCGATCCTTCCTGGCAACCCGCTTGGCCCCACCCGCCCCAAGGAGCCCGCCCAGCTCCTGACCCACTCTGGAACCACGGAGGTCCTGCCCGTGGGATGCCAGCCTCTTCAGTCAACCTTCACTCAGAACCAGAAGACCGGTCAACAGTAACCCCCCCCCCCCTTTTGTGCGTAATTGATTAAGGGTCTGTAAGACTGCAGAGTATCCCTCAGCTACAGATAGCATGTCACACCCTCTCAGAATTTCATTTATATCTCCTTTTTTCAAGACTCATTGTTTGCGCATGAACATCTAGTTTAAAAAATATATCTGGGGGTCATTTTGGTCATAAAGATTAAGGCGATGTGATCTCAGCATTACAGATTTCAATCAGCACACTACGCTTGGCAGCGAGGTCTACGCCCAGGCTCTCCAGGCCTCGGCGCTCTGCCGCTATTGTTGGTGTGAGGGATACGAGCTGGCTTTGCCGTCTGCTACTAGCCTTTGTTGAGTGGAGTCTTCTCCCCATTTTAGCCTGCCTTCCGACAATGCTAATCTCCATGAAAAGGGACCCCAAGAGGAAGGTCTTAGCTTCTCTCCATCTTTCCGCAGCTCAAAAATCTCAGACCCTGGGCTTTTCTCCCTGCCCTCCTGGGTCAGACCGCTGAGCAGCGGCCACGGGGCGGCAGATGCGACCCGGGGTGGGGTGGAGGGGGGTTGGTTTCGGAGAGAATGGGAATGGCTTGAGAGGGCTTCTTTCTTCAGACGTGGATTTCTCCCAGCCAGATTTGACCCTGACAAAACCATCATCTCTGGGTTTCAGACTTGGCATACGGACCCAAGCACAAACCCCTCTTCCTTCTGTGCAACACGCGCTAATTTCTGTCGAGGAGCGCTGCCGACTGCCCTTAGCAAAAGCCCTGTCCCTAGAATCCTGCTCTCCAAGGCTCGGTGTAAATTTAAGGATTTTCAGGGCCCCTCTGAGGACCCAGGCAACCTAAGCGTCCAGTTTCCTCCAGCATTGCGATAGCTCTGCATGCCTCTAGGTAACCCGGCAGCACAAAGCAGTAGCCGCTGGGTTTCAGCACCGGGCTCGGACAAACAACAACAACAACAACAACAACAACAAAACCAAAAAAACAAAACAAAACAACAACAACAACAAAACCCCTCCACTCCCAACCTGGATGCCCGGGACCGGCAGGAGGCTAGGGTGTGAAGATAGACTCTAAATCTAACTCAGCAAGAAGAGCTGTTCCCCAAAAGCCGGTTGAGGCTAAGTGAGGAAACTGGGGGGATTCTGGCAGCCCAAAGCTTTAGGTGCCTGCATAGTCTGGTTCAAACCGCCGGCACTCCATCGCAAAAGTCACAACCCTTGGTCAACAGCGAACAAGTGACGCTTCGGAACTCTCCCGCACATTCATCAAATCATGAGGCTCGAAGGTGGTGGCATGTTTGCCAGCCACTGGCTTCCGCCACAGCTGGGCAGACTCAACCATGCCATGTTCATTAACTCAGGGGTTAATTAAAGCCAAAGGCAAGAATATAGTCCAAGGTTTCCCATGAAGACCCAAGAAATCCAGCTAACTCCTTTAGGATCAGGTACCTGCAGGGTGCCCCTCGGCCTCCTCACACCTTCTCTGTGTCTCCATTCCTCTAGCATCTTCAGCCTCTACAGTGGCAGGGCCCAACCTAAGTTAATTGTAAAATCTCCACAGGCTCTAGTGGCCCAGACAAAGAGGCTGTGATGCAGCTGCATTTGGACTCTACTGCTAATCCTAAACAGAATTATTTGGTTCGATTTTGCCTTCTTTTTGGTGAGTTGAGACCATGAGAGTTTGTTCAAGGTCACTGCCTAGTAGTTTTTAGAAAGAGGTTCGCTGCATATGCAAATGGGGCAGGGCATGGGCCCCATAGGGGTGTAAGCATAGCTCTGTTAAGGAGAAGAAAAATGATGGCTGGGGAGGGTCTCTCCACGTGCTGTCTGCCTACCACCCCAAGGCTTATCCCTTTGGGACCTTTCAGGCTTGGGATGGACCTTTTTCTATATTCAGACAAGGCTACAGGATGGGGGTAGAGGAAGGGTTCTTTTTCCCCTAATTGGACCCTTCACTGGTTCCTCTAGGGGATGGAGTCCATGTGGCTTCCACCATTCCTGCAAGTGTCCCAAACCAAAGCATCAAATTTGGAGATTGCCTGCTCTGTGCTGCTTTCTAGGGGTCAGCAGCTTAGAGGTGGCAGCTTGGACTAACCCTAGAAGTCTAAGCAAGCTTTTAGGCTCAGGTTCCTCTAGGTCTCCTCTCCAACAAAAGGTCCTTTTCACTCAGAAAACTGAGAGGTGGTGAGAGCCCCCCAGGAGTGAACATTTGGAAGGCTCCCCATAATGAGCACCTCTATGAGAAAGAACTCCCCTTATTGTCTCCGAGGTTTTCCTGTAGTGCTAACAGTTAAATAGACTGCCAACTCTGACATTTTCTCCCTCCACCAGCAGAGGATCTCCTCGCCTAGTGAATTACTGAGTGTCAGGAGAGGTGTAGGGACCAGTTTAAAAAAATGCTTATACATACCTCACCCACTGCTACTGGACCTCAGGCCTGCTCTCATGCACTTCAAAGCTGGGTTGGGGAGAGAGTGGGAGTACTACTCCGAGTATCCCAATGCCTTAGGCTGGCCCTTTGTCCATGATAGTGTCCACTGGCTAGGCCCAGCCCTGAAGAGGGCAGAGATATCCTTAGGTTCTGCCAAACGCAGCTCAGCTGTTTCCAAAAACCCCGCATCCCAGTCCCAGTTCCGAAACTGGGGTACATTTCAGGTTGGAGCAGTAAGCCCAGGATGTTGTTGGGTGAGAAAATGTTCTGTTACACACACACACACACACACACACACACACACACACCCCTCGCTGAGCTGGGAGTTCAGGGATCCACTTACCTTTGGAGACCGAAGAGGCTCAGAAGGGTGAAGGGTAGAGGTTATCAGCCTCTAGAAACCTTCTGAATCCCCCACCCCCATCGCAAAGCTTCCCAGGGACTCCGCCAAGGTATCTGAGGGGCGGGGCGCGAGAGGCGGAGGGAGCAAGTCAGCGACAGGCGAGCAGGAGCTGAGTTACCAGAGCCTCTCTGGAGAGGCCGCCTTTTATGGGCGTTATTAGCGCCCCTGTCTAGACTGGAGACGACACCTCCTCTGTGTGTAAACAGAGGCGGAGGGCTCTGGCGGGAAGAGGGATGGCATGTCTAGGGGGCAAGCCGCCCTCCCTTTTTCTGGCCACCGGAAGATCAAGGCCTTTTCCACCACCCCCCCCTTTCCCGGTAATCCTGTGATGTCAAGGTCAGAAAGACCTAGTCACGGTCAAGGCTAAAAGAGGAAGAGTCTGGTTGGTTGTGAAAAAGCTCTTGTCCCCTCCTCCTTCTCCTCCCCCTCCCAGAAGCCCTTCGGTCCCCAGGGCCCCTTGACTCTCCACTACTGATAAATACACATCTGCTTTTGGAGTTTTCTTGAAGGTGGGCTCTGATACCATGCCAGGACTCAGGCGGGTTCTGAGTGGGAGAATTCTCTTTTGAACGTGATGTGATGGATGAGCAGAGGGGGCTACTGCAAGGATCCCAGCTCCAATAAAAAGGTCTTTTACAGAGATGGCAATGCTATGCATCTACACGGGGTTTTAACCCATCACTTCGTCTCCACTGATGACTTACACAAGTGGATCAAACTTAGAAGATGGTCTTCCAAGCAGTCATGGAAGGATCTGCTGAGAGAGTTTCCTTGTTCTTTAAGGTGGGTTCCTTACTCTAGGACTTTTGCCGGGAAGGACCACTGTTCTTGCCTTAGATGAAACCCAGGGCCTTGGGGCTTGGAGAAGCTGAGAGTGCCATGAAATTATAAGAACTAGAACTTCTGTTTCCAAGGAGGAAACCTTTGTGTTCACAGCCCTTTGCTGCCATGATCTGGTACCTTTATGTTTGTCTACACCAACTTACTCCAAGCAAAATTTTAAGAGGCTGTCCTTGAAGTGGAAGCTTTGCTTTAATAGGTCTAAATAAAGACAAAATTACTCTACAGCTTGAGATGAGTGTGCTGACAACACACACACACACACACACACACACACACACACACACGGAGCAGGAGGACAGTCTCCACTGCTCAAGAGCATGGGGGCATATTCCCAAAAGATAGTGTTATCTCTTTAAAGAAGGAAAGAGCCAAGGAAGGAAATAATATAGTTCCCATTGTTGCCCTCCTAGAACACAAGATCACACAACTTTAAACAATGTTTATTTACTCTGATTAGAGGTGCATCTCCAAAATTAATCCAGGTGTGATAATCCTCAAAAATCAATCTGATATATTTGGCTGAGTGCTTTAAAATACAAAGAACCCTGGGCACATTGGGGCACACTGACAACACAGAATGTTTGTAGTTCTTCCTTGCCTTCCCAGTCTAGGCGCTTAGGATGATTCCTTCCTCGTCGTTAAGACTCTATTTTCCCAAGTGAAGGGGTCATTTGGTTATGTTACCTAGCTGGACTCTAAGCTTCTATCAATCAATCAGGGTTAGGATTAGGGTAGAGCTGAACTTCAGGTATACCACCTCACCAGCTAAGACTTGACCCTTTGACTAAGTGTAAGTTTGTGTGCACACACAGAGGGCTCTCTAGGACATAAAATTATCTTTACCCATGAAGTCTTCAGCTTCATTGTGTCTACAAAGTGTTATAGGAGGACCCAAATAACTGCAATGACTAAGAGATCTGAAGACCCTTCCCAAAAACTCCCACGTTTCTTCTCTATTTGCTTCCTTTCTCTGTCTGAACAACTCTTTTTGTCTTAGGAGAGGTCTAGGGGCTTTCAAAAAGAGATTGGGGGTGTTGCTGGGGAGAGAAAGGGAAATAAAATTAATAGTGACTCTTGTTTTTAGAGGATTCACCTATTCCCTTTCAAATTTCCCCTGCCCAGTACGTGGTTCTCTATAATCAGCCCAGAGTTGAGTGTAGAATGAGGCCAGCAGTTAGGCAGTTGCTTTAGTGGCATTGACTCCATGGAGGGCGAATTCTTTGGGTTCTTTGTCTCTCAGACCAGACTCGTGTGTGTGTGTGTGTGTGTGTGTGTGTGTCCCCACCCCACCCCCAAAAGCATTTATTAACATTAAAATGTAAAAGCTTCAGCCTCATCAGGCAAAGGGAGTCAGAAAGACAAACTCTAATTTCCAACCTGATGCCTCCAGTCTTTCTGTGTCTCAGGAGAGAGAAAAAAAATATCATATATAAATAAAAATTGCTGCAGTAAAGATTTAATCTGAGATAACATTGTTTTAGGCTATATTGCTTTTTTAAAAGTCTCTTAACCTGACAACTTAATGATCTCATTAACTCGACCAGATAGGGAGATAGGCACAGATGCGACAGACAAGGAAAACAATTAGTGGCACCATCTACACTGACTCCAGACCTCCTAAGAACAAGGGTTCTTAGGAATCCTAGAGAATAAAAATGGAATTGGCTTGACAAATTGGAGGCCCAAGGGATCCTAGCATTCAGACCTCTCTGTTTAAGTTGATGGGATAAAGAAAGGGAGTACAGCCTGGAAAAGCTGAGCTCTGTTAAACTGTGCTAAGACCACCCCAACCCCAACCCCAGGCCTGAGCTGGCTGTGGGTCCCTGGGGAAGCAGGGCTATAGGAGCCTAAGGTGAGCTACCTACCACCTCTTCTGTTGCTAACATTGTTCCAGTCATCTCCCAGCCAAGATGCTACCCTCCTAACACCTTAGAACCAGAGCGCCCCCCCCCACTGTTAGAGAAAAAACCTAGATCAACCCACCAATCAACCCACTTACAAATCATTAAGCAGTGAACTTTTCTCACTTACCCACTTTCAGGCCTTTTCAGCAGATCACACCTTTCCCTCTCCCAACATAAATTCATCTAAGTTGAGTATTAAGATGGAAAGCTCTCTTATCTAAACAGAACAGACAATACAAATATCTCCAAACTTTACTAGAGAGCAATAGAAGTTGGGGACCTGCTGTTGCACGCGATGTTTATATTCTTTCCTGGCCCTGTCTGACTGGATTGGGCCATAGTAGCCTGCCCTGAAGAGCCAGGAAAGAAAGGCTTCAGAAGGAACCCAAGCAATAAAATCAAGGCCAAAAACAAAAGGATATTTTATTTTAAAAACGAGTTTGTGGGTTTTTCTTTTTTCTTTCCTTTTTTTTTTTTTTGCATTCAATACATTGTCATTCAGACATCACAATACTATATACAGATACACAACATTAAAAAAAAAAAGAACCTATTTCAGATGGGCATTTCAAAAGAACACTGTTTTGTAATGAGCCAGTGGGACGGGAAGAGGTGAGGGGGCCCCCACAGCACCAGGTTGGCTTTTGAGGAGGGAGAAATTAGGCAGCGTCTACATTTAGCTGGTTTAATCCAGGACAATGATCTTGCCCCCTCCTTGATCAGCTCCTCAAGCTTTGCTTAGGAAATCAGTAAAAAACGAAAGTGTGTGGTCTCTCCTCCCCACTATCTGCTACTGCTTAAGTAGAGATATGACTAAAGATCTTCGGAGGGACCCACCCTCCATCTCCTTAAAGAAGCTTATAAAAAAGTTCCGATTCTAAGCCTGGCCTAATTCCCAACCTCACCAAGAAAGAGAAAACAGAACAAGCCACATTTAGCATTGTGGCTGGAGTTTTTGTTTTGTTTTGTTTTTGTCCTCCTTGGACTTCCACAGGACTAAGAAAGAGGAGGCAGTGGGGTCAAAGGCACCTCCTGGGAATGGGAATCAGTTCTGGGCTAGGATGTGGCTAGGGGCTGCACCAACTTCAGCTTTTGTTGAGACAGATAGAGAAAAAGAAAGAGAGAGAGAAAGGAAGAAAGAAAGAAAAAAGAAAGAAAGAAAGAAAGAAAGAAAAGGGGAGAAAGGGAGAAAGAAAGAAGAGAAAGAGAAAAGAAAATCAAATCTACAAGCTCCAATGATGGTTCAGTTTTAATTACATTATGCTGCCAGGCCCTAAGGATTAACATCAATATTAACACGACTTTTAAAAGATGCACAGAAAAATCATAACTGGGAAAACCTTGCCTATGGAGTTCAGGAATGACAGTAAAAAGTGGAACAGGAAGGAAAGAAAGAACTCCCCAGATCCTGTGCCCATGCACCCAGGAAGGAGGGTCTTCCACAAGCTGAGGCACAGGAAGGGACAAGAACTGAATAATTTGGAATCCCCAAGTCCTGCTTTGGTAGGAATGACTGGGCTCCCCCCACTCTGCCGGCCACAAAGACCAAGAGGTTAGAGACAGTCTTCCTTTGGCACCCCTTCGAACCCACCTCTACAGCTGCGGGTGCTAAGTGGGTGCCTTCTGGTGGTGGTGGTGGTGGTGGTGGTGGTGGTGGTGGTGGTGGTGGTGGTGGTGGTGGTGTGTGTGTGTGTGTGTGTGATTAGGGGTAGTATGTGCCTAGGGTAAGGCAGAGCTGTTCCTCTTTCTCGGTAAGATTAAATAGTCTGCGCCGGTGCAGCGTCCTTCGGGTGGATTCCGTTATGGTACAAAGCAGTGACATAAATAGGGCAGGCGGGGCGGGTGGGCAAACGGACGGTCAGGTGGAGTGGAGATGAGGCGCTTTCGATTTGCTGACCACTTTCTTCTCTTTCACACGCCGGTTCTGGAACCAGATGGTGACCTGGCGCTCCGAGAGGTTCGTGGTGGCTGAGATGCGCCGGCGCTTCTCTTTGGTGATGAATTTGCTGGCTGCGTACTCCTTCTCTAGCTCCTTCAGCTGCACCTTGGTATAGGGCACGCGCTTCTTGCGCCCGCGCCGGTAGCTGCTCACTTCGGGCTGTAGAGGAACCACGTCTAGAGGGAGAGAGAAGGCGTGCAGGAGCAAGTGAGGTGGGTGGCTATGGACTACCCCGACGGCCGGTAGTTCCCTCAAGGTCTCAGTTGGGCCACCAGATTGCACTGCTTGATGAGGTGCCCTAATTCTACGTACCCCCGCTGTTAGTAAGGCCACAGAGAGGGTGAGGCCACGGGGACACTAGCCTCCTTTTAGGTACAAACTTTAAGGGAAGGAGCTCAAAAAAGTCAGTAATCAAGATCATATTTTAAAGTACGTGTTTTAAAAAGAAAATCAAAACAATGCAAAAAGATCCATGATAAAAAATGTCATTAAAAACTAAACAGAGAATCTGTATTATTGGTTTTTTTTTTCCCTTTCGCTTCAATCTCCACTATGGCTCTGCACAATACCCTTTATTAGAAACCTTGGACCCTTAAAATCAGATGCTCCAAGTCCTCCTGCTTGCTGGAGTGCCGGTATTTAGAAAAAACTTCATTCTGGGGTTAGCACAACAGGGTTCCTACACCCCATAATCTCCCCTTTGTTGGGGGAAGGATTTACATTGTAAGTTTGAAGAGTGTTTAGCAATCAGGGTGTCAGTTACAGGGACCATCAAGTGGGTCCTTCGGCCTGAAGGTGCCCAAGCACGTGAAGTCTAGCATTACACCATGGATCTGATTCGCCAACATTGAGAAGAAACTATCAGATGAAGCCAGACTGCTTGGGGGGAATCAGTCACTTACTAAAAAAGGGCTCCAGCGTTGTGGTTGTGACTCATCTACCAACACCCAAGGAAGAAGATCCTGGCTCAACTTAAGGAAATTAGATCTCCATAGGAGGAGGTGCATACCTATGTTCCACCAAAAAGAAAAAAAAAATCTGTTCCAACTTTCCTATTTCTGTTCTTCCAAAGCTGAAAGAAATCTTTCACACCCCAGCTACCCTAAGCTCTACCCTTGCAATTTCAGCCATCACTTGTTCAGTTTCTTCAGGTTTAGAGCATTTCACAGGAATTCAAAACAGTATGGCACTCATCACCTGCACTCTTGGCATCGGAAGACCATAGTCGCAGGATAAGGGAAATTATGTGAATAGCTCAGCTTTCATTGCTTTCTTATGCCATCGATGGACTTCAGGTAGACTCTAATAAGGACCGAGTGTCTGAGTTCTCTTCTTCATTCTTATGTTCCTTTGGAGTATTAGACATGGCCCCAGCATGAAAAAAAATGTTTCTTTACACCCCGCCCTGTAAGCATCTTCCCTATCCTGCCATTCCCAGTGAGTCTGCCCCCCCCCATGGCTCACTAAACAGGGAGGGGGTGTGGGAGGGAGATCACAGTAGAAAGCAGATAGAAATAAAGTACCCAGGAAGAAAATGGAAAGAGGTTCCAGTGGCCGGCTCAGGCTGCACTCATGGTGACAATTTCTCAGGGAAATTTTCTATCCAACTTGTCAATGCTTCTCTGACACCTGAGATTTTTTTAATCAGGAAAAAAAAACATGCCACTTCAGTTTAGTAGATATGATCTGTCAAGTTAAAAAGGTTTTTTTTTTGTCCTAGACAAAGTTTTAAATGACTCATCTTCAATTTGTTTTACTCTTATAGATGGAACTATATTTAAGAAACAGATGGTTCTGGGGCAGGAATAAAAATGAAGAGAATAAGTAGTGATATCATGAGCTCCTCCCTTCCCCAGAACACTTCTTCAGTTGTATTTTATTAAACTCATTTTACAAGATTAGAAATCAGAAGCTCATAGTAGGGCAGTGACTTAACCGACAGAGCTGGAATCTAGACTCTCTGACTCTTCACATAAAGGGTCAAAAGAGAAATGGACCTCCTAGTACACATCCCCTTTGTTGAAGGGCAAAGTGAGGATATTGTAGCGTTTCAGTTTTTTAATGAACCAGTTAACTGTTCCTAATTAAAAAAAAAAAAACTTCACTTTTTGTAGCTCCCTAAACATAAACTCTAAATTTTAATGAAGTTTAATCAACACAACCCTAAAAATTCTGGTTAAAAGGTAGATAACTGCTCTAAACTGGTCATTTTTTTCCCTTCCTCTATTTGATGTCCACCAAGATTGACTCCACCATTTTTTGGGGAGTGTCAAACTGAACAGCAGGTTGTTTTGACCTCCTCGAGAAATAGCTCCTATCTTCCCTTCTCAAAGAAGCACCTTCCATTGTCTGTTCTTTTGGCTAGAAAGGAAGTAGGCTTCACAGATGTAAGAGCAGCTGGTAGCTTAGACTTTGAACAGCTTCTATTCTGCCTAGGGTTGGACTTAGCTATTAGTATCTCAATGTTCCCTTCCCTAGTGTACCCCTAGATCACCTACACTCACTGATTTGTACCTGGGAATCTAATCAGTATCTATGAGAGGCAAACAAGAAAGAAAACAATCTCCTGTCAGTCTTTGTTTTGGGGTAGAGGCTTCTGTGCAGGGTGCTCCAAAGCCTGCTAACTTCATTAGTAGGCTCTGGGATTTAAGGACTATCCTTTGCAGCCAGTGGCTCTTTCCAATCCGAATTCAAAGACTGCCAATAGAGACTTTTAGTACAGGCTTCAAAAAAAAAAAAAAAAAAAAACCACTGTTTTGTTTTTGTTTTGTTCTGGTCTAAAGTCTATCTGTTTATCTATCTAGCTACCTATCTCAGGACTGTCTTCTTTTTTTCTTCCTCTGTCTAATTCTGTCCTGGGATTTCGATTTCTGCCCTTCTTGGTAAAAAAAGAAAGGTGTCTATACTCACCACAGTGTGTGTGTGTGTGTGTGTGTGTGTGTGTGTGTGTGTGTGTGAGAGAGAGAGAGAGAGAGAGAGAGAGAGAGAGAGAGAGAGAATTGTGAAGCAGGGGTCTGTATAATTGGGAGAAAGAAGCCACAACTCCTCATAGCTCTAATTATCTAGATCTTTCTGAACAATTGCTTCCATCTCCCACACCAGCCCAGACTATCATAGGTGAGGTTTCTCAGAGCCAGAGGCAGTGAAGAGAGACAGTGGTGTTTATGGCTAGATGTTGCTGAACAAACCACAATTGCATAGACAGAGTTATCTGAAAAATCTCACTACTTCTAAAAGACCTGTGTGGGTAGAAAGATGGAGGGTGTCTGAAGATAATTTCTTTTTCATCTACCACCCTCCTGGACTTCTTCAGGCACTGAGATAAACCAGCCAGAATCTATTTCTACATGAGGAGCATGAGCTCAGAGCAGTGTAGGCACACTGGGTTTTATACCTACTTCCCTGTTATAATTTGCAAGTGTTTTAAATCTCAATTGGGTTGTGGGGCTTTTATTATTATTATTATTTCAAAGATATCTTTCTCTAGGAGGCTGTGATATAAACATGTTTATTTTTAGCAGAGTGTGTGTGTGTGTGTGTGTGTGTGTGTGTGTGTGTGTGTTGCTCTTGTTTCTGGGAATCTTTAAGATGTTTACTTGTTCAAAGATAATTCTGATCTTCCCCCCAACCCACCACACAACCCACATGCCTATACAGGAAAGCCACAGCAGCTCTTTTAGGTACACTCTTCATTCCAAAGACATTGCTTTTTGCTCTAAGCCTGAGTTCTTACCTACAGTGAGCAGGGTGGGCACCAAATTCCTAGTCCACTGATCCTCTTTCAGTGACCCATTAATTCCACTACCACAAGGATTTCTGCTGGACCTTCACTCAAGAAGCTTTCTATTTTATGAGCTAGAGAAATGAAGGGCAGCCTGTCTTCTATAAGTGTATTATAGAATGCCTATGTATAAACGACCTAACTTATAGAAATGTATCAGTCTGTGGCTCACATGAATACATTTGTATTGTATAAAAAAATCTTATATTCAGTGCAGAGAAGGTAGTGTAGATACCATTCTACCACAACCATATTCTCAATTATGACAGTGAGAAATAGGGTGCCTTGTGTGCCTTATGTGGTTTTAGCTCTGGTACTGACTTGTGTTATATCAACTGACCTTGTGCTGTTTTACAGAATGTTTTTGCTACATTCTGTAATGTCATTCAGTGACTCTTCTCCATCCATCTCTCCACCCAATCCCGGATGCAGAAGAATTTCAGGTCCACCCTAAAGAGGTCTTTGGGTTGATCCTTTCCAATGAAAAACCCCAGGCCTGGCATGGGAGGCTAGGGGGCTCCTTCTGGGCACAGTGGGAAGCTATCTTAGGTTCCTCTGGACTCTCAAGGATCTTTGGAGCTATCAGAAGAGAGACTGTCTCCCATTGAGCTCTGTACCAGGGAGAGTAGACCCAAATGCTGGCTTCTCTAGACCCTCAGATCCTTATCTCTCAGATCAGAGTGGAACCCAAAGCTTCTGATGTAGTTTTGGGAAATCTGGGCTGGTCTTTCTCCTCTGGGGAGTGAGGGAGGAATGGAACTCTTTCCTATTCAGAGACATCCACAGAGGAACAAAACAAGAGTGTTCTCTTCTTGCATACACAGCCAGACAAGAGTGGTCTGGACCCTGGACCACAGCACAGGCCTGCCTCTTCCACCTCCCATTTTAAAACCTCCTTTCTCTGTCTGGAATGTCAGTAACTAACTCTCACTTGGAGGACTTCGCAGCGAATTCACAAGATTAAAACTGTACCAGAGCGGCAAAGAAAAATTTGCATCCCAGGAGAGGAGTCAAATCTTACACATTCCCTCTACAGAGATTTTTAGTTCTTCTGTGCTCTTATAAAATATCCACGATTAAATTTAAAAAGAAAAAAAATTGTACATTTCTATAGGCTCTGGCGAATTAGATCCCTATTTTAATGCTATAGTATCTGGTGGTTGACAGATCCTGAAAAGGTAAAGGTTCTTATCCTCTCTCTAAAACCCCAACTACCCACTGGGTTGAGGGTTTTGGACTAAGTTCCAAGGCACCAGAGGCCCAACCCCAACCCATTCCTGGCTGGAAGCGGATTTAGGGGCCAGGATCCCTAAGTGAGGCTGGAGCAGGCTGGGGGAGGAGGAGGCGAGCTCCTGACCGGAGTCGAGCCGAGCCGGCGCTCGGGCGCCTCTGATTGCTTCACTCTGGACCCGGCAGCTCCGGGGAACGTGTCGGAGCAGATTTCTTCCCCAGTGCATTCCTCAGCATAGCTCGCCCGGCCGGCTCCATCGACAGCCTAGCCGAGCCGGCGCGCCGGGGCCAGACGGCGGGGGTGGCTGAGGCGCGGAGCCGCGGGGCAGGCAGGACGGGGAGGGGTCCCTGGCGGCGGCGGCGGCGCCACTCAAGCCCCTTCCTTACCTGGGAAGGGAGACTTCCAGAGGTGGGCGGACTGCGACTGCTCCTTGGAGCAGTACACCTGACTGTCCCAGCCATTGGAAAGAGCCCAGTGCTGGTAGCCTTCAACAGGGATGAGCGCGTCGTGACGCGGCTCCGGGTGCCCGCTGATCCCGGGCACTACCGACACGTCCAGGTAGCCGGGCATTGCCTGGTAGGAGCTGGCGAAGCTGGGGTAGAAGGCGAACTCCTTAGCCCTGGAAGACAGATCGTCACCAGGCAGGGCGCCCGACGGCTCCGGGTACTTGTCTCCCGGGTGATAGGCGCAAGGCTTCTGCTGCAGGTTCACGTTGTGCGACAGGCGGCAGCCGTAGTAGCTGCCCCCAAATGGGTAGCCGTAGCCCAGGGTGGCGCTGGACGAGGTGGGGGGCGCCGGCGGTGGGGCGCATTGGCGCGCCGCCTCCGGAGCTGGGATGTCCGTGTAGACGGCGCCCTGAGGGGCACCCAGAGGAGCCGGCGGGCGGGCCAGCACGGGGTGCGGGAGCAGGTCGCGGCAGTGGCTGGCCGGGCAGCTGCCTCCCAGCCCGTCCATGCTCGGGGCTTTGCCGGGGCTCGCTCCGCTGCAGCCGCCCCCCGCGCCGCCCGCGCCGCCGCCTCCCCCGCCGCCGCCGCTGCCGCTCTCCGCCGCGCTGTCCTCATAGACGTACATAAGGCTCTCCGGCCAGCGCGGGTGCAGGAGCAGCGAAGTCGTCATGACATGATCTGCTCCAGCTTTTTAAAAACTCCACTTGCCAGCAGCAGCGAGCTAGGGAGACACCTCGCTCCCTTTTTCCCTCCCCCATCCCTCCTCCCTTCTCTCTCCACCCCTCCCCTCCTCCTCCCCCTCGGTGCTTCCCCCTCCCTAGCCGCATTCCCACTACGCATGCGAACACACTTCATTAAGAAATCCAGCGGCTCCCGCCCTCCTTTCCAAAGCACGCCCCCGGTTCCCACGTGACCACAGCCGCTGCACGTGATGCTAGGCCTGGGTCTCCTGGGGTTCCCTCCTGGGATGTGGGGCGGGGCGGAAAGAAATGAGAACTTTGTTGATTGGCTCTCTGGAAAGGAAAAGGAGGAGAGAATTGGGAGATTTAAAGGGACGGGGCAACGCCCCCTAGGCAAGCCTTGTTAGGGGAGGGGGGGGTGCAGAGAGGCTTAATTTGGCCGACGCAAAGGGACCTAGGGAGAAAAGGATGGCTCCTCCTCTTAGGCTCTGGATTGAGAGACGAGTCTGAGAGGCTCTGGTTCTCAAGCAGATGGCTTTGACGACCGAAGTCCCTAAATTGGAGCTTGGAGCTGAGATTGGAGGCAAACCTGGAGTTTCAGTGTTAATAATAATAATAATAATAATAATAATAATAATAAAATCTATCCAGGAAGGCTCCAGCTGTGGCAGGCTGCGCTTCAGCTCACGGTGGGCAAGAACAAAACCGAGCCTCTCAGTCAGCCTTTGATGCAGAAACCAGAGTCTCAAACTCCGACCTCAGCGGCTTTCCCCAAAGCCCCAGTTTGTCTGGAAAAGGGCTCTCTCCGGTATCATACGTGATTGGGAGATAGGATTTCCCAAATGCAGACTTCATTCCGATGTGGGGAGAGAAATGATGAAATATACTCAGCGAGAAGAGAAGCAGAGGATAATGGAGAGGGGCAGAAGGACAGATTGCCATTTCAGCATACAAAAGGAATACCAGAGAGTCGTGTCTCCCCCCCCCACCAGACCCCCCAAGAAACAGAAGCAGACTGAGCAAAAGGAAAGCCCGGGATGCTTGCGAGCATCTCTTTGGGTGCACACAAGGAAATGTAGAAAGAGGAGAAAATCTGCTGCTCTTAAAGGGACTTCTGACAGGTGCAACTCCAAACATACAAGTATAAGTACAAGGCCCCTCCACCCTCAGTGGTTTGGGCCGATGGGTTGATGAGCACTAAGGAGCTAGGCGGCACTCACACTTAAGCTGCCTTATTTTTGTCCCCACAGTTTCCTTTTAGGATCACTCTTGTTCAGGCAGAGTACTTAGATCCCAAACTGTCTTCTATTTCAAGAACAAATTAGCACCAAGTTACTGATTTTTATAACACTCTTTCTTTCTGCCTCAGTAGAGTCACCCCCTTGCAGAGGGGCATCTCCATGGAATTGTGCCAAGCTCCCTTTCACACATACCCCTCCCTGAGGAGAAGAGGTAATAAAGAGCGGAAGAGCAGGGAAAAAAATAATAAAGAGGGAGAGAGAGGGGCTGCGGTGGGTGTCTCCCTCCTCGCCTCTGCCAGTTTTAAATGCTGGGTGCTGGGTGCTGATGTTCACACAGGCCAGCCACCATGAACACCCATCAAGACCAATCCTAGACCCTTCAGTTGGAGGCAAATGTTGGAGCTTGCCTCAAGAACCCTGGAGGAAGGTGGTCTCTGACGGTTGAAAGCCCCAGGCCTTGGTGAGTCAGGACAAGAAATGGAATTTTTATCAGCGTGGTCTTCATCCAGAAGCGAATCCTCAGAGTTCTGAAAGCAGGCTGCATACTGGGATGGCAAAGAAGAAAAATATGAAAGAAAGAAGCTTGAGACCCAGGCAGACCAGCTTATCAATGTTTGAGGTAAATGACCGTTCATCAAGGAGAATAAGCCGAAGGGGACTCTTTGAGAGACCTCTGGGCTGGGAGACTGGCTAACAAGCTGCTGGAGTCCAAGGTCAAGGTAAAACACACACACACACACACACACACAAAAAAAAAAAAAAAAAAAAAAAAACAAAAAAAAAACCAGAAAAACCCAAGGCGGGCAAACAAGGTCTGGCCAAGTCTAGACTGGGTCCTGTGAACTTGGCTCCCTTGCCTAAGGCTGGCTGAGAGGGTTGGGTGGCCAGGAGGGCTGTGGGTTTTCTTAGCAGTGGGTAGTAGAGATTGTTCCTCCTCCTGTGAAGTACTGTACCCCCATTGATAATGGGGGAGGTAGGCCAAGCCGTGGGACCCGCTAGGAGAAACAAAGGGTCTGGGAGAGCCTTTCCATTCCAGTGAGTGGCTCCCTTTCTAGTGAGGCCTAAATAGCAGATACTCAATGGCACTTCCCCCAGCCCTTGAGAGTAGAGGCCGGAACTGTGAGAAGGATGGATCTAGGTATAGGGAGGCCCCACAATAAATAAAATTAATGATACATTCTTTTCTAGGTTTATATAAGGACATTACTATTACTATTGCAGTGAGATATAGATTTAATTAACCCAGCAACTTTGCAATTCCATTTATTAGGGGCAGTATTCTGCCAAAATTTAGCTGGAAGAAGATAGTGGAAAACAAAGTCTCTTGCAAAGGACCAGCTGAAGATGTAGGCACCCAAAGCAACTCGGGGTGTTGGGGGGAGATGCATAGGAGGCTGCGAGGCAAAGTCCTGGTTAAGGGCACCGAGAGCAGAGAGCCGGAGAGAGCAGAGAGCAGGAGATCTTCACACTCCCTTGAGCTTGATTCCCCAAGACCTTCCAGTGCCTGCTCTCTTCTGCCCACAGGGATGGAAGAAGGAGGCATGCATAGGAGGGCCTGTGTGCAGATCGTGAAAAGTAAAACCTTGCTGGTTAATTAACTTTAAGCATGGGGTCGCTTTACCCAGTACCCTGAAAAAAATGTGTATCTCGCTGAGACACAAGTAAAATAAAATTAAACACTCCAGGAGAATATGCATCACTGGAAACATAGTAATTACATCTCATTTCAGAGGCGATTCAGCGCCCTGAAAGCCCTGCTCTGTAACCTCTGGTTGAAAAGCTCACCGGCACCATTTTGCCACACCTCGATTTCCCCACTTCAAGGATGGTGTGGTGGGGATTGGCCCAGGATGAAGTTTAGAGGAAAAACAAACAAAACCAAACAACTCGGACGTGAAGCTGCTGATGTAGGAGAACGGAATCACTGAGGTATACTAAAGGAAAATGAGAAAGGGCCCTCTTCCTATCCAGGAAACCCAGCTGATCCTGGGATTTTTTTCATAGTGAACTAAGAGGAGGAGAGGAGAGAGCCGTGTGAGCCATTTTGCCCTCAGCTTCCTCCAGTGAATCAACTTTTCAGCTAAGTTATCTCAGCTTATAAAGGATATACTTAAGGTGTCTTTGCCTTTTCATTTCTCTCTCTCTCTCTCTCTCTCTCTCTCTCTCACACACACACACACACACACACAGGCAGGCAGCCCATCTGTGGGTTTAGGGATGTGGGTGGAAATGTATTGCACTGTTTGCACACATCTCTGTGGACATGGGCTAAATGTGTTCATGAAGACACAAGCTCTTTGTGTAAATCCTCTATCTACAAATAAAGGTCGGAGTTTGTCTGCTTATTTGTGTACACACTCAGTTTACCCTCTTATCCCAGTCTCCTTACAAAAGCATCACCAAAGAAAATACCAGGGAAGCAGAAGGTCAGGTGGTCTGTGCCTTTCTCAGACTAGGGTGGTATGGGAGTAAAATTTCTGTCTGACCCACGGCATCAAAGACAAAGTTAAGAGATGTAACTTCACAGCATGTGTAGCAGGAGGGAGCAAGTATGACCTACAGTGAGTGCTGGACGTGGCTCCAATTCTAGGGTCGGGCTTGAGTGAGAGAAATCAAGTTGTGTTTTATTCAGTGCTGAGGTTTTGTCCTCTGGAAATTAGGCATAGTGTGATTTTCCAATTTGCCTCCCTTTTCTGGTTCCTCCATATTGATAAGGGGTATGCTTGAAACTCTAGAGTTTCTCCCACCCCCATCCCTTTTAATGGGGAAAAAAAATCCAGTTTTAAAAGAGGAGGGGGTTGGTTGAGTCTGTAGGAGAACAAAGAGCCTCACCACCATGGATGGGATCTGGATTCTGGCCCAGGTTTGGGACATTATAAGGCTCATATAGAGTCTTGGAGGTGGTTTTTTTTTTCTTTCTATTTTTTTTCCTTTCCTGTTCTGGCTGCAGGACAGAAGAGATTTGTGGAGGATAGAAAACACAGGGTCTGAGATTTCCAGGCAAGAAAGGAATGTTTAAGATTAAGAAGGGGCTGGGGGATCAGAAAAGGGGCATCCTGTGAATGTGTGTTTGAAACGGGAGACCCATACATTAGGAAGAAATTCCTGATAGGCTGCAAAGGGCAATATCATCAGGGAAAGAAAGAAAAGTAGCTAAACTTGGTGCTCCTGTCCTATCCCTGTTGCCCCTCTTCCTCCTTCTGGAGGGATGAGGTAGCTGTCAAGGTACAGATGCTATGTTCCCGGACCCTGGCTCCCTCTGGAACCTGCTCCTCTCTCCATACTCAGAGCCTGGGAACTCACCTCCTGGACAGCAGCTGCCTTCCTGGCATCTTCCATTTCATTCTTGTTACTTCATTGGCTCCCAGCTTGAGGGGAGATGGAACCTGTGTGGTTGAGGCTTCACTTTGCTCTTTGTTTAAAAATTTTACATTCTTCAAATCAAATTTGCCTTCGTGTAAGACCTTTTTAAATGGCAGGAAGATCTACTTCTCTCTGTTGCTTAACTAGGACTTGTGGCACTGGCCTAGGCTTGAGGCCATCCCAAACCTTCTCTGATGCAGTGGAGGTCCATGCAGTGCTGCAGGTGTAGGCTATCTCCATCCTTTTTCTGAATTCCCATTCATCCTGTCTTCAGCTGCAGACTTTACCTGTGGAACTAAGCAGGATCAGAGAAAGCAGGGTGAACTGCCAAGAGGCCACCCGCCCTTCAGTGCATCTCTCTTTCTTCCTCAGTTTGCCAAACTCCTAACTCCATCAAGCTCAGCAGAGGGCTTCAAATCACTCCATCTTTTCTTTTCCCACACTTTCTTAATCCTCACCCTGCACACTTCCTTTTCTTTTGGCAGCAAGCAGCATCTCAGTCTGGAACTTGCCCCCAAGCCAGAAAAAAAGTTCAAAGAATTAATGCGAGTTAAGAAATTAACGAAGTGTCTCCTCCCACTCCGCGCCTCCCTTCAGGACGTGGCCCTCTGTTCCCCTTGCCTCCCTCAACACCTCCCCCTTTTAGGAAGCCCTTCAGAAACAGACAAATAAAATCTCTCCTGGTTTTAGGGCCTGTCTGAGAGGGAAGTCCAAGTTCATTTTCAAGTTAGACAAGAGAACTGAGGGGGGTGGGGACAAGGTGGAGGAGAGTTTGCTGGGGGCTGGATTTAGCTTCCTTGCAGAGATCTAACAAAGGCCCCTTTTGGTCAGAAAGCCAACAAACTGAATGCCTGGAAAAGGTATTTATCACTTTACTTCATTTCCTCCATCTTTTAAAGTTTAGGTTTGGGGCTCCTAAGAGGGGAACAGACCATCAATTTAAGAAATGAAGAAAGGAAGAAAGGAAGAAAGGAAGAAAGAAAGAAAGAAAGAAAGAAAGAAAGAAAGGAAGAAAGGAAGAAAGAAAGGGAAAGAGAGAAAGAGAAAACTTTTCAGTCACTTTAAAAAAGAAATATGAATAATAATGTTTTTTTTTTCTTAGAACAGAGAGGAATTGTAGGTCCCAGTGCAACATTCTTCTGAATCTATGTATACTGTTTAACCTCTTTCCATTAGGTAAAAAAGGTATAGCTAAAGAATAGCTATTTTTGCTAAGTCCAAAGGACTCTATGAACATTATTACTGTGAAGTGGGAACTAAAGTGTGGGCATCCTAAAAAGGTTTGGCACAGTGCTGAGAGTATGTGTATTTCATTGTGAGGAAGAAAGGGGTTAAGATCAAATGGGCTACAGCCCAGCTCTCTATTAGACACTTTCAGCAGCTGTAGCAAAATTACATTCTAATCTGGAGACCACAGAGCAGAATGCTTATTCTCCCATATCTAAAGAAGGAAGAAAAGAAAACAAACAAACCCAAGGCTTAGCTGAAGGGTGGGAGGACCCTTCTAAAATGCCCAACTTTGATTGGGATCCATGAAGTGAAAAGATAGAAAAGAGATTGTGTGTCTGAATATTTGGGACAGGATTCCTGTTGGGAGTTATGATGGAAAGATATGTGAGATATAATTTGGTGACTTTTAGTGAACCTGAAGGGGAGCACCCTGATTTCTATTGGCCTATTAGACAATCTTTTCCCTACTGCCTTCTTGTCAAGCAAACTCCCTTCTTTAAAGGGAGTTAAAAGGCACATTTTTTTTCTTTTGGCTTCTTCCCTGTACTTGTAACAGAGCTAACAACAGAATCTGAAGACCTAGAAAGGAGAATGGGGCTATTCCTAGAAATTACTGCCACCCACTTTCATAGTCAAGGGAAGTGGACCTCAGAGAAGATATAATCTTTCAAAACAGAGAAACCACCTCAGGATCCTGGGACTTGACAGAGCTAAGACTATCTAGGGAGCCTGGCTGTTGAGTTCAGGGTTTTGGATAGTGTTCATTCAGAGGAATGTGAGCTAGAGAAGGTACGTACTACACATATGCATGGAAACATTTGTGGATCATCATCATGAGCTGTGCAAAATGGAACATGAATAAGATATAAGCTTGGGAAAGGCCCTGTTCTCCCCAGAGGCAACATTCTTTTTCTCAACTGAGCCAGTAGCCAATACTGAGAAGAGTCTAATTCTTAGATACAGTGAGGAAAGACTTTGGTCACTTCCTCTCCTACTGTAATAATTCAGAAAATCCCTTTTACTATAATCTGTATTTGTGTTGTAAAAACACTCATAGCCCTCTTCCTGGTGCATGGCTTATTAATGGCTTTTCCATTAAAAAAAAACAATGCAAATTTATTTCTGGTTCACTACTACAGACCCATCATTTCTAGACAAGTAAGCTTTGCTAGGTGTTAAAGAGAAAAGTCATATAAACATTAACATAAAACATGTGCCCGCAGATACTCATTCATGGCATTAGGAGATCTTTTCATTTTTGTTTTTAACACGATATTTTCCTTGATTATTAAAACATAGCCATGTTTAATTCTAAAAAATAAGATTTTAAAGATCATGGTGTGGAGGGAGATGGCCGGTGGTCCTGTGGATTTAAGATATGTGTTTGGTATAGTCACTTTTAAAACTTCTTCTCTATTTTCTAATACAATTAACTATCAAGCAGAAATAGTATTCTGTCATATCTGAGTGCAGGGATTTCTTTTAGTATTATTTTTTAAGAAATAACAAAAGCATCAGGGTGGAGTCCAGGATCGATCTAAAAGCGATTTCCCAAGCACATAATCCTCAGTTTGTTTTTCACTTAGTGAGACTTTAGTCATGAAGACAGAATTCTGAGTTGTCACTGTTTTTTGGAGCAAAGTTTTCGCTCGAATATTGGGAAGTTTTGGTCACTTCCATAGCCTGGGGATGAGTGGGCTCTATCAGAGGGGTCGCCGTGGTGGGGATCCCGCCAGGAACTTGCTCAAGCATAGATCTGCTTTATTCCCCTTTGGATAGCTTCCAAGACTCATTTAAACACGCTATTTGTTTTTAATTTTACACGTGGCAATTATTGAATATTTTGGTTCACCAAGGCTGACCAAGCTTAAGCTTGGAGAGCACTGCTTTCACACAGGACAATAAATGACTGACACAGGATGAGTGCCCGCAGCTCTTTAACCAAAACTGAGCGAATCAAGCGAGTACAAGTCCCGGCATAATCCTCATTGACTTGCAGATGTGTGCTCCAGCACCTATAGTTGGGCACATTAATTTGAGCCATAGGACCGACACCAGTAGAGCCCTTGGGCTCTGTGGGAGTGCTGGCTTCCCTGACCACATTCACAGGGTGCTGTGTGAGCAGAAATGGAAGTGTTGGGAGCTAGGTCTCCAAATCTCCAGGAGTCTCTGCACTCATCTATATAACTTAACAAAGAATTACATTTTTTTTTTAGCTAGGGCACAAAATAATATGTTTATCATGACATTTTCATAGATAACGTGTTTGCTCTTTGTCTCCCTCCCTTCTTCCACTATTATCCACCCCCCCCAAAAAAAATTCAGTTGGACACATCCATTGTCAAGATTAAGGCTTTCTCCTTGTCTGAGAAAAAAATTTCTCTCCTGAAAATAAGCGAAGAAAGAGCAAATCATGACATTTCTTTTCCTGTGCTCAATCATGGACTAGAAAGTGGTTAAGTAATAATCACACAGAAACAAAGATTTCCACGCACAGTTGGGTATGTTTCAATTATACTTCTAAACTTGCATTGCAGGTCTGCAAATTTTCTATATTAAATCTTACTTCAGAATGTTTTGTGCCTCGATGTATAGGTAGCATCGGAATTATAAAAGATGGTGCCCTTTCTTCTCTGGAAGGTTATCTGTCAGAAAATTGGTCTTACTACTTTTCACAGCCTAGCCCCACTCTTAAATCTGTTTCTCAAATATGATCCATCTTGGGAAGAAGAAAGCCAAGCAGACTCCTTCTCTTCCAGAGATGAATGCTTCCTTCATCCTCTCCGAGTCTAGCCCTCTGAGCTCTATTTATTAAGGAACTGGGCTCTTTGCTAGGTCTGTGAAACTTCCCTTTGGTCCTCATGCTGGCTTCACGGAGTTCACACTTTAATCTCTGAACCCTCACAGTGTGTCTCACATATTCTGCTCCGTGTGCATGGGTCAGAATCTGCCCTGAATCTGCCACATCAGGTTTTAACCTGAAGGTTCTGTGGGGTGACATCCAATGTTTGCAAGTATATATTCATTTTAAGAATATGTGGAGACAGCTACTCTATCCAGTTTTCATCATTCTGGGGGAGTCAATCAAGCAAAAGCAAACCTGGAATGAAAATGTTAATGTCAGTCAAGAAATATTATTTTTATAGATACAGAAAACGTATTCATATTTTGTAGTCTCTCTTCATGTATACATGTGTGGAGATATATGCATATATGTAAATGTGAACATTTTTGTAAAAGGTTGATTAAAATCCTGTCTCAAAAGAAACACATATATGCACACATATATGCATACCATATAATATAAAAAAAGTACAAGTACATCCTCATTTAGTCTTTAAATCATTTCTAGGCTACTACACTAATTTAACTGCATCTAATACAAGTGCTGTGAAAATAGTTGTTACACTGTACAATTTAGCAATAATAATAAAAATGTTTGGTATAGGTGCAATTTTTAAAATGCATGCCAGAGATGCCTGTGGGTAAGGACTGGTTGCACAATGTTTTGCAAACACATATACACACAGACAGACACACATAGTATGTCTGTGTGTTGATAGCTTGAATTAGTCCTATACCTTTTGAACACAACCAAAATAATGTATGTCTAGAAACTGATGCCCCAAGAAGGCAAACTGTTTGGTTTTTTTTGTACCAGAAAAAAAATGCAGAGGATCAAGTGCACCGTTAGTTAGATATATTTATTCTCTCTCTCTCTCTCTCTCTCTCTCTCTCTCTCTCCTCTCCTCTCCTCTCCTCTCTCTCTGTATATGTGTGTGCATGTGTCCCTCCTTTCCAGCAATAACTGTTTTCCAAATGTTTATAATTTGCCTCTTTATGAATTATTCAAATAATCAAAAAGAGTGAAGGCAAATGTTTCTAAAAATACTGGAAAATTGTCCATTCCCACCCTTGAGGGAGAGCCTTGAGGCTGTGACTCATCCCTGTAGAATGACGCCTGAGAACCACACTTCTTGAATGGACAGTACAATGCAATAACTTCAACATCTACCTTGCTTACAAACACTTAGAATGTTCTGGAACCCCCACTGTTTCCTCAGCCCAGCATCAGAAGCTGCTGGGGAGAGTCCCCACTTCTCAAGGCCAAATAGGTGCCTTTAGGCGCCTTCCCAGATGCACATGCAGACGCTCTGCATCTTACTGTAGAGAGTAGCCACCCAGGGCTGCCCAGAGTTTAGGAATATTAGATATTGCCTTCTTAACTCCGCAGCGGTTTCCTATTCTTGCTCAAGAGACCCGAGGGCCTTCTCCAGGCGAGGGGAACGGCGGCTCTTCCGCTAGCTGTGAGCATCGGACCAGCTTAAGCCGAATTCTTGGAAAGATACAGCTATGGTGCGTGGGGCTGAGCACAGGAATCTGGAGTCCAGTGCTTCTTGGAAAACTTCCTCAAGTTTTGGGCATCCTGGAGAGTTTGTCTATCTTAAAGGGAGCCCCAGACGGTCTGCGTAGAGCTCAGACAGAGGTCCTATGTCCCCAGTCAAGAACCGGGCGACCCTTATTTTCTCAAATTGAATCAAATGAAATCTACATCAGTCAGGAACCTCAACTTACAGACCGCGTAGCGCCTGCTTTTTTTTTTTTTAAAGAAGAAAATCGATGGGGAGGAGGTGCGGCTGGGAAGTTCAAAAATCCTAGTGGAACTTGAGTTTGTTGGCGACGCTGCGCAGCGGGGCTGAGCATCAGCCCAGCACTTTATCTCACTGCCTGGATATAGGATGCTACAGCTTCGCCGCTTGAAGCAGCGGCTTTGGAGTCTACTTCCCACGCGACCGCGGTACCTAGTGCCCCAAAAGTAGTTTTTTTAGAGGGACCGCCTCTCTCCAAACGTCGTAGAGCCACAGGGCAGGAACTGACAGGGGAGTCCCGGGAGCAAGGAGCAGAGCCTCTAGTGCCTGGTCGTAGGGACGACGCAGGTCCCTCAGACTTTCGTTTCCTTGAGACCCTGCCTTCTGCTTACTTGGGGGGGAGGGGGTTTGAGGACACGGAGTGAACGGAGTTACTGACTCCTGAAGCCTCTCTAGACCCACTTTGCAGGGCAGTTACTCTCAAAGCTGCTCCCACCAAAGGACTTTCAAGGGATCTTTTGCCATTAAGACACTGGAACTGGGGAAGTGTGGACTAATTTTAACCTCTCTAAGGTCTACATCGACGGATTATTTTTTACCTAAATCCTCATTCACTTAAAGTAGGTTTGGCTGCGCTTTTTTTTTTTTTTAAATTTGTCGGAAGCTCCCCACTTTTTGTTTTTCTAGCACGTGCAAATGGGGCAGGAGAGGCTGTTTTAAAACAAAACTCCAGTGCTACAGAGGGAACAGGAAAATGCTCATTGCACACAGATAGCAAGGAAGCAATGAGTTTCGCTGAAGAATGGGACACCTTGGGGAGAGTGGAGGTGGCCTTTTATTTTTAATGGAGAGCTGGAAGCTGAGAATATAGGTAACAGGGGCCATGGAGTTGCTGAAGCTTTGCCTTCTGTGACCAGCCCCGTGAAGCAGTTCGCTCTTACCACAGCAGTGATTTGAAGGAGGTGGTTTTTATTTCTTTTCTGCAAATAGTCAATCTCTTCTGGGGATGACCTCATCCCGCCGGATGTATCTTCTAATCCCAGCAGAACAAGACACTTTAAAAAATCAAATGAACTTTTTGAATTAATCTGATGTGAACTGTATTTATTACATTCAGGGTTGAGGAGTAAGCAATACTGTTTTCACAGAGTTTATTGGCTTCTGGATCCAGTGATAAATTTTACTGGATTTGCTTTTTATTAGTAAGAGGATTTTTAGGACTGTTTTCACATCTAAACTCCTTGATTTTCAGGGACATCTTCATTACACAACGGTGAGAAATCCTACCGAAGGAAAGTTTGAGGGGACTAATGACAGGAGACATCATCTTGCTAGGGGAGATGGCATTGCCTTCCCCTTGCTTCTGGTCTTTTCAGAAGTGTTTGTTTGTTTGTTTGTTTGTTTGTTTTTGCCCTTCCTTATTCTGTCAGCACAACCCACCTGAAGAAAGTTCCCTTTGGGGGAACTTCCCTTTCACAAGTAAGGAATTCCCTCTATAAGGAAGTCCCCAATGGTACTCCTTGAAGATTTCCCATCCTGGTCTCTATAGCAACTACCCCTCTCAACTCTGACAATTCTTGCAGACCCATTGCTTGATTACAGTCCCCAGCACTCTCTGCAGTTTGTTGTGGCCATGTGACAGAATTCTAGTCAAGGGAATGTATGTTTGCTGGCCAAAGGTTTAATGTCATGACATACATCTCCCTCCAATGTCTCCACTGGTCTTCCTCTGCCAGGGTGCAGAGCCTGAGGCCATAGGGAATAGTACAGACACAAGATGGGAAGAGTCTGCTTGCCTGGATCATGTGTAAAGAGGTGCTACTTAGTGACAGGAACCAAACATTTATTAGGTCTTTCCCTAAGGAGAAGTAACCTTCTATTGTGTTGGAAACAATGAACATTTTGAAGTGTATCACATCCCAAGCCATCCTTTACTAACACATCTCTTTTAAAAGAAAAAAAAAACATAATTGTCTTAATCATTTTATATAAATGCTAATGACTCTGAAAGTATGGTAACTCATGCCTATGCCAGTACTTGGGAGACTGAGGCAGGAGGATCACAGAAATTCAATGTCAGATTAGGAATCAGAGTGAGGCCTTGCCTCAAAACCTAAAATAAGTAAGTAAATAAATCAAACATACATACATAATACATACATACATACATACATACATACATAATACATACATAGCTACCTGGGTGTAGTTAATCCTGACATTTGGGAGGCAGAGGCAGGGTATCTCTGAGTTCAAGGCTAGCCTTGTCTACAGAGAAAGTTTCAGGACAGCCAGGGCCACACAGAGAAATCCTGTCTTGAAAACAAAACAATAAATAAATAAATATATACTCAACGAATATTAGATAACTCTTCTTGGTCTTTGGATTCAAACTCTAGCCAACATAAGAAGCTGGGGGATAGATCAATGGTTAAGATGTTCTGTTCTTGCAGAAGACCCAAATTTGATCCTCAGCACCCACATCAGCTGGCTTACTCCAGTTCAAGGAAGTCAGTGTCTCTAGTTTCTGAGAGTACATACATTTGTGTGTACATACCCCCACACAGACACATACACATAGGTATAATTAAAAATAAAATGGATATATATTTAAAAATAGAAGATGTCTTGTCTTATGACCCTTGGAAGTATCCTGTAACAACATCAGACCATGTATACAATGTCAAGTCTGTAGTTAGAACATCCTGAAGTACTGAGATTCTGAATTTGGTTTACAGTGAACTCTTCTCCATTTTCTAGCCAAGAGTGCTCAGGTTTCATTTCTATAGAGGAAAGAAGGTAGATTCTGGCTTTTCTATATCCATCTGAATGTTGTGTTTCTCTTCTCAAATTCTTAACTAAATCCATGGCAGCTCAAGTGATAAGAGTTTGCAACCAGGCAAACGATTTTCTAGGAATTTGATTTGTAGAAACCAAACTGACCAGGAAAACTATCAAAGGAAGAGAAATTTTGAAAAATAATTGTTTTACATATAGACAGAAATGCAGATCTTATCAATTCAGAATTTTAGTATGTTCAAATTTCATCAAGTCCCTGTATTTCCAAACCTAAGACTAACCATTCATTTTACTAGATTGTCTAGGAACCGCACCAGCTGCTGTTTTGCAAAGGTGGCCAACACGAAAATATTTTTCTCCCAAAGTGATGAAGAAATACTGAATTGAAAGAAATACCCAATATCTCTGTCCTCTTCCATATATAGATAAGCGAAATTTACCTCAGCAAATGTGCTGACTCTTGCCAGCACTAGGAATGACCAGCCTCCTCTCTGTAGTAGTGTGTCTCATTCTGCCATTTCTCTTATGGAGATCAAAGCCACTGCCTTACAGACAGCTCATCTCCAGACCCTCTGCAAATGCTTTTACCCACTGAGCCACCTCTCCAGACCTTGTACATTTCTTTATAACCAGTGTGACACAGTCATGCTGGTCTTGGGGTCATCTCATGGTGAAAAGGCCTGTCAGTTACAGTGTGTTACTTGGAGAAAAGAACCATTAATAATACATCCCATTTTGCCACAGACATAAGATTTTAAGCCTGTCTGTGGATGATAAAAGAAAATGTCAGTCGTTCCCTGCGCTCATTCTAGTAGTCAGACAAGTAAGTGGTAATAGTAAGTGGATATGCTAAGCAGAAAACTGATCTTCTGCTTCTGGCTTGCAGCTAGTTGGTTGGCATTACACTGGTGTTTTTGTGTTTTTTCTCTTCCCTTCTCCTCTCCTCTCCTCTCTTCTCCTCCCTTCTCCTCTCCTCTCCTCTCCTCTCCTCTCCTCTCCTCTCCTCTCCTCTCCTCTCCTCTCCTCTCTTCTCCTCTCCTCTCTTCCCTTCTCCTCTCCTCTCCTCTCCTCCCTTCTCCTCTCCTCTCCTCTCTTTTCTTTTCTTTTCTTTTCTTTTCTTTTCTTTTCTTTTCTTTTCTTTTCTTTTCTTTTCTTTTGAGTCCCAATCTTATGTAGCCCAGACCAGCCTTGAACTCACATGTAGCCAATATTAAAACAATTTTCCTGTCTTTACTTCTTAAATTTTGGGATTACAGGCATATGTCACCACACTGGTTTTATCTGCTGCTGGTAACTGAATCCATGGCTTCATGCATGGTAGTCAAACCCTCTGCCAACTGGGGTATATCTCCTCCTAAGTGTGCATAGACATAGTCTATTAAATGGCACCAGAGCTCTCTGAGAATTAGCTAGAGGAAGACTTGCTATATATACAAACAGAAAACATTTAAGTCCATTGGTAAGATTCATTCAGACTTGGGACTTTGTCTTACATGAGAGGCCAGAAAGTATTTCCATGTTCACCATTAGCACCTCAATGCATCTGGAAACTACTTTCATCTTTGGAGAGAGTACATTTTGTGGAAGACTGAATTGTTCCATCATGTATAATCACAAGGCATAATTTCTCTGGGTTAATTTCCAATCTTTGAATTCATTTTTTAAAAAAGTATATAGGGGCTAGAGAGCTAGCTTAGCATAAAGAATACTTGCTGCTCTTGAAGAGGACCTGAATTCAGTCACCACACAGTTCATCGCATGCACACACACAATTAAAAATAAGTCTTAAAACATAAAAGAAAGAATAAGGAAAAAGTATACAGCATGTTAGTTTCATTAAAGTCCACTTCTGGAAGCTAAATGAGTGGGAAGGACTTGCTATTCAGAAAGGCTTTGGGCCCATGTGGTGATCTATGGAATGGGGCTGAAGAATGTCACATTTATTTCCTTTTTCTGATACTTTGAATACTAGATTCTTTTCTAATTTATTCAAGCAGATATGGGTAGATGCTAGACAGGGGCATGTCTAAGATGACCTCTCGAGGACTCTGTTTTGCCTTTGGCTTCTATAATTCCCTGACAACAGCTTTACCTGTAAAATGTATCAGATCCAGTAGTAGGGTCAGGGGCTCCTGTCATTTGGCAGGTTTCAACAATATGACCCTGGCAAAGACTTGGGAATAAAAACATCAGGAAAATAAACACCCAAAGCCCCATAGCCAGAGAAACGGCTGGGAGCTGTCAGGTTGAAATACTAGTCCATTTAGGAAGGGACGGGAAAGGAGCAAGGCCTCCAGCTCTCTCTTGCCTCTAAGAAAATACCCCTCTAATAGCAGAACTGATTCCAAACACATCAAATTAATTAAGAAAAGAGATAGGAGAAACGCTAAGGCTGGATGGCTACTCTAGCCAAGGTGTCAATCAACCAGTGCCCTGTCAGGAAGAGGGCATTGCAGGGCAGGGAGAGGGGGATACCAGGAAAAGGTGAGGCAGTTTCCCAAATGTGGAGAGCTCACCCCATCTGTTCAGGGATTCATACCTTAGACACAGGACCTGTGCTGAAAGGCATGTAATCAGGCTAAGCCACAGTGGAAGTAAGAGACAGACACACTGGGAAGGGAAAGCATGGGAGCCAAAGCTGGATAAGGAGCTCTCATGCACTGTTCCTCTGAGCTGGGGCAAGAGCAAATGGGGTCAGGCTTAAGCCACAGCAGCTCAGAGCTCAGGAGAGGTGGGTGGTGAGAGTCCAAGTGTCTGACTGGTATCAGAGAGCCAGAAGAAATGGCTGGGAAGCTGAGCAACTGGAGCTCTACCCAAAACAACAGGAAGTGCACAGGAATTTCAGACAGGAGATTAGAGGGAGGAGGCACAACTGTTGATGTGTCTACCTTTTAGAAAAGAGGTCAAGTCCAAGCAGATGAGAATGATACAGATGTCTCCAGTCAACTGTGGTGGAAAAAAGAGAGAAAGGAGCCTACTTCATTGGCCCCAGCCTGCTGACAATGTATTTAGAACCAGCTGTGTAGAGGTATCTAGGGAAGAGGTAAGGAAGGTGTGTGTGTGTGCGCGTGTGTGCATGTGCGTGCGTGTTTGTGTGTGTGTGTGTGTGTGTGTGTGTGTGTGTGTAGGATAGAGGTTATACATATATGTTTTTATGCATTCTAACTGTGATTCCTCTTGAACATTTTACAATAGCATACAAAAACTACACCAATAGGCCAGTGAATTATATTGATAGACAGACCAATTATAGAAAATTATACAGTATACACTCAACAGAATATATCATACTGACCCAACTACTCCATATAAGGATACATGAACATATAAGGTTACAGATGCCAAATAACATTCATGTTGATGCTGGAAATGTATATATAGTAAGATTTCTTGTTTTGTTGTTTGATTGTTTATGGGGTATCAGAGATTAGAACCTGAGCCTCAAGTATATCAGGTAAGTGATATAACGCACTGTTTCTCAGTAGGCTTTCCTGTTTTGTTTTGTACAAGGTCTCTTGAAGTCCATGTCAGATTTAGTCTTGTTTTTTGTTTTTTATTTTTTTTTCGAGACAGGGTTTCTCTGTGTAGCCCTGGCTGTCCTGGAAGTCACTCTGTAGACCAGGCTGGTCTTGAACTCAGAAATCTGCCTGCCTCTGCCTCCCAAGTGCTGGGATTAAAGGCGTGCGCCACCACCGCCCAGCTCAGATTTAGTCTTATATTTAGCCATGAATGATCTTGAAGTTCTGATCTTTCTGCCTCTATCTCTGAAGTGCTAGGTCTCCAAACACACACTACCAAGCCTAGCTGTTGATTTTTTTTTTTAGATGAAGTCTCACTGTGTAGCCTAGGCTGGTCTGGAACTGGCAGTCTACTGCCTCAGTTTCTCAAATGCTGAGATTATAAGCATGCACTATCATGTCAGTTTCCAGGTCTGGTTTTTAAGGAAAAACTCCAGGGTGGCCTTGAACTCAGAGAATCCATCTGCCTCTGCTTTCTGAGTGTTGAGTTTAAAGGCATGTGCTACCACAGCCTTCCCCAAATATATGTTTTTAATACTGTGAAGAATAAGGAATAGTATATGGAAAAAATTTCATATGGTTGTTCACTTGGTATTGAATAGTAAAAAAAAAATTATTTTAACATTTTAACTGAGTCCCTCTTGCCAGTGTCTGTATTATGGATATGCCAGCCCATCATAAGAGGAACTGAGCCCTTCTCCTCCTCCTCCTCTTCTTCTTTACTTTCATTCCAAAACCCAGTAAGAGAATTTGTTCAGGAGTCCTGAAGTAGACAGTCTGAAAGCTTACAGCTGTATAATAATATTTCTAAATGCTTTATATATGTGCTATATAAAAGAACAGAGAAGCCATCAAATGATACCACACTTTTGAAAGTTCTACGTAGAACGTTTGCACTCATCACAGTATCCTACTGGGGAGGGACAAGAAGTGTACAGCTGGTAAACTTCATCTTGAATGTCAACAGGAGGCTGATCTCATAATATAGCAGCCTGAGATAACCTGTATCTCAAAGCCAAGCTGGCTGTGATTACTTACATAGCACTTTATCTGGCTCCTGTATGTCAGCATCGTTAATGGGAGATAACTCACTGAGAGTTACAGCCAAGAAAAAAATTCATGGCCAAAATCAGAAAGCAGGTGTGTGTGTGTGTGCCTGTCGCGCGTGCGCTTGTGTGGTGTGTGTGTGTGTGTGTGTGTGTGTGTGTGTCAGAACACAGTATCTGGGTAATTCCACAGGGGCTGTGGTTAGTAAAGGGGAGGGCATGTTCTATTTAAAGGGACAGAGAAAGCTATTTTGCCTCTCTCCTATGAACAGTGGTCAAATGCACAAAAGGACTGAGTAGGTTCAGAATTAGGTAAGAAAAAACATGACAGTAAAATTTATTTATTTTTATTAATTGTTTTATTTGTTTACATTTCAAATGATATCCCCCTTCCTGGTTACCTCTCCACACACCTCCCATCCCATCCCCTCATCTTCTCCCTCCCCTTTGCCTCTATGCCTCTTCCACCCACTCACCCACTCCTGCTTCATTGCTCTAGCATCCCCCTATGGTGGGGTATCAAGCCTCCCTCCCCTCCCATTAATGTCAGATAAGTCCATCCTTTGCTAAAGATGTATCTGGAGTTCTGGATCCCTCCATGTATACTCTTTGGTTGGTGGTTTAGTCCCTGGGAGCTCTGAGTGGTTCAGTTAGTTGATATTCTTCTTCTTCTTCTTCTTCTTCTTCTTCTTCTTCTTCTTCTTCTTCTTCTTCTTCTTCTTCTTCTTCTTCTTCTTCTTTTTTCCAGACAAGTTTTCTCTATATAGCGCTGGCTGTCCTGGAACTCACTCTGCAGACCAGAGTTGATATTGTTCTTATGGGAGATTTATTAAGCTTAAGAATTTGACTAAAAGAATTCAGGTTTTTTTTTCTATAGCACATTAGATTTTAAGATAACCATTAAGAGAATGACTATGATAGTGGATATGGTTTAGGGCAAGGATATAGACAAGATGCCCCTTTACAATGGTATCCAAACCTAGAAATTATTGTTTTATAAATAGAATTTTCAGAAATTCATCTAAGTTTCACTGTGATGGTTTGGTAAAGGACAGGTCAATTTAAATCTCCCGTGGGAGATAAGAATATAAAAATTCAACCAACCGAAGTATCTAGGAAAGTGCTGGAGTATCGGGGAACCGAAAGTAGTCAGGGTTTTAAGTTCAGTGTGGAGAACAGGGGTTTGAAAGACAACTGGCTCCCAATGAGTCTTGGTTCCATCACTTTTTATTACCAAAAATTTAGAAAAACTATGTAATCCTTATGAGCCTTCATTTGTTTCATTTGTCAAATGCAAACTTTGTAGCAATAGGAATGAAATGGACTTTTACATCCAGTACTCTAGCAAAGAAGAACTCCTTACTGCTACAGAGTTCTTAGATGTACTTTAGTACATCAGCTAAAATCTAAAAATCTTCTTTTAGATGTGTAGTTGAACCTGCTAGAAAGAAAAAGCCTCTGAGGAACCAAAACTAAGAAGAGAATTGGCAATCGGATGGTAACTGTGGGAAATCCTGGAGGTTCCCTGGAATGTGCTTGGAGATAGCAGTTATTTTAGTAACCAAAAAACCGAGATCACAGATAAAGCACAGTTGTGGGACTTAAAGAGAGTATTTCACAACAAGAAAAAAGAGAGAAGTATAAAAACAGGTGAGTTTGGAAAAGAACCTGGTAGAATTTTTGTTTGTTTGGTTTGGTTTGGTTTGGTTTGGTTTGGTTTGGTTTGGTTTTAGAAACAGGGTTTTCTGTGTAGCCTTGGCTTTCCTGAAACTCATTTTGTAGATGAGGCTGGCCTCGAATCAGAGATCCACATGCCTCTGTCTCCTTGGTGCTGGAACTAAAGGTGTGCAACACCAGGCTAAACCTGGTAGAATTTTCAGGTGTGGAAAATACCATGTTTCATTCACTCTAAGAGACATTCTATTCCCATTTTAGCATCTCTGAATCTAGTGTGTTTTCTAAACTCACATGTGTCCAGGCAGCTCTTTAGATGTAATTGTCATTGTTTGTTCATATTTCAAAAACTCTCAGAAACAAGATGGAACACTCTTGTCAGAAAGAATTGCAACTGGAACCTTGACACTATGGAGTACAGGGCAGTCTGGAAGAGCATGAGAATTTTAGTATCATTTGAAAGAGTTTAACTCTGAATGGGGAAAAGAAGGACCCACCCAATATATTTCACCTTTAAAAAATTAATAGGGAGTAATTAAACCTGTTTATAAACTAAAATAGTTCTTCAAATACATTGAAGAGTTTATGCGTCAGGAAACTAACTTTCTTTCTTCCTTCTTTGTTTGTTTGTTTGAGTCAGAGTTTCTCTGCATAGTCATTGCTGTCCTGGAACTCACTTTGTAGTCCTAGAACTCAGAGTGACAAAAATGTCCAGAGGCTGGAGAGTTGAGCAACACACTTGACAAGGACATTCTGATTAATATGCCTAGAATCCTTTATGCAGCCATTAGAGGTTATGCATTTGTTTAAGAACATAAACGATGGGTTTTTTTCATGTGTCCAGTAGAATGGTGGACATTCAGACCAGAGTACCTCCCTGAACCAACACACCTTTCCAAAGAAGAATCTTGCTGGGAGACACCCTCCAGGAGAAGCTGCCCCATGATTGTAAGAGGGTCATTTAGTACCTAAGGACTCTGGAAGGGGCCATGAAGAGCACTACACTATAGAAAGTCCCATACACTTCTAGGTCTATGTATAAATACAGATCCTGTATCACCAGGATGAAATGAATTTGTCCTCGGAGGTTGTCTCTAGGACACCCGTAAGAGCAACCACCTGTGATGCACACAGTGCACATCGGTGCATTTGTTCCTCACTCCTCCAGTGAAGAGTGCAGGTCTCTGAGCCAGGTGTGTACTTCATTAAGTCCAAGCCCACCAAAGGGACCAGCATCAAGTAGTTACAGAACTTCTGAGAATGGGTGCCTGCCCAAGCCCCCAAATAAGGTAAAGCTTTATTTAAAAAGACTAGAGTGGAACAATTAAAATACCAACCATGGGTCACAAAACACATCTCGACAAATGAAAATAACTAGTGTTGCAGGGGCCACATGAGCAATGAACTCAAATATTAACCATAGAAAGATAAAATTGCAGGCTGGAGAGATGGCTCAGTGGTTAAGAGCACTGACTGGTCTTCCAGAGATCCTGAGTTCAATTCCCAGCCACCACATGGTGGCTCACAATCATCTGTCATGGGATCTGATACACTCTTCTGGTGTGTGTCTGAAGATAGCTGCAAATGTACTCATATAAATAAAAAATACATAAATCTTTTTTAAAAAAGAAAGACAAAATTCACATATTATTGGAAATTCAGAACTGGATTGTAAAGAACATAACTTAAGTATGCAAAGACAAAAATAAGAAAATATAAAATTTGATAATCAGCACAATGAGTGAAACTTAAGTTACATTAAACCTTGTCTTAAAACAAACATATCACAGAAACTTCTCATCCCCTATCATTAAAGCAGATGGTAAAAATAGATCCAATAGTTAAAAATTAGAAAACAGAAAATACAATAGAGAAAATCAACAAAACAAAATTACAGATTGGTGGCTGGTCACTCACCAAAAGGCGCAGATTTGTCTGAATAAGCATAACAGGGCCTGGTTCTTTGAACACCGGTGACCCTCTTTACCAAGTTACACAGGTTTCCTGAAGTGCTCACTTAGAGTAGCAATGATGCAAAGGGGAGATTTCCATGGGTTTCTCAAGAATGAGTTTTCTCACCAAGACAGTGTTGTTACTGACCGCCTGCAAGCTGCTCAGGAGGCAGAGGCAAGTGGATCTGAGTTTCATGCCATCCTGGTCTACAGAGTAAGTTCCAGGACAGCCAGGGCTATACTGACAAATCCAGTCTAGAAAAACAAACAAACAAACAAACTAACTAACTAACTAACTAACTAAATAAATAAATAAATAAATAAATACATAAATACATAAATACATAAATTTTTAAATTTTTAAAAATACCTTTGCTTGGAAAACCACAAACTGGATTTTCTCTGGATATTTTTGTTCCTTCGTCATGTACAATTCTCTGATGATTTTAAAATTAAATTTTACAAATGTAAGAAGTTCATATGATACTGCCTATAGAATATGTTGCCTGTGTAAGTAGTAAAAATTTAATGGTAATAAGACATATTACATTCAGAATGGAGATTGTCTTTGAGGTTAGAGAGACTATAATGTAACCAGAGAAGGGTACTTGGGTTTTTGTTTGGTTGTTGTTGTTTTGAATCAAGGTTTCTCTTTGTAACACTGGCTGTCCTGGAACTCACTCTATAAACCAAGTGGCTTTGAACTCACAGACATCTACTTGCCTCTGCCTCCTAAATGCTGGGATTAAAGCCAAGCACCACCACTTCCAGCTTTGTTTTTAAGACAAGGTCTTTCTGCATAACCCTTGGCTGATCTGGAACTCACAGATATCTGCTTGCCTCTGCTTCCTAGATACTGGGATTAAAACCTGCATGCCACCGTGCCTGGTTATATCCAAGGGGTTTTCTAAGCTGGAAGGTGGGCAAGGGCTCTAGAAGACAGTTCATCTTAAGATACATTTGCCAACTACCTTTGTGCATATGTGCATGCAGATTCTGCTCCCTGTGTGCACTTTCATACACACAGTTCCATAGGAACTGAATTATGTATAAATTTTGTTATTGTGTATACATTCTTGTATGATTAAATACCAGCTTTAAATGAGATGATGGTGACAGATACATGCTAGTCCATATTTACAAGAGGCACACTATAATTTAGTGTTGTTCGAAGTGTTCTACATGTGCCACCTTATTTAAATAGTCTTGGAAACCTTACAGGGAAGTACTATTATCATCCTTTCTAGGGCTAAAGGAATGGAGGTAGAGAGAAATCAAGTAGTTTTCTCAGGACTAGATGGTGATGGTGGAGATGGCATGGAAGAAGAAAATCATGTTGGAAGTTACACCAAACTGCCTCAGACATGTTAGGCAGGAAGATGGGTTAATTTACTGGTTTGTTTGATTTTGTTTCTGTTTCTATCTTAGTGCTGGGATTGAATCCAGATTTCCAGACAGGCTCAGTAAATGATCCAGCCCTGAGCTACACTCCCAGCCCAGGTTTTTGATGCTGTAAATCACAAGATCATTTTTATAGGATAACATGGTCAGATATGTCAGCCATTGCATATGGTTCACACTAAAAGAAAATCAGAAAAATAAAAACAAATGCAACCAGAATGATAACATCAAAAGATCAAAAGATGGATGCAGCTCCTTTTAAACATATCAAGGTCTTCTGCATGCTGATTCTGGATGCTGTTATTTCAGACAGACAGAAGAGTGGAGACAAACACCTAAATGCCTTTCCAACATTACGCTTGAAATTCACTGAAGAAAGAAAGGCTCCTTGGGAGAGAGTGGTGAGGTTCAGTGTGGAGTTCTGTGAGCCAACCTTAGTAGAGAGGGGTGAGTCAGTTGCTCCTTCAGCATCTGGTCTCTGGTTCTCTCTCCATCCCACAGTCTGTCTAAGAGGCAGACTTTAAACCAGCCAAGATGCAGGCATGGGTTTGGCTTGTTTGCATTCTGAGAAAACTCCAAAGAAACCCAGACAAAGCAACATGTTCCTCATTAGAGCACCCAACAGTGTGAGATCAAAGGTCCCTCTCCCCCAGCTCCTGGCTGTACATCAACTCCCAGGAAGCTGGAAGTGGAGAGGAGAGAGGAGACAGATACATGTTTCCTCTGGTTCAGTCTGTCTGGTCTGTGCAATTACAGTCAGTCCTGATGTTTTAGCTGACGTTTCTAAGAGTCATCTTTCCTATCTGTTGAGCAGCTCAATTATCAGATCTCAGACTATTCTATGCAGGTGACAGAATATCTGACTTGAAATACTGATTCCCCAATGTCCTTCCTTAAGAATGAGCATGTAGGGGCAGGAGAGGTAGCTCAGTGGTTAAGAGCACTTGTAGCTCTTGCAGAGAACCTGGGTTCCATTCCCAGCACCCACAATGTACTTCACAAATATTTGTAACAC
Source organism: Apodemus agrarius (assembly GCA_964023405.1). Classification (NCBI taxonomy): domain Eukaryota; kingdom Metazoa; phylum Chordata; class Mammalia; order Rodentia; family Muridae; genus Apodemus; species Apodemus agrarius. The sequence goes on from OZ030022.1 coordinate 921,559, forward strand.
CAGTTCTAGACATCCAGTGGGTACATACATACTCAGTGCACTTACATGCATGCTTGCAAGGCTTTTGTACAAATAAAATAATCTAAAAATAAAAAAGAATGAGCATGTCCCATTTAATTAGAAGACTTTAGTGGAGACTTAGGGCAGTCCTCATCGGTTTTAGGGCAGTGGATCATGTGACGCTGAACAAAACACCAGGCTGGATCTAGGCAGGAGCCTGTGTGGAAACAGAAGGAATAGGGCCGTACAGTGGCATTTTGTAGCAAACTGTGATTCCTACATGACATGCACACGAGGAATGGAGCATCTGTGCACAAATGTAGTTGGCAAAGGTGTCTGAAGGTGATTGGACACTCTGCTCCACTCCATAAATCTCTCTTGCTCATGAAGCAAGGGCTGCGTGATAACTCACACGGTGCAGCCTTTCCTCTTTTGCTCCCTCATCTGCCCAGGATGAAAAACTAAAGATTGATGGTTATGTCCCTCTGGAGGAGGTCTGAGTGTCATTCTCCTCTCTGCTGATCTGCTCCTCTTCACTCCACCTCTTTTCTGCTGAGGAGGGCAGGCTTCGGAGCCTTCTTTTTTCCCAAATCTTTGTACATGACTCCTCCTTGAATTTCCCCTCTCTGGGGTCGAGGCTGAGCACCTAAAACCGGCATGGCTACATAATTCAAGAGTGAGTTCCAGGACAGCCAGGGCTACACAGAAAAACCCTGTCTCAAAAAACAAAAAAACAAAAAAACAAAAAAAGGAAAGAAAGAAAGGAAGGAAGGAAGGAAGGAAGGAAGGAAGGAAGGAAGGAAGGAAAACTCATTGAACTCAAGCAGGAACTGGAGACAGGAGCTGATGCATGAGGGTGGTGACTCCACCACAGAGGGCTGGGCCCTCCTGCATCAATAATAATTGAGAAAATGCCTTGCAGCTGGATTTCATGGAAGCATTTTCTCAGCTGAGGCTCCTTCCTCTCTGATGACTCTAGTTTGTATCAAATTGTCACACAACATCAGCCAGCACATATTAGGCAAACATTCTGCTAACCACCACATCACCAGTCCAAGGAAAACCTCACCAGACACCTCTCCCTGCCTCCTATTACTGTTTTTTGTCTCTTCAAAAATCTATTCTACAAAGCAAGAGAGATGGCTCACTGGGTAAAGTGCTTGTGGCATAAGCATGGAGATCTGGGTTTGGATTCAGTGTGAGTGGATCTCTGGTGGGAAGCAGAGGCAGGTGGATTCTGGGGGCTTGACAAAAGGATAAGTTCTAGGCTCCAGTAAGAGGATCCATGCTAGCTAGCTTCAGGCTTTCACACAAGCATGCAGGTGAGTGTGCACCTAAACACACAAGTAAACATATAAAACAATAAATGCAATTAAAATAACCTATTCTAGAACAACGTTAGTTTTTTTTTTTTTTAAAGAGAAAACCCATTGGGAAAAAAAAGAACAAAGCATAATAGAAAAGATAGATAAATTTGGCTATGCTACAAGCTTGTTTCCTGTTTTGGAGAGCACAGAGTGCTGGCAGAGTAGGGCGCTCTAGGGATGTGTGTAGGGGTGTCTCACACACACCAAGCTATATTGGCCACTGAGCCCCATCTCCTGCCCCAAATTTGTTTTTCTTAAAGGTGTACTTACAAAGTGAGATGACCGGTCACCAGGTAGAAGACAGTAGCTACTCAATTGTTTATAAAAGATTAGTACATAGAATGTGTGAATAATTAATATATAGAATATGTGGATAATTGTTTAAGAAAAAACAACCCAAACAACTTAAAAAACAACTTCTGGTTGGCGCCCAATCAGAAAGTGATTAGCACTTGAGTAGAAACCCAGATGATGGAAAAAATATATATCCCAAAAGATACTTCAATTTTCTGCTCAAAAAAAAAAGTCAATTGAAACAGCCATCAGATTGGCAAGCTTTTCAAGTTTTACGAGTGGGCAGAGAGACTGGAATCCTGCACACATTGAGAGCACACATTGGTGGTTCGGTTGGAATGATTAACTCACTGATTCTAGCAACTTAGAAGCGACTTAGAATACGCATATCCTACTTTTTTTGTTTGTTTGTTTTGTTTTTTTTCTGAGGCAGGGTTTCTCTGTGTAGCCCTGGCTGTCCTGGAACTCACTCTGTAGACCAGGCTGGCCTCGAACTCAGAAATCCACCTGCCTCTGCCTCCCAAGTGCTGGGATTACAGGCGTGCACCACCACCGCCCGGCTGCATATCCTACTATTTCACAATTCCATTCAATTTTTATTTATCAAGTGCTAAGTATGTAAATTTCACCACCACACCATTATTTAAGCTGTGGTGTGCAGCAGAGCTGACAAGATGTGCACTGGTGAGGGACAGATCTCTAGAACTTTATATTGTGTAAAACTGAGACCCGTCTATTAAACAAGATAACTGTTAGTCCTCACAGGTCTGGTAGCCACTGCTCCTTTCTTTAAGAGTTTGACTAGTTTAGGGAGTTCACAACAATCACTACTTTTGTGTGACTGGTTTATGTCACTAGGCACAATATCTTCAGGCTTCACTTAGATGACAGGGCTTTTTTTTAATGATCAAGTAACATTTCATTATACGTGTATGTCATTCTTTATGCATGTATCAGTTGATAGACATTAGGTGCTTCCCCTTTTGGCCATGGTGAATAATGCTGAGGATGCAAATATCTGCTTTTGTCTATTCTTCTGGATAAATAACCAGAAATGAGGTCCCCCAATCATGTGGCAATTGTAGTGAAAATTGTTTGGAAATGGCTGAGGAGTGGGCTCAGGGCCCCACACAGGCTAGGCAAGCACTTTACAATGTGCTATGCTCTCAGCTTTATGTTATTTTAATTTTTGAGGAACCTGTATACAACTTTTCATAATGGCTGAATCTCTTTATATTCATTTTTCAGAGCACAGGGGCAAGTTTCTCGGTATCCTCACCAACACTTGTTTTTAAAAAGATTTAATTTACTTATGTGTATTGGAGAGTATGCATATAGGTGCATATATCCTCTTCCTGTCTCTTCCTCCAGAGGGATTCCCCTGGTGGTAGAGTCACGGGTGGATGTGAACAGCTAAATGTAGGTCCTTTGCAAGAGCAGCCAGTGCTCTTAGCTGCTAAGCCACCTCCACCTCCCCAGTTCCCACTTGTGGTCATCCTGCTGGGTGTGAGGTGCTGGATCTGTGTGACTTTCAGATATCTGATGGTTAATGACTCAGAGTAACTGCATCCACGTACAGGCCATCTATGTGCCTTCCCCGGATAAAGCTCTACCCCGTTTCTCTGCCCACTCACAACTGAGATTGTTTGGGTTTGCTGTTGAGTTGTGAGATTTCTCCAGAGATTTTTGGTGCCGCCCCTTCTAGATACTTTGCAATACCTGGTTCCACAGGCCATGTGTTTCTGTATTGCTCATTTCCTGTGCTGTGCAGGTCTGAGTTTCGCTGTGCTCTCATTTGTCTCTCTTAGCTTCTGTGAACTAAGCATCAGGTGTCAGGTTCAAGGAATAACTCTCCAATCCAAACTCAGGAAGCTTTCCCCTATATTCCATGTTGGGAGCAGGAGAGTTTTATTGTTTCCGGTCTTATACTTAGATCATTGACATGTTTTCAGCATTTCGATAGTTCTTGTTTCTGATGGTGCTGGCAATTGAACCCAGGGCCTTGCTGTGCTAGGCAATCTTTATACCACTGTATTATCTCTAATCTAGACCTTTAATCTTTATTTTCTTCTTTTTTTGTGCTTTCCCTTCCAACATTCCTTCCTCCTCCTTCCCTCCTTTCTTTTTAAGACAGTCTTGCCCAGGATGGCTTCCTTCTTGTAATCCACCAGCCTCATCCCTCTAAGTGTAGGACCACAGGGGTGTGCCACAATGCCCAGCTCTAGTCAAGATTTGTACACAGGATGTACTACAAATCTGGACTGTGGAGATGTACAGTTTTTCCAGCACCATTTGCTGAAGAGATGAATCTTTCTCCATTAGGGATTCCTGGCACCTTCCTTGAAGACCCCTTGACCTTGTATTTATTCTTCTCATTGGATTGTCCTAGCTAAAACTCCCAGAATGGACACCCTTGCCTTATTCATTAACATTGACTTTAGACATTGTTCATTAACATTGACATTAGAGAAAAAACCTGGACACCCTTGCCTTGTTCCTGACATTAGAGAGAAAGCCTGGTGTGTGTGTGGGGGGGTGGGGTTGTTCAGCACTGAACTTACACTATCTGTGGCCAACTGGACTATTTCTTGACTGGAGCATGGTCAATTGTAGCTTAGTCATTTCTTCATAACACATCAATAAAAAAGAACTGCAGCCTATGAACAGCAAGAAAAATGGCAAAATGTTGAAAGGGGGAAAAACAACTTATTGGATAATTCATCCATCATCATTGATGTTTTACAAGAGTTCAGATATATCTAGAGCCATATAAGATCTTGGTCAAGGTCTATATGTAACAGAGCATCCTAAACTGCTGGTGTTGGTAAATGCAGAAAGACAATAGAATAGAAGTTTCCTCCAGAGGGGGAGAAAATAAACATAATTAGTATGGGACACAAAGGATGCTTTGCCATCTTAACAACAATTTAGTTCTTAAGCAAGGGTATTAGGCACATAGGAGTGTTTTACTTAGTTAATCTTATATATTACATATGCTTCCTCTGTATGAAATATCTGAAGGCAATAAATAGGAAGTGTTCACATACTCAACAGAATTTCTCAAGCATACTATGTATTAATCTCTGTGGAAAAAGTCTGAGAGGAATAAGCAATAAACCAAAGTAAAAAGAAGTATTTCTCAAGCTAGAGGGTGAAAATAGCAACAAATATTCCAGCCAATGGGCTTTCAGTAAACCCACAGACATGAGCCACAGTGACCAGGAGAGCACTCTCAACCTGTGGGCCAAGAATGGCATGGTATTTATAATAAACTTCCTGTTAATGATGCTTGGCAAGAGACAATGATGTGGATAGTCTAAGAGACAGGCTTACACACTCAACTAGATGGACTCTATTGGGAGGATGCAGACAGAGGCCAGCCAATAATAGTTTATACAATGCATCAATCAACCCAAATAACAGAAAGAGTCAATGTGCTGGCATTTGTCTTGGGAGGACCTTATACCATGGGTGTAGTATATTTATTTAAGGTTCTTTTATCTTAAAAACTTTAAAAATTGTGTGTGTGTGTGTGTGTGTGTGTGTGTGTGAGAGAGAGAGAGAGAGAGAGAGAGAGAGAGAGAGAGAGACAGAGAGAGACAGAGAGAGACAGAGAGAGACAGAGAGAGAGACAGAGAGAGAGAGACACAGACAGACAGACAGACATAGAGAGACAGAGACAGAGAGAAAGATACAGAGAGACTGAGAGAGACAGAGATACATAGAGACAGAGAGAGAGAGAGACAGAAGCAGAGAGACAGAGACAGACATGCACTGGTATGCATGCTCATGTGCATGTACAATGGCATGCGTGTGGAGATCAGAGAACAACTTTCAAGGACCAGTTTCCTCCTTCCATCTTGTGAAGCCTGGGGATGGAATTCGGGTCTTTAGGCTAGGGGGAAGATGCCTTTACCCACTGAGCCATCTCACCAGCCTTCTCTTGGGCATTTTTAGAAGCAATTTCACTAACTTTATACCACCTTTCTGGAACTGAATGGCTTGCTTCCATCGCTCACTCAACTTCTGGGTATTGGTCATTACTCTAGGCATAGAGGAACCCTGACAGAAGATGTTGATTCCTGTGTTTAAATGTCATTGTTTATAGGAGACTGGGAAGGAGAGAATTAAAAACAAGATTATAAGTAGTAAGATGAGTTGTGGACACACAGAGAAAGGAATACTTGACTCTTTAGAAGATGCTCATTGGATATCTCAGAGGTGATGAAACTTACTAAACTTCAAAGACCAGATGGGAATTTCATAGGAGAAAGAAGAAGCATCCTACATAACATTTCCACAGGGCATGGGACATCAGGAAGGCTTTCCAGCATGGATGGTAAGAGATATAAAGGTGCATGCACTGACCTTTAGCCAAAGTAGATCCCTCCTTTGGGTGTGATTTGAGTGTAGAAAAATGACTGGTGTAAGGGTCAGAACCACAATCAGAGCCAGGCTCTACCATCCCTAGAAGAGAGGTTTTGAGTGTAGCCATTAATTTTTCTGAGCTTCTGTTTTTTTTTGTTTTGTTTTGTTTTGTTTTGTTTGTTTTTAAATATACAACATGGAAATAACAAGACCTTTTGACTGGACCCCTGGGAGAATTCAGCTGGTCTGGAAACTGAAAGCATCTTGTGTTCAAACACTAGCTCCTCTTCTCCTCTGTGACTTTTGCTTCTCTGGATATATTGCTTGAGCATTGCAAAGATAGTCATTAAAAAAAATTACTTGACAAGGTCCTCAATGGAGGATCTAGAGAAAGGACCCAAGGAGCTGAAGGAGCTTTCAGCTCCTCCAGGAGGAACAACGATATGAACCAACCAGTGCCCCCAGAGCTCCCAGGGACTAAACTACCAACCAAAGAGTACACATGGAGGGACCCATGACTCCAGCTGTATATGTAGCATCCTCTCCCACTGAGGCTAGACAAGGCAGTTCTCTGCTACATATGTGCTGGGGACCACAAACCAGCCCATGTATACTCTTTGGTTGGTAGCTTAGTCTCTGGAGGCTCCAGGGGTCTGGGATAGTTGAAACTGTTGGTCTTCCTATGGGGTTGCCATCCCCTTCAGCTCCTTCAATCCTTCCTCCAAGTCTTTCATAGGGGTTCTTGAACTCAGTCCAATGGTTGGCTGTAAGTATCTGTATCTGTCTCAGTCAGTTGCTGGTAGAGTCTTTCAGAGGACAACTATGCTAGGCTCCCGACCGCAAGCACAGCATGGCATCAGTAATAGTGTCAGGGTTTGGTGTTCACCCATGGAATGGATCCCAAGTTGGGCCAGTCACTGGATGGCCTTTTCTTTAGTCTCTGATCCATTTTTTTGTCCCTGAATTTCTTTTAGACAGAAACAATCCATTTAATAGATGAGCAAATCAAGGCCCCAACTTAACTGGAATGGAAAGTGACAAGTGTTATAGTCCTGGTCTCTTAAGTCAGAGCCTAAACTCTTTTTGGTTTTTGTTGTTGTTGTTGTTGTTGTTTTTGTTTGTTTTTGTTTTTGTTGGTTTTTCGGGACAGGGTTTCTCTGTGTAGCCCTGGCTGTCCTGGAACTCACTCTGTAGACCAGGCTGGCCTCGAACTCAGAAATCCGCCTGCCTCTGCCTCCCAAGTGCTGGGATTAAAGGCATGCGCCACCACTGCCCAGCAGAGCCTAAACTCTTAACTGGTTCTTTCAGAGAAATTTAGAGTGACCCAGATTCAGTCAGGTCCTTGGACACCTAGACATGCATAAGAACACAAAGAGGGGGGACTCCTTGGAAAGAAATGTATCTCTGATACTGTGCTGATTGTTTTGTCCACTTGACATGAACCCAGACATATATCTGGAAAGATGAAATCTTTCAAAAACCTTAGTTATTTTATGTGTATAAAGTTTGGTCTGCTTGTATATCTGTGTATCTGTGTGCCTTGTGCTTATAGATGCCAGAAGATATTGAATCCCCTGGAACAGCAGTTACAGATAGCTGTGAGCTGCCATGTGTGCTGGTTTCTTCTGAAAGAACAAGTGCTCTTACCCTCTGAGCCATTGCTCTAGCCCTCTGAAGTCTTATTTAAGAAAAGGCCATGGTAACATTGTCTCTTAGATAAATCTGTGGAGTATTGTCTTGATTGATGATTGGTGTGGGAGAGCTCAGCTCACTGTGGGGAGCCATCATTAGGCAGGCAGTCCTGGATGGAATGAGAAAGCTGGCTGAGCAAGGCACTGGGAGCAAGCCAGTAAGAAGCCTTCTTCCATAGTTTCTGTTCAATTCCTCCTCCGGGTGCCTGCCTTGAGTTCCTGCTCTGAGAGCTATAAGCTGAAACAAACCTTTTCTTTCCTATGTTGCTTTTGGTTATGGTGTTTATCACAACAGTAGTAATCTAACTAAAAAAAAAAAAACGATACTTTGTGTCAGGCCTCAGAGATTTTTCTATTCTTACCAAAGGAGGAAGGGGAAATACCACAAAAACTATTTCCTGTATGTTAAGAAAGTAGCCATCAGCCTGGCGGTGGTGGCACAAGCCTGTAATCCCAGCACTCTGGGAGGCAGAGGCAGGCAGATTTCTGAATTCGAGGCCAGCCTGGTCTACAGAGTGAGTTCCAGGACAGCCAGGGCTATACAGAGAAACCCTGTCTCGAAAAAACAAAACAAAACAAAACAAAACAAAACAAAACAAAACAAAACAAAACAAAACAAACAAAACCCAAGAAAGTAGCCATCCATAGAACCTTAGCAGGAGTCAGACATTTTCTAACAATCTTTTCAGGACCACCTGGTCACCTGTCACCAGTTTCAGACTTCCTTTGGTCCTCACTGTTCAACCCTCAGCCTACATCCCTGATTCCCTTGCTGTTGACAAGTCCTTTGGGTTCTGGCCATCATCCATTTCTCCAGGGCTAGTTGTCAAGGAGGGGATGAGTAGGGACTTAATGACATGCTTTCCTTAACTATCTTCCAAACCTGTCATCTAGGATAGGGTTTATAAGCATTCATCAACAACACCCTAGCAAAGTAGGTTAGTAGGATGAGCCCACTGCCTGTTTGGGAATGGAAGACTGAAACATTCCTACCAAGACTCAGGACTCAGAGGTTTAACCACACACTCTCTTACACCACACACCCTTCAGAGTGTTGCTTGGCTTTCTAGCTGTCCTTCCCTGTTCCCTACCTCCATCATCTTTTGGCATAAATGAAGGTTGGGCTTTGCCTCACTTCCCACAGAACTAATTAATGTCTACAAAGTACTTTGAGAACATTCAGTATGCAGTTGTTGCCAAGACAGAATTACAGGTGGGAATGATGAGGAACAAGAACAGGTTAAAACTAGGATGGCTGAGTGGCTCCAAGGAGGACCCTTCAGCCTCTTTATCCCATAAACTTACAGTGCACACTCTTCTGATCCACAGTCACCTTATACAAGAGCTTGTTTCTTTTCACGGGTGACATGGACACCCCAAAATCACATGCAGGCACTCCAGATAGCACTTGTCTTACAGGAAGAAGGGACCGGGTTGCCTCTTGGTCTGCAGCAGAGCCACCAATGAAGGGTGCTGATCACTGTATTTGCTAGGCTTCCAGCTGTGGTTGACTAACAATTACTCTTCAGCTTCCTCTCCAGCACCGTCTTGACATGAGCAGTTCTGGAAAGAGGTTTAAAAAATTCCTCTGAGGAGTCAGGTTCTTCCCAGGAAGACAAAACACAAACAGTAAAAGCAATCTATGGACAATTACAGAGCCACATAGTCATATGTCCAAATAAAATAGCATTGGAGAGATTATGGTTATACTCCAGAAACTTCCTTCTGCAGTGTGAATTCTCCTTTGATTAGAGACCTAAAAATATTCCTGTTTGAGAGGAGGGCTCTCTCACTTTTTATATTCATTTCTCACATTACAAACAGTCCTGTCTTCTAAGGTCTTTTAAGTATATTCTGATTTTTGTTTTATTTTGTTTTGTTTTTCAAGACAGAGTTTCTCTGTGTATCCCTGGCTGTTCTGGAACTCACTCTTCTGACCAGGCTGGCCTCAAACTCAGAGATCCACCTGCCTCTGTTTCCTGAGTGCTAGGATTAAAGGCATGCCACCACCACTGGGCATATATTCTACTTTTAAACAGGTGAACTTTCCCTTGAGTCTTGCTAACTTTGATCCTGTCAATGTTCTATAAAACACTTTTTGATTTTATTTCTCTCAATTTCATGCCTTGACAATGGCTTTCTTTGTTCCACTGCTCAAATCAACCTTTCCTTTTGTGGGACATGTCATGGAATCATTGAACATACTTTTCAGGTAAAGACAGACATAGTTTGGTTCACACCTTAAACATGCAAATGCTAGAACATCATGAACTAAGAAAGATGAGGGCTGAGGGAGATATCCGAGTCCCATAATGGCCCAGGAATTAATTTCTGCATCCTTTAAAGAGAAGACTCTTGTGGATTGTTATCAAGGTAGGAAGTGCTCTCTGTTGTCTCAATTATTTGTACATCTGGTTGCAAGTTGTCTGGTGGAAACAACAGGGATTTCAGATTTGTGATGAGAAGGCAGTCTCTGATGGGTCAAACCCAGCAAGAAGAATGGATCTTTGGGGAATTTGTTTTGTTCTGGATTTATCAAATAATAGCACGAGGACACAGATGGCTGTGTTCAAGGATGTAGGATAACTAAATATGGTGGACAAAACGAAAGTTGACAGTAATTCCCCAGATGGAATACACAAATGTAATAGTAAAAGTGGACAGGTGTTAGTGGAACCAATTGTCACCTCTTTCCAGGGTTATATCCTCCTTATCAAAAGAAACAGGCCAAAGGAATTCATTTGCTAGTGAAGACGATTCTGGCAACAGGCTCAGCCTGAAGCTGGAGTTCATCTGCCTTCAACCTTGGAAGAGAAGATTATGCAGCCCAAAGAACTATCAAGACAAGTCTAAGAAACCTGATCTCCTACTAGCCCTGTTCTACTTGGAAGATTCTCTTCTTGAACACCTGCAGTGTGCATGGATGTTGCCAATAGGATTTCTCCTCCAAACCACATAGAAGGTTTTGCAAACTCAATAATGGAAAGGAGTTGGTCATATATTTTGTTTTGTTTTGATGCAGGGTCTTACTAGGTAGCTGAAGTTGGCTTCAAACTTGAGATACTCTTGCCTCAGGTACTGGGATAATAAGCATGGGATTATCATGCCTGATTTAAACCAACTGCTATAGAGCAAGTTCTCCTAACATGGAAAACTAAATAATATATCTCTTGAACTTGAAATGCAGATGGCCCAATAAGTATTTGATACTGAGCAGAGACCTTCCCTAGAGATGTGTGTGGACTTCCACAACAGCAAAGATTAAAGTTTCAGTCATGGTGAGAGGAACCTATAAGAAAGCAAAACAGAAACATAGAGATAAGCACAAAGCTCACTATATCTGAACAAGATTATTCAGAACCTACCAGGAAAGATGAGATAGATGCCAGAGGTTGCTCTTTTCTTTCTATTGTTTGGTAGCACTGAGGGTCAGATCCAGGTCTTTACAAATGCAACTGAGCTCTGTCCCCAGCCCAGCTCAGTCTGTGTGTACACATCTGTATGCAATGCACACATATGCACATGCATGTGGAGGCCAAGAAACAGCTTCAGATGTTCCTCAGAAGTCATCCATTTGTTTTTGACACAAAGTCTAACATTTGGCCTATAACTCACCAATTAGGCTAGGCTGGCTTGCCAGCAAGCCTTCAGAATCTTCCTGGTTTTGCCTCCCTTCCCTGATGTTGGTATTACAGGTATACTCCACCATGCCTATATACATATACACATACACATATACATATCATGTATCAAACAATTTTTCAACTAAGCCAACTCCCCAACTCCCAACTCCGTTCATGTATTATAGAGTGCTTACATGCTTGTGTGTGTGTCTGTATATACATGTGCATGTTAATGTGTGTATAGAGGTCAGACATCAAACTAGATATCATTCCTCAGGCACCTTCCATCTTGTTTTGTAAGACTTTGTCTTACTGAGACCTGGGGCTTAATTGGTTGGCCACTGAGCACTAGGGATCCACCTGTCTCTACTTTCCCAATAATGTAATTACAAGCACACAAGACTGTGGATACTGAAGACAAAACTCAGGTCCTTATGCTTTTGTAGGAAGTATTTTACAGACTAAGCCATCTCACCAGCCCCTAGCTCTGTTCTTTTAAACAACCATTTTGATTGCTCACTATGGGCATATGAATAGTTCTGTGCCTTCTCTTAATCTCTATCAGTTCTCACAGTAGATTTTGTTACTATAATTTCAGAAAAGTTACTTAATGCTTTCAATAACTTGCCCAGATAAGCAGGAGAATGAATTTAAATTATCCTAGGTTTAAATTCATGTCTATGTGTTCTAAGCCCCAATTCCTACCCCCATTACTCCCTTCATGAGAACTATGCAAAGACTCTCATAGACTGAGGTGGGGACAGGGAGAAAGGAAGGGAGGGAGGGAGACTTCTCTCTTTCTTTTTTGAGGCAGTCATTGTTTCCCAGACTGGACTTAAGCTCACTATATAGTCAAGTTCACTATATAGTCAGATGACTGTTAATTTTTGGTCCTTTTTTTACTCTATGACCTGAGTACTGGAATTACAGACCTTTACTGCCATGACAGACTTATTTGTTGCTGTGGAAGGAACCCAGGGCTTTATGTATGCTGGGCAAGAACTATGAGCTACATTCCTGCGCTGCTCTCAGACTTTTTACAACGTGTTTTTCTCTATACCCATCCCACACCTGCTGAAGTGAGATGAGCTGGGGAACGCTCAGCATGCTCCTTGGAATACAGAATGATGGAGAATGTTCCTTGTTTCCAGTGCCAAGTGCCCTCCTATGGGTTCGCTCAGATGCAGATGGAGCTACGATCTACTTGAAAAAGCCTCGCACAGGACAAGCTACACAGGTTCTATTATTTTCAACATGTGTGCCCAACTCATTCTCTTTCAGTAGGAAACGTTTATACCTACAATGTGCAAAGCTCTGGGACACAGAATGGCTGAGATACATGCAACTTTACCATCCAGGTAACCCATATTGGGGAGCCATGTCTCACCCAGTACATCCAACTTTGGGCAGGAGTTGAATTTAAAAATGCAGGGAATATGGGGCTAATGCTCACAGTGCTGAATCAACAACGTATCCACCTCCACTTCCTCAGGTTGGGGAGCTAAGGAAACCACACAAGTTTCACTGATCCCCCATCAATGATGAGGCCTCATTATTTCTTAATGGAGCTTCGTTGATTATAGACTGCTTAATTACAGTGACAGATTCCCTCTTGGTTTGGGGGACCTGAGACAAGAAAATAATGGGGAGAAATGAGGGGAGGGACTGTGACTACAGACTACCTCACCTTCACCCACTTCCCTACTACCCAGGACAAGAGCCAGTGTGAGGAAGGAGTCTTTGACCATTGATGTTGGGCCCCTCACCACTGCTCTTGGAACAATAGAAGCCCCCCCCAAAGGGATAAGATAAAAATCAACTTTCCCTTAGAGCTGTCTTCCTAATGTGGCTGTGTCTATTATGCTACTTTATTTATTGTTGTTGTTGTTGTTGTTGTTGTTGTGGTGGTGGTGGTGGTGGTGGTGGTGGTGGTGGTGGTGGTGCTGGTAGTGGTGGTTTTTTTTGTTTTTGTTTTTTTGTTGTTGTTTTTTTGTTTTGTTTTGTTTTGTTTTGTTTTTTGAGGCAAGACTTTTCTGTGTAGCCCTGGCTGTCCTAGAACTGGCTTTGTAAACAAAACTGGCCCTGAACTCAGAGATCTGCCTGCCTCTGCATCACTAAAGGCATGAGCCAACACACCTAAGCTCTTCATTAGGCTTTAAAATGCTTTATAATAAGAAAGAGATAGCAATATCATGTCATTATTAATGTAGTTACAGTGTAATTCTTGGAACCACAAGGAACTTGATAGGTGTTTGTTGAATAAATGAAAGGTTGCAGAAAGACAAATAGAGACAAAGGCATTTGGAGGACAGGTTGCAGGAGCACTTAACCTAAGAGTAGGCTACAGGAATGCCTACACTGAACAACTGAACTCAGAGACTACAGGAAGCTCCATCCCATTCCATAAAAGGCACCAGATGCTGCCTGATTTGACACCCAAAGGCACTTTCAGCACTATACAAATGCACAGAATTGCATACATGCACAGCATTGCACACATGCACAGCATTGCACACATGCAGAGCATTACACATATGCACAGCATTGCACCTATGCACAGCATTATACACATGCACAGCCTTGCACATATGCACAGTCTTGCACATATGCACAGCATTGCACACATGCACAGCACTACACATATGCACAGTTATTACACAATGCACAGCATTACACACATGCACAGCATTGCACATATGTACAGCACTGCACATATGCATAGCACTGCACATATGCACAGCATTGCACACATGCACAGCATCACACACACACACACACAGCATTGCACACACCTATGCACAGCCTTACACATATGCACAGCAGTACACATATGCATCAAGTGGCATCAAGTGACCAGGAGCCAGCTGCATAGACAGAAGAGGCATTTCAGGCAATAAGCAGAGATGTCTCTGGATGGTCCAGAAAGCCACACTTCCATTTAGAAAAGGATCCTGGTTTAGTCAATTTCTGATGAGGTTTAGGCACTTATTGATCAGTTGGGCTAATGACATGAACATGTGCAGTAACAAAATGGAGATGATCAGACTAATGTTTTTGGTGATGCTGGGGTTGAACCTAAGGCTTTGCATGCTAAGCATGCACTCTACCACTGAACTCCAGCTCCAGCTTAAAGCACATTAATTTTAAATTTTTGGTTTATCCTATGACTAACCTTTGCAATTATTATTCAAGTATTCATTGGAAAGGGTTTGCAATACAACCTGAGAATGACAGGCTGGGTAGCCAAGGTGCATGTTGACAGGGAAGATTTTGAGTTTCCTAATGAGAACATACATGCCAATATTTTAGTCAGTTATTTAATCTGCTGTGTAATTCTGAACTATGTAATTTAAGAACAATTTCTCCTTCCCTTTCACTTGTCATATTCATAATCCCAGAGTTCTTTCTTCCTCTTTTTTATTTAAACTGGCTTCTTCCTTATGCTGGGAGAGTATTAAACTGTCTATAAAACTCCCTAAATTAATCACCCAATAGTTTAAACATAATAAACAGGGGAACTGTCTCAGTTAATTAGCTCAAGAAATTGTGTTCATCTCCAGAATCACACACTTCCCCCTTGCATGTTCCCTGTCACTCTCAGCTGTATCATAAGATACTGATGACAAATTCATACCCCAAATCTTTAATGCTTTAACAGAAGCTCAGGAAACAGCCCAACAATTGAAAGGCTTATCAGATTAAGCGTCACTCCTGAGATGGACAAGCACTTGTCTGAGGGAGAGAGAGAGGGAGGGAGAGAAAGAGAGAGTGCAGACATAGCCCTTTCTCACTAATCCTTTGGGGGAGAGGAAATGGCACTCTGGAAGCAGAGATGAAGTGAGAGACAAAGATAGAACCAGGAAACACTTTACAACGTGGCAGAGGTAATTGCTAGAAATATATAAAGAGAGCAAGAAGCAAACTAACTTAGAGAGAAAGAATTAAAACAGAGAATACATCTAAGACACTGTGTGTGTGTGTGTGTGTGTGTGTGTGTGTGTGTGTGTGTGTGTTACACGCACATATGCAATCTGTGGAGAGATGTAGAGAAAGGACCTGAAGTCTCAGAAGGGCAGGATAGGGAGCCATGTTGTAAAAATGTAGAAAGTTAGGCCCCACTCCTGTCTTCCCTGCCTGTATAAATCCATGCTCACCATTAGTGGGCAGGTCACAAGCTTCTGGCAAGGTTATTTGACCAATGTGAAATATGTCTTCAGGGCTAAGAGAAGAAAAAAGCATCTTCCTTTTATTATGGCTTTGTGCCTCTCCTGAGGAACACTTCACTTTGAGGGCCACTCTGATGAGATGAACTGGGAACAGGAGCTGACTGTCACCATCAGCACGGTGAGCTTTGGATCTCTGGAGGGCTATTACTCAGAGGACAACTATGCCTCGTTCTTCCTGTGGATGTGAAAAGCACAAAGAACAGGACGAAGCTACAGAAACAGTAGCCGAATTAGACAGAGGCGAAATCTCCCAAAGGAATCCATTTCCTTTCTTGGTATACTTTGTAGATACAAATGGCTTCCATGACGCCAGTTAATTGAGCTTGTTAGGAAACAGTGGAGATAACAGTCATTTTAAAACACCCTCATCTGTAGTATGGGTGAAATAATGTTTAGCTGAGATGAAAGCAGATAGAAAATGGAGAACCCCATCACTGACCCTTTGTGTGTGTGTGTGTGTGTGTGTGTGTGTCTGTCTGTCTGTCTGTCTGTGTGTCTCTGTGTGTGTGTCTGTGTCTGTGTATGTATCTGTGTGTCTGTGTAAGTGTGTGTGTGTGTATGTGTATCTGTGTGTCTGTGTGTTTGTGTGTATGTGTGTAATTTCCTCAGAAAATACTGATCAGACTCATTTTTCTTCCTTACCCTCAGTTTCTTTAAATATAAATGATACAGATGGCATTCTACAGAGGATTTGATATGAAAACCAGAGTTTGCACAAAAGAGGAAACACTTAGACTCTACACACTGAAACACATATGCACATGCACGCATGTGTGCACACACAGCACAGCTGTAAGTTTTCATTAGCATCTCTGAAACCATTTCACCAACTTCCAAGCTTATACATACATATATGAAGGAGTCTTACTACAGATTCCTTTATGCATGAAGGAGTCTTACTACAGACTCCTTTTCTTACATGCCAGCACATGTACCTCACAAATATATGCTAGATCCATGACCCTAGCCCCTGATTCACCACAATATCTATACAATACTTAGATGGACTCTACTACTCCAATTTCTTTGATAGCAGGTTGTTCCTGGGATGGGAGAGAAAGACAATGTTGGGAATCAGGCTTGAGCTCACGTCCCAAAATGCCACTATTGCTTAATGCCTTTGAACCTTGGTTGCCTCACTCATGAAATGGTGTTAAGTACTATATACTATTCATTCTCATGCCCCCATCACATGCTAGGGATTGAATCACTTTAAATGGTTTCTAGCCTCAAATTAGCCTTTGGGGCCTACTTTGTCTCAGGAAATAGGAGAGAGTGCTGGCAATTAAAAGAAGATACTTTCACCTAAGGCTTGCCCAACTTGTTTTGAAAATTGGTTCAGTATAAGTACCAGATAGGTTCAAAGGACAGTCTGATCCTGCTAAAATGGACCCCATTTCCATGCTTGCTAAGGAAGGAAAGGAGATGCCATAATCTTCAAATGTGTTCCCCAGCACATGCATTTAAACACGTGCCTGAAGGGACTGGAGAATCAGCCCAGTGGGTAACAACCCATGATGTTCAAATATGAGGTTTTGAGTTCATGTTTCCAGCATCCACATAAAGCCAGACATAGCCATGAGCACATGCAATCCTAATGCTGTAGAAAGCAACAAGAAGTTATCAGCCCAGCCCTAAACTGTTGTGCTTCAAGTTCAGTGAGAGACCCTGTCTCAAACGCATAACATACATACATACATACACACACACACACACACACACACACACACACACACACACCAGTCAATATTTGTTAGTGGAAGGATATTGTTAGTATCTCATGTAACTGTTGCATGCATGGATATAGTATGTCTACCTACAGCATAGCCAGGTATTAGGGACAAGTAGGTGTATCATGTGTTGGTGTTTGCTTCTGGAAAGTATTAGGAGGTGGTAATGTTGCTGTTTTTCCCAGCTGGAGGCAAGTAAACCTAAGTCTCCTTCCCTGAGCCATATCCCTAATCCTCCCTTCTGGAAAACACGGTCACAGAAAGTTACATGCTCGTAGGACTCCATAACCAAGTTAAAGTAGGAAAATTGAATTTAACTATTTAGACAATGCAGCCAAAAGCTCATTTTCCTTTATTCTTGGTCTCCAAGAAGAATCTTTAAGTGAAACCATTAAAATTCAAGGTCTTTCTGTTTTTGTTTTGTTTCGTTTTGTTTTGTCCAGACAAGATTTCTCTACATAACCCTAACTGTCCTAGAACTCACTCTGTAGACCAGACTGGCTTCAAACTCAGAGATCTGCCTGCCCCTGACTGCAAAAAGCTGGGATTAAAAGTGTGCGACACCACTGCCCAACAAAATGTAAGCTCTTGAGGACAGAGACCTCAATTGTCCTGCAAACTAGTACATCTCCGGTGTTGAAAACAAATTTTGTGTGTCTCATGGTAGGTGTGACATAAATACTGAGAAACATATCAGGATAGGCTGGCTGTGGTAGTGCATTCCTTTAGTCCCAGCGCTTGGGAGGCAGAGGCAGGTGAATTTCTGTGAGTTGGAGGCCAGCCTGTTGAGTTCTAAGACAGTCAGAGTTACATAGAGAAACCCTCTCACAAAGACAAAACAGTCAGGATAAATAAATAAATGGTTTATTTTAACCATTTCTGGGCCCATTCTGGATCTGTCTGTTAAGGAGGACATGAAAGGATGTTGGTAAGGATAGACCAGGACCCCCAGTGGGCCCACAACCCTAAAGCAGAAAAGATATACAAGGAACAACAAGAAACAAAGCTGAGAAGATTGGTGCAGTCAGGCTCCTTGGAGGGACGGGCATATGGAATATTCCACACAAGAACTTATCCTCCAAGTGGTTAATCTCCAACATTTTATGGCCATACAGTATGTGTCATGAGTGACCATAAAGGTGGACAAGCTGTGATTCTGAGGTATGCATTTTGGTGAGATGCACAGTTTATGAAATGGGCACGGCCCTAAGCAAAGGTTTGTGAAGTACGTTATGGGAACAGACACGGTAAGTGAATAAGTGCCTGGGAGTGGAGCTCAACTCCTGACCACTCGAACTAGAGTTTGAAGCTTGAGTTTTTGCCCATTTGCTAAGAACGGGAGGGGAGGGGAGTTTCTAAGCAGAGCAGGATCAAACCTGCAGAGCTCTATGAAAAGGAGAAGCAAGCCTGTCTGTGCACCATGGCTGTGAGCTGAAAGGTCAGTCAAGACATAAAGCAACGGCACATCAGCACATCTCTCCTGGCAGCACACACTTCCGTACTTTTAGTCAAAAGCAGGAAGGGGGCAATGTGTGTGTAAAAACACCAAGAAGTCACATGGAGATCTTTATGAGACAATGTGAAGTAAACAGAGATGTAGAATAGAAATAAGAGATGGGAAAATGACTTTTGAAGAGACTGTCTGGAAAACAGAACCACATAAATCTATGAAATGGAGCATGGCGTACTTGTGGGAAAGTGACTAAAATCCATGAGCTACCTGCTTGATAGGGGGTGTAGACAAATGCAGTCCAGCCTGAGCCTGGTGATACAGACAGTAAAAAACAGGACTCTGATCCCGGATGAGAGGAATGGAGGCCTGGCATGTCCTCCTGTGTGCAAGGTGGAGGATGGCTATTGGAAGTACTGGATAAGCAGATATTAAATACAGGTATGTGGGGACAAAGGCCAGCCAGAATTTGCTTCCTTGACTGACTCCCAGACGGGGCTGGCTTTCACCTGCCACCATGGGCATGCTGCTTCAACCAGTCAGCTTTCCTTCGTTCTTTCTAAATATTTATATTTATTTTTGTGTGAGTGCTTTGTCTTATATGTGTGTGCATCATATAGATGCCTGGTACCTGTGGAGGTCAGAAGAAGGCAATGAATCTCCTGGAGCTGATGTTACAAGGGGGCGCGAGATCCCGTGTGGGTGCTGGGAACGAAACCTGGGTCCTCTGCAAAAGCAGCAAGCACTCTTAACCAGGGACCATCTCTCCTGCCCAACCTGTCTGTTTTTATTTCTTCTTCTGCAGGCACTTTCTCTGATATTACATTCTATTTTTTTTCATAGATTATGACGCTCAGATTTCCTGTGGCTTCTGAAGTCTGAGGCCAGGTTACCCTAAGTCACAAGGAAGCAATTATCCAAGTAATTTATGGGTCCATCCTATTTATTTGACTAATTAGACATATCTACCAGATTTTATGCATCCCAAGAAAAGCAGCTGACTCTCTCAAGACCAGACACTTGCAGTGGTTTACAGAGGCGTGGCTCCCACAGCTTCATATATTTGAATTCTTGGTCACTAGGGAGTGATTCTACTTGACAGGGATTAGGATGTGTGGCTTCATTGGAATAGGTATGGCCTTGTTAGAGGAAGTGTGTCACTGGGCGTGGGCTTTCAGGTTTCAAATGCTCAAGCCAGGCCCAGTGTCTCTCTCTTCCTGCTGCCTGCCATTCAGGGTGTAGAACTCTCACCTTCTTCTCCAGCACCAAGTCTTCCTGCTTGCCGCCATGCTTCCCAGCATGCTGATAGTGAACTAAACCTCTGAAACAGCAAGTAAGCACCAATTAAATGCTTTCCTTGCCATGGTCATGTTATCCCTTCACAGCAATAGAATTTTGACTAAGACACATGGGGTGTATTAATGTCTACTAAAACAAGGATGTATTGACATGCCCTCAGGTGAAACTGGCATTACAAAGGAAGAACAGAGTTAGGGGAAGCAGATGGCTACAGCTATTGAGCATGTTACGGTTGAACTACTTGAGAGTTATCCTGGATCGTTTCTATGTCAACTTGACACAGGTGAAAGGAGGGAACCTCAACCTCAATTAAGAAAATGGCCTCCATAAGATCCGGTCATAGGCAGACCTGTAAAGCATTTTCTTAATTAGTGATTGATGTGGGAGGCCCAGAACATTGTGGTGGTGACATCTCTGGGCTGGTGGTCCTGGGTCCTATAAGAAAGCAGGCTGAGCAAGCCATGATGAACAATCCAGTGAACAGCATCCTTCCATGGTCTCTGCATCAGCTCCTGCCTCCAGGTTCCTGTCCTGCTTGAGTTCCTGTCCTGACTATGATGCAGAAATACAAGCCAAATAAACCCTTCCCTCTCCAACTTGTTTTGGTTGTAGCATTTCATCACAGCCATGGAAACCTTACCAAAGACAATGGTGGGCAGCTGTTGGTGCCTCCATCTTTGTGGCCTTGCTTGACCACTGCGGCATTTTGGTTTAGTCACCTGTACCTCTCGGTCATGTCCTCATAGTGTAAGTTTGATGCCTAGTGTTTCCTTTGGTGTCCACCTGTAGAGAACTTCATGGAGGTTCTATTCACAGTGGGGATCCTTCACAGAAACATCCTCATACTGCACTCCTATTTTTTGTTTTTGTTTGGGGGCGTCCAATTCTTCCGTCCCAATATGTCCAGTTTAGACTAATATTTCACTTCTCTCTCTTTCCCCCCTCTCTGTCTCTCTCTAGTTTTTTTCTGTTGTTAGTCAATATATTAAAATAAAACCTCTACAGAAGGTTTTTTATAGGATTGCGTTTCATCCTGACTGTATTCCTTTTTCAAAAATTAAGCCTTATGACATAAATGATTTAAGAGCTAAACTGAGTCTGTTTCAACGCCATTGTGAGTGCAGACATAAACAGCGACCAGAGGGTGTCAGACAAGGATGCTGACTGACCCCAGAGACCAGACACTCCGGAACACTTGACTCAAGATTTAGGCCAGTCCCTTGCACACCCCAATGAGCTCTGGGGTCCTCCCTTCTCAATTCCTCTCTCTTCTTTATTTTCTCCTTTCATTCTTTTTGTGCGAATATTGTATGTGTATTTATGTGTTCATGTGTACACTCTTGCACATGCTAGTGTCTATGTCTGTATGTGGAGGCCAGAGGTCAAAACAGGGGTTTTTCTTCCTTTAATGCTCTCCATTAAAAAAGAGAGAGAGAGAGATTCATTTTGATTTTTTTTTTTGCGTGCTGCCTATACATTTATATGTACACCACTTGTGTGCTGTGCCCCTGGAACTAGAGCCACAGATGTTTGTGAGCGGCCATGTGGGTGCTGAGAACCAGACTGGGGTCCTTGCAAGAGCAGCAAGTACTCTTTACCCCTGAGCCATCTCTCCAGCCTCCCATCTCACCTTTTGAGACAGAGTCTCTCAACAAACCTAGAGCATGCTGATTCAGCTAAACTGTCTGGCCTGGAAGCCCCACCCCCATCCTCCTCTCCCTGACTCTCATGCCACAGAATCTAGCTTTTTATGTGGGTGCTAGGGGTTTGAACTCAGGTCCTCATGCTGGTGCAGGCATCACTAAAGACCCTGTAAGTGACTCCTAAGTTATTCCTGTCCTCTATGAAAGTATCTTTATCACATCTCTACCCACTAAAATACCCAGGTCTACACACTATCAATTAGTTTGAACCCCCACCCCAACCTTTGCCAGACATAAACAAGCCTGTACAAAAATTCTCATTCCTTTATATTAAAATCATTTCAGTTCCACTCTCCTATCTTGGCCCACTTTCCCTAAAGTCAAAGCCTGAAGTGAAAGTTGATGTAGCAATACTTCAGACATTGAGATGCACAAGCCCTGGGGAAGAAGAACAAAGAATAAGGGAGAGCACGAATGCCTTACATACTTGACCACAGCTTTGTTGAAAGCTACATGCTTCACATGAAAGAATGTCTTCAAAGGAGCCATGTGATGCAACTGCATGCCAGAGAGAGAGAGAGAGAGAGAGAGAGAGAGAGAGAGAGAGAGAAGGAGGAGGAGGAGGAGGAGGAAGAGAGAGAGAGAGAGAAAGAGAGAGAGAGAGAGAGAGAGAGAGAGAGAGAGAGAGAGAGAGAGAAACTTCAGCAGAATCACATATGAAAAATATAATGAAACATGCTCCCCGGTGATCTATATTGTGTGTGTTAGTAGTTTTTTTTTTCTTTCATATTGCTGGAAAGTAGCTCATCCTATTTATGTAATACAATCTAGGTCTCCACTCACCAGCAGATATATGGCCTTCAGTTTTTAACAATTATAAATTAATTTAACATGAATGCATGTGAATGATTCTTTCTGGGAACATATGTGCCCATGAATATCTAGGACTGCAAATGCTGGATTTTATGTAAGCTTGCATGTTTAACTCAAACTGGTTTTCAAAGTGGGTACACTGTTTTCCATCCCAGACACAGTGTTCTAATGTTCGAGCTGCTCTGGATCTTCATAAACATGTGTTCCTGTCGGTTTTTATTTTGAGCCAGTCCAGTGATTCATCATGTAGTTTGTTCATCCTTCCTTCCTTCTTTCCTTCCTTCTTTCCATCCTTCCTCCCTCTCTCCCTTCCTTCCCTTTGTTCCTTCCTTCACTTCTTCTCACCCCCTCCCTGCCTCCCCCTCCCTCCCTTCCCATCCTTCAATCCTTCCTCCCCTCCCTCACTCCTTCCTTCCCTCCTTCCTTCCTCACTACCTTCCCCCTTCCCGTAATTACTAAAGATATTGAATGATATCATTTACTGGCCATCCACCCACCTATGCATATGATGCCTGTTCACATCTTCTATCCATGTTTTAAACTAGTTTGCTTTTTTTTTGTTTCTGAGTTTGTAAGAGACATTTCACCCTTTTCATGTTTTTGACTAATAGGCCATTTGAGCAACTCCAGTCTTTTAGAAATTTGTCCACATCATTCATCTAGGTTGTCAAATTTATTTATAAAAATGTTCACAATATTCCTCTTGTTAGTCTTTTAAATATACTGAACCTGTAGGTCTCCTAAATATACTCCTGAGAGTTGGTGTACTGGCTGGTATTGTATGTTAAGTTGACACAAGCTGGAGTTATCACAGAGAGTTCCTACCCTGTGTGAGTTCCTGTCCTGACTTCCTTTGGTGATGAACAGCAATGTGGAAGTGTAAGCTGAATAAACCCTTTCCTCCCCAACTTGCTTCTTGGTCATGATGTTTTGTGCAGGAATAGAAACCCTGACTAATTCAGTTGGAATCTGTGTCTTCTGCTGGTTTTCTTTTCTGTGTCTTTTTCTTGCTTGTTTTCTTGAGTCAGGGCCTCATATATTACAGGATGGCCTTGAACTCAGTAAGTAACCAAGGATGACCTTGAACTCCTGGTTTCATGTCTCTACTTCCCAGTCTTGGGACTACAGGTGTGTATCACTATGTAGGTTTTGTGCAGCATTGTGGATCAAAACTAGACTTTATGCACACTAGTCACATGTTCTACCACTGAGATACCTCCCCATGCTTTTCAAAATCAACCTAGCTACAGACTTACCAATGTTATTGATTTACTTCTAGCATTACCTTTCAGTAACTTCTGTTTCTTTTCCCACTGGTTTCCATTCTAATATTCACTGTTATGATCTTATCCTTACTTTAGATTTATTTCCCTTACCTTTTTATAGGGTCCTTAAAATGAAATCTTAGGCCACTGATTCGGGACTTTCTCTTCTAATATTTTCTAATTCACAGGCGTAAGGTTCCCTGTAGGGATCTTTTTAACCACACATCACAAACTTTAATATGTATGTTTCATTTTCCAGCAGTCACAGTATTTTCTATTTTATCTTCTGATATCTCATTCATAAACATTTAGGGATGTTACATTTAATCTTCTAAAGCGCAGAGAGTTTTCAGATATCCTCTTTGTCAGACTTTAATCTGACTTTGCTATGGTCAGAGAGCATCCTTTATGATTTCAGTCCTTTTAGATTTAGCAAGGTTTGTTTTATGTCCTACATTAGAGAATACTCTGTGCTTGGAAATAGTGTGCTTTCTACAGTTACTGCAGGTGGTGTTCTATAAAGGACAATTTGGTCGCATTGGTTAGTTATGCTGTTCAACTTTGTTTAGCCTTACTGACATTCTGACTACCTGTTCTCTATAGAGTTAAAATCTATTGTTAATATAATTATGGATTTGCCTCTTTTTATTATAGTTATGATTTTTTATGTCATATGCTTTGATGTAATTTGTCAGCTACTTGTCCATTATTATTATGCCGTCTTGATGACGTGGACCTTTTATAACCATGGAAGGTCATCTTGGCTGGCAAGATGGTTCAGCAGGGAAAGGTACTTACCACAAACCCTAATAACCTAGTTCAATCTTATATGGTGGAAGGAGAAAACCAATTCCTGCAAGTTGTCCTCTAACCTCCACACATGTGTTGTGACATGTGCATATACATGTATACACACACATGCATGTGCACAAAATAAAGTAAATACAAATAAAAAGAAATGTCCTCTTTATAGCTCTTATGAGTCTATGTGCCTGCATCTATGTTAAGAATCATACAACCTCTGACTTTTTTTTATGGCTGTGTTTACATGTTACATTTCTCCACCCTTTTACTTTTACCTGTATGTGTCTCTATATTGAAAATGAATTTTCTGATACTCTTTGAACACTTTTCAGTCCTATCCACTTCTAGCTTTTATTTGGAATGTTTAGGCCATTTATATTTAGTATAATCATCAATGGAGTTGAGACTGAGTTTGTTTGTATTCTTTGCTTTTTCATTCTTCTCTGGATTAAGTTTTAAAATCTCATTTTGATTTTGATTACTATATCTGTATCTGTACTTTCCCCACATCATTAATTTGGTTGCTGCTCTGTGGCTCCTAACAAGTACTGTTAAAAACCAACAACATCTTTAACTATCTAAGTCTATATTCCAACAACATACCATGACACATATAATGGAAGCACTTTGCAATATTTTACTGCCATTTTTGTGGTACTGTTATTCATCTTATTCTTATTGTGTGTTATAAGTTCTTTAATACATGGTTATTCATTTTCTTTTAATCTGTCGATTATATTATAAACAAACCTTAAAACTAGAAAAGGACTTGTCATATTTATTACATAAGTATCATTCCTGAAACTCACTTTCAGAAGGTAGGTATGTACATTGTGTGTGTGTTTGTATATGTATGTACATTTACATGAGTGTTTGTGGAGACAAGGGGTCAGTGTCGTCCTTGACTATTCTTTACCTTTTCCAAGACATCATTCCTTACTGAACCTATAAGCTTATCAATTTGTTAGACTGGCCAGCAAGCTGAGTTCATCCTGCTTCTACCTTCCCAGGCCTGGGTTTTAGACATATTCATTGTGTAAACTTTTTACCTGGGTTCTGGGGATTTGAACTCAGGACTTTATGTTTGCATGGCAAGCACTGTGTTGACAAAGCCATCTCCCATCCCCATTTCTCTAACTCTCCTAGGTCCAGATCTCCAAGTAGTATTTTTATACTTCAGTCTAAAAACCTTCCCTTAACACTCAAACTTTATTCAGATTCTGCTTGTTTAGATAAAAATTCTTTGTTGCTTTTTTTTTGTTTTGTTTTGTTTTGTCTTTTCGAGACAGGGTTTCTCTGTGTAGTCCTGGCTGTCCTGGAACTCACTCTGTAGACCAGGCTGGCCTACAACTCAGAAATCCGCCTGCCTCTGCCTCCTAAGTGCTGGGACTACAGGCGTGCGCCACCACGCCCGGCTTGCATTTTCACTCTGAAAAAATTCTGACTGGATGTTGCATCCCAGGTTGGAATATATGTTTCTTTATATTTATATTTCACATTTTTGTTCTCCTGTCTCCTGTTTTACCTTGATTCAGACAAAATATCGCTAGTGATTATTTTTAAACATAGTGTTTCCTCTGTCTCTTAGTGTGGTTATTATAATATTTAGTCAGATTTGGCTTAGGTTGGTGATATTCTTGAATTTTTGTGGATTTATAGTTTTTATTAAATTGGAGGGGAATTGGCTATTGTTTTGTCAGATCTCTCTCCTCCTCTTTCCTCTTCCTGCTCCTCTTCCTTCTTTTTCTTTTTGGTTTTTTTCAAGACAGAGTCTCTCTATGTAGCTCTAGCTGTCCTGGAGCTCACCCACCTTGGAACTCACTCTGTAGACTAGGCTGGCCTTGAACTCAGAGATCTGCCTACCTTTGCCTCCTGAGTGCTGGGATCAAAGGCGTGCACCACAACTGCCCAGCAGGTATCTTTTTGTATCTCATTATACAGATAATAAACTTCTTGATGTTACCAGCTGGCATGGAGGCTCTTTCTATATGTATTTTAGTATTTTTCTCTCTGTATATTTTCTTCTTATGTTTTCAAACTCAATGACCTTTTCTTCTGCATTGTCAAACATGCCATGTAAGAAAATTCAGCTAATGTTCCATTTTAGATACTATGTTTTCTGTCTAAGAAAAATTCTTTCTAAAGTACTTATTTTTGACATTATGCCTATTTTCTTTGAATACTTGCATACACTTTCAGTCACTGTTTTAAGTTCTTCGCGGCTCACCATCTTTGTCTTTTCTAGGTCTTGCATGAGCCACAGCTTGCTGTCTTGTTTTCTCATGTCTGGTGACCTTTAATTGGGTTCTGACCTTGTGACTGTTATATTAAGTGTTTGAAGACTGAATATGTTTGCACACTTCTTTAATCCCAGCACTTGAGAAACAGGCAGGTAGATCACTGTGAGTACAATGCTAAGCTGGTCTACACAGCAGGTTTTAAACCAACGGGTCTGTCTTTTTTAAAAAACTGTATTTAAATTTAGAGTTTTAAAGTTTGTTTTAGAAATACAATCTTGATCTTGTGTGTGTGTGTGTGTGTGTGTGTGTGTGTGTGTGTGTGTATTTATGGTAGAGAGAAAAAAATTTCATTTAAGATGCTTTTTTTATGACCCAAAGTGTAAGTCTCTTTCCTGGCCCCTTGTTTTCTTCTCCTCATACTTTTTACACTCTGCATTTTCACTAACACACACGGGGTATGAATTCCTGCCTTGTGGGATGGGAGTCTTAGGACAAGTCCTTGTCCTAAGTGCTCTTTGTTCCTCAGCACAATGTAGCACGTGGCAGGCATTTGCTATAGCCAGCACATGGCTTCTTTTTGTTGGTTTGGCTTGGGATTTATTGAGATTCCCAGTGACTTTAACTAGTTCTAGAAAATTCTCAATCGTTATTTTCTTCAATTATTGCCCCCTTTTTTCCTTTTGTTCAGTGGATCTTCTTATTCTAGCTTCCACATATCTCAACACCCTTCTACAGTTCCATACCGTTGACTCTCTCTTCTGTATTCTGGATTTCTTACCTACCTTCTATCTTACTAATTCTCTCTTCAACTGGGTCAAATCTGTTGTTGGATGCCTTCTACTAATTCTGTTTCAAGTCCACTGGGTCATCTTTTATATTCCCTAACAGTCTTGTCAAGCTTGGTTTTTAAATATGTTCCTAATGACTCCAATCTCTGAAGCCTTCATCAACCTGTTTTTGCATCTTTGATTTTCGAGAGTCTTGATCTCGATCCCCTCTCTACATAGGTGCCTGATGGATGCATTTGAAAAAACACTAATGCAGATTTTGAAGCTCAAGATAAAGGTATCATCTTCAATGAAGGAAGATTTACCAGCCTTTTCTAGGTACCTATGAGAAGTGAAAGTTTAGAATCACATAAAACTTAATTCAAGGCTGGAGGTTTTCTTTGGATTCTTATTTAATGCAAATTTGGTCTGCAGCTCTGATTTGCTCTGCTTAGTGCCCAGGAATCTTTCTTATAGTCACTTGGGGAGGAGCCGCCTAAGGGTGGACCCTTTGGTTTTTAGTTTCATTAGGAATGTAGTCTCCCATCAGGGTCTCAATTCTGGCCAACTCTGAGCTGTGGCTCCTGAGTCCAGGCTTCAGAATTAAAGTCCAAGTTTGCTTCTATCAGCAAATACCTTCTGGTTAAAAGTAGTCATTTTGCCCTGCTTAGTACTTAGAGTTTTTACTTTCCATTAGCTTCCATAACATCTTGTCAGCTTAGATGCTTTTAAGATCTTTTAAATATTTTATCTAGCATTTTTAGGTGTTTTCAGCAGGAAAGTTGATTTGAATAACCTAGTCTGTAAAAAAAAAAAGAAAACCAACCAGATTCCGTCAATCTGTTTTATAATACAACCTGTTTATATACAGCCTTATAAGTAATGAAATCCAGCGATGATTATAGGTTTTTGTTGTTACAGAAGGAGAGTTTTTTGGGCTTTCAGGTTAATGTATTATCAAAAAATTCCATGATATGGCAATTTATAAGGGTTCAAATATAAATCAATCTTCTCTTGTCTAAGAATTTATTTGGGAAAACATTTTTCACCTGATATTTAAGCATACTCAGTAAACAAAAAAATATTTCATGGCCCAGGAGGTGGCTCAGAGGGTAAAGAATTTTTCAAGATAGGGTTTTTCTGTTGCCCTGACTGTCCTGAACTCACTCTGTAGACCAGGCTGGCCTTAGACTCACAGTGATCCTCCTGCCTCTGCCTTCAGTGTGCTGGGTTTAAAGGTGTGTGTCACCACCATCCAGTGGTAAAGACATTTGTTGGCAAACCTGATGGTCAGAATTCAATCCCTAGAACCCACACTACAGAAGGAAAGAACTGAATCCTGTCTGTTGTCCTTTGATCTCTACATGTGTGAGATCACACATGGACACACACACACACACACACACACACACACAAATGTCAAAAGAAATTAAGAAAGGAATGTTTAACATTAGTCTTTTATTCTCTCCCCTCTAATTCTTTAGGGACTTACCCCCTCCCTCCCAACCCTTAAAAAAACCCTAAGCTATTCAGCTGCTTAGAATGAAGCACTTCTGTCCCTGCTCAGGATAAGTGGTCCAGTCAGTTAATGTTTCTTATTCTTTTCTAGTTCACAGTGGTGATCATCATACACACACTCACACACATACACACACACATGCACACACATACATATATAAACACAGACACATATAAGCACATCTGCAGGCACACACATATATACACAGAGACACACAGGTACACATATAAACACACATATACACAAACACATACGTATACACACACAGGCACACACATACACATGACCAAACAACCTTATAAATTACTGCTCTTGTGGCTTTTTATTTTATGATGATTGTTATAAAGTATAATGAGCAATATATTGTAGAAGAAAAGTAAGTTCTGTTTAGAAAGTGGAGACTTTCTGGTTCCTCATGGAAATTTTTCTATTCTTCTCACATGAGGTCTGGAAATTTCTAGAGGAAAAAAAATGAGTAAAAACTTACTGAAGGACTCTCTTCAGTAACTTATACCAGCATGGGCCAGCCTTTCCGTGGTAAAACAAGGAATACCCCTAGGCTGCTCCTGAAGGCAGCTGTGCACAGGGCACCAGGTCTCAGGCTTCTGCTGGAGTCACCCTCCCACCCTTCAACCCACGTCAGCATTTTTTGTGGGATTTCAAGTGGATAGGGAGGTGTGGGAGCCCTTTTCCCACTTCCCTATACATTCCTCCTCACTAGGATGGCTCTACCCACATATTAAAATGGAATGTTTCCATGTCAAGTATGTCTTTCACTCACTCTTCTCCAAGTCTGTGATTTCCCTGCTTGTAAAGTTCTGCCTGTGTGCTGTTGGAAGAGGCCAAGAAAAATAGGAAAACACAAATTCATGGTGGTTTTTTTATGGGAGAATTCTTATAGGTGATCTCATTCAATATTTGCACATATGATCAGAATGGAAGACCAGAGAAGACATAGATGGCTCAAGGTCACTAGCCTACCCTAGAACCCTCAGCTTGGGGACTCGCAGTTCTTACGCATCATACTGTGCGTACGGCTGCTTCCCTGTTCATCCCTCTGGGGGTTTTCTTGCTCACACTTCATATTTGGAGACAGTGAGGCAGGGCAGAGCAAACTAAATAAACTTCTTCCTACTTTTGCTGGAGGAATTTAAAAAGACTGGGGATGTAAAGGGAACGGAGGGTTAAGAAATCCAGTCTCTAAAGAGACAATGGGGCAGGGTTTCGAGATGGTAGAATGGATAAAGAGGAAGGGCAGCTGAGGTGGAGAAGGCTGGGATTGAAGTCTCCGCACAAAGCAAGGAGATGCGGTGGGGAAGGGATGTGTTAATAACATCGATGATATAGACGGCAGAGCTCAGGCCAGTGATGCCCAGGGAAAGGCGGCACTCGTCAAGCAACAAGAATCTGTGGAGCCAAATTAATGTCTGAGAAGAACTATAAAGGCAAAGAGACATATTTGGCTGGAATGTATAAGAATTGTGTGGATTTTCCTTTCTACAGTGAGGAGAAATAGACTGAAAATTCTATAGGAAATTAAGATTAGGTAGGACAGCAGTGTTAATCATATGGGCACTCTTAACTGAAAGAAGCTGAGAACTCTGAACACCTTGAAACAAGGTCTAAAGGAGACACCCTTCAGTCTGGGATGAGTTAAGTTCAGTCCTGCCTGGAGGCAGAGGGAGGGATGAAGTGTCCTGTCATAGAGTCTGGAAGTCTGGATCAAGGCCGATTCATGGAAACAAAGCATCTCATTATAGAGAGGGGTTGAGAACAGCAAGAAATGCTCCAACCTGTTTGCCTGGGGCTTCCAAGTAGTGAAGAAGTTTTCTGGCTTGATTAATTTTAGACCCTGGTTATATCAAGAGATTTCAGTTAAACCAGAAAGGATTGGCTGACACCAAAGAGGCTGGATATGGTATACTAAGGAGGTTAGCCCTGGATGTAACTAGAAAGAATAGTGTAGACAGCACTGGTAATAGAAACAGAGACAGGGATTTGAAAGAAAAGAAAAAAGATCTCTAGCTTTGAGGATCCAGAATTCAGCTCAACGACTTTGAGCTTGTGAGGGAGGATTGGTTAAGTGAGGGTCCTCCCAGCCTAGTAGCTGTCCAAAAACTCACTTCTGGGAACCACGGTAAAGGCTGGGTGTGTCTGAGCGTGTGCTGAATTCCTGGCTTCAATTACAGACTACCAGGCGACTGGAGAGTCTGTCATTGCCGATGTCATCACATTTACAAGAGTCATAGGTACCCTCTCAGGTAGGCTCCAGGAATGAAGGACTCTTCACAGCTGCCCCACCCCCACTGTATGCAGAGGCAGAATCTCAAGAAGGTGGAGCTGAGAAGCTGTTGTTGTGTCCCCTCATTCCAGCCAGAGGGGTGGAGAATTTTCCATGTATGTCCACTGCTCAAGTCACGGCCTCCATGTTGCAGAGAAGGTCGGTCTGAACTTAAGAGCACGATATTCTCACTTTCAGGAGGTCTTCCATAGGGACAGATTTTTATGTATCCAGATGGAGGCAAAAGTCTTGTCAGGGGGATATGTCAGGCTTCCTTGTGGATCACTCTGTGATTCTTTCTTGAGCAGTGAATTGTTTTCTTCCCATTGAAATCTTTTCAAATACTTTTCCTACCAACATCCCAGGGATTCAGAAGTGACCAGCCTACCTTCTTTATGAAATTATTCCTAGGCCTAGGTCTTGCAGATTCCATTAAAGATAAGCGTAAAGAACTACCTTGTCCCCAGAGTAAAATTCCCAACTGCCAGTTCCTTGCACATTCCTCCCTGACTCAAGCTCCCAACCCCCAACGGTGTCCTGTAAGTTAGTGGGCCGAGAACTCTGCTGTACCTGGGACATAGCAACTGGAATAAGAGTATCTGTCTTGATAGCCATGACCCACTCCCTCCCATCCACAGCCTTGGATCACTCCCTGGACTGTGTCAGGGAGAGACAGGAAGAGGCTAGATGGTCATCAAGGAATTTACCAAGGGCTGTTGGGCTTTGTGGTTCGTCTCCGCAGTACAGCATCCTCTCAAACAGCTAAGTAAGGAGTATGTCTCACTCTCTAAGCAAAGACACAACTGAT
Source organism: Apodemus agrarius (assembly GCA_964023405.1). Classification (NCBI taxonomy): domain Eukaryota; kingdom Metazoa; phylum Chordata; class Mammalia; order Rodentia; family Muridae; genus Apodemus; species Apodemus agrarius. The sequence continues at coordinate 953,807 of OZ030022.1, forward strand.
TTTCTTATTTGTTGAATGTCTACCATGTCCCCAGTTCTATGTGAGGTGTCATGATGCAAAAGGTCTCATGTGTAGCTTCACATTGAACAGATTCAAGCTAGGCATGGCGGGATGTGCCTTTAATCTCAGCACTCGGGAGGCAGAAGTAGGAGGATCTCTGTGAATTAGAGGCCAGCCTGGTCTACAGAGCTAATTCCAGGACAGCCAGGGCTACATAGAGAAACCTTGTCTTGAAAACAAACAAGCAAATGAACAAAAACATTGTATAGGTTCAAAAATGTAATTTATGCAGTGACAAAAATGTGAAATAATATGCATTTGCTTCACCTTCGGAAAGCAGCATAAAGTCTCTCTCTCTCTCTCTCTCTCTCTCTCTCTCTCACACACACACACACACACACACACACACACACCAGCTATGTCTGTCTTCAAGGTCTTCTGACTCTGTATTTCTTATAAAATATATTTAATTTATTTTGTGTGCATTTATGTGTGCATATGTAAATGGGTACACATGTGGAGGTCAGAGGACAACTTGTGGCAATCAGTTCTATTTTTCTACCTTTGAGCCTCAAGGATTGAACTCAGGCTTTGTGGCAAGCACCTTCCTCTTCCGAGCCATCTTATTAGCCCTGATGTCACTTTTTTTTTTTTTTTGGAGACAGGGTCTCATTATGCAGACTAGGTTAGCTTCAAACTTACAGAGCTCTCCCTGCCTCTACTTCCTGAGTACTGGTACTAAAGGAATACACTACATGAGAAGCCATTCTTCTTAGCTATGAAACAATATTTAATCATCATCATCAGTGTGTATGTGTGTGTACGTGCGCATGAAGTGCATGTGTGGAACTCTCTTTCCATTTTTATGTGAGTTCTGGAAGCCAAATTCTGATTGTCAGTCTTTGGGGGGCTTTAACTGACCCCCATCTGTCCACCTCCTTAGGTTTTGAAAAAGGGAGATTTAAGGTTTGGGGGACTTTGGTTACTTCCTAAGTTGCTCTACTAGTATGAAGTAGGTACAAAGGCTATTTACAATTTGCACTGATATCAAAGGAATGATGACCACAGAGAGGAAATACCTGAAGATATGAGCTCATGTCACCCTACTTTTCTTTCTCCATGCCCCATTCTAAATGATTGAGTCTTGAGCTTGAAGTCAGACATGTAAAATCTACTCATGTCCCATACTGTCTCCCAAATAATAAAGACAATGGCAACCACCTCACCCCTCTAGCTTCAGAGGAGGGAGAACCACACAATTTCCTTTCAATTTCTTCTCAATAATGTCTGAGAGTTCTGTGAGGATCCTATCCCTTCTCTTACTACAATATGCAACTCTCTCTTAGAAATCTGTCTTTTATATCTAAATATGCCAAAGGAAAGAAGCAGGAACACTGTAACATTTCTTCATTCTAGGAAAATTTCCTTCTGCTTCACAAATTCTAATAAAGGTTCAAGGTAGAAATACAACAAAAGGTAGGTTGACTCCAGAAGACTTCTCTACTTTCCACAGTATTATCCAGAAGAGAAATGCAGGAAGTTAGAAGACTCTGAGAGAGAGAGAGAGAGAGAGAGAGAGAGAGAGAGAGAGAGAGAGAGACAGAGAGAAACAGAGAGACAGAGAGAGACAAGAATAAAAAGAACACTGTAACATTTCTTCATTCTAGGAAAATTTCCTTCTGCTTCACAAATTCTAATAAAGGTTCAAGGTAGAAATACAACAAAAGGTAGGTAAGGAAGAAGCTTCCTTTTCTGTAGCCAGAGACCACTCAGGGGCATGCTGGGAAGTTCCAGAGGCAGCTCTTAGATAGTTCTTCCTCCTCAACACTCACTCCAAGGACTCAAACTCAGTGTACAGACACCAAGTGTGAAGAGTCTTCATCTTTTGACATAAAACTATGTTACATAGAAAATATAGAAGGGTATGAAAAACAGGTATCTAGGCAGGTTAATTTTTTTTGGAAGGTCACTTTACAATTCCTGAATAAAACCACGAGACATGAAGCATCGAGTCCATTAGGACAAATAATTCAATTGATGTTTAAGTGAAATTTCAGAAACAGCTAAATCAGACTTATACAATTGATCTCTGTTCTTTACTTCATGTTGGTGAAGCACTTTAGTCATAATGGAATCCTCAAAATGTTAGTTTTCCTCAAAAAAGAAGGAAGGGAATAAAACTTCACCGATCCTGGAATTATTTTTATTTATGGCTTTGCATCCAGCTATGAGAGTATATCCCAGAATAGACATTAAGCTCTTCTACCAATCGAAAATAAATCTCACTGGAACCCATTTTTAAACCTTTCCTATTCAGATCTTGGGTCTTAGCTAAGATAAAAATGACTAACATAGGGGAGAATCCCCAACTTTGTACTCCAGAAGACTTCTCTACTTTCCACAGTATTATCCAGAAGAGAAATGCAGGAAGTTAGAAGACTCTGAGAGAGAGAGAGAGAGAGAGAGAGAGAGAGAGAGAGAGAGAGAGAGAATATGAGATTATGAGATCAGCTGGATCAGGACTTCTCTTTGCTATTACTTGCTAAGGTGGGTTGATTCTCCAAGCAAGAGAAAGCAATTGGAAGCCAGAGGGAGATAGGAAAAACATCTAAGAAAAGTGATATCGAATAAAAAAAAAGAAAAATATAAAATCATGTTCTACAAAAAAAAAAAAAAGAAAAGAAAAGAAAAAGAAAACGAAAGAAAAAGAAAAGAAAAGTGTTACTCATGTGAGGAAGTCCCTGTGTGGTAGGAAGCAAGAAAGACAAACACAAAGAATCAGAGATAGGCAGGATGCAGGTTTGGGTCATCTGGAGGTAGAAGAGATAATAGCTCAGAGTCTGACATGTTACAAGCTACAGGATTGAGAGCAGAGAAATGGAACTGAATATGTCAACCATCAGGAACAGATTCAGATAATTATAGACAAGAGGGAACAATGTAATAGCTTATCTTAGAATAAAAGGCTTTGTTGGAGGTCAGAACTGATATTGTGGCGGCAAGCAGTTGACAGGAAGAACTAAAAGGATGCCCAGGAGGGTTAACCTTGTCTTTTCTTGTGTACACAGGACATGTATAAGAGAAACCACTCTCCTACCAACCACCAGAAGGAAGTATAGCAGTCAGCCTTTCCTTAAGTACTCCAGCAGGAGAACTGCTGCCAGTGACATTACTGAAGCATCCAGAGGCAAAATCTGTGCCAAGAGTGAAATGGGCACATTTAAGCAGGTACATGGCTCTTTCTGCTGCCAAACAAAAAACCCTGTTCTGAGCTATTAGCCTTTCTATCATCAACTGCCTCTGCTGGTCCTGCTTTCTCTCCATGTGTACCCATGCACACATCCCTTCAATTCCTTTGCTAAGAAGGAACACTACATCTCAATCCAGTTTGGAAACTTTCCAAGGAGAGCTCTATTAGAATCTGTTCTCAAAACTCATCAAGTCAAATGTATAATCTGCCTAACATACTGTTTTAGATGTTCTTGTCTTATCACACACAGAAATAAAGACTACTCAGGCCTGACTTGGAAAGAGCAAAACCATGAGGAAAACCAAGTGTAGACAAAGTGAACAGTTTGGTTCTTTTTTCCTAGTTCATCTGTGTATTTTGGATACCTACTATGCAGGGCAGTGTGCTGAGCATAGAGACACACAATTCAGAAGTGCATAATCTTCACCCCTCCAAATCTCACAAACTAGTAAAAAATACAAACACAAATATAAGTACTTCCATAAAAAAGTGTTGTAATCAGAAATTTCAAATTAAGGGGGAAGACAAAAAAATTATCACCAGAGATCTGGGATGTAGTTTGGAGTAAGATCTCCAACCAGACTAAAGTAATCAAACTTTAATGCATTGATAGAGAGGAACAGCAACCAAGACAGAAAAAAACCCACCATTGCCAAGATCTTGGAGCAAAAGAGGATAGGAATTTAAGAACCTCAAAACATGGGCCGGGCATGTTTCCTTTAATCCCAGCACTTGGGAGGCAGAGGCAGGTGGATTTCTGAGTTTGAGGCCAGCCTGGTCTACAGAGTGAGTTCCAAGACAGCCAGGGCTACACAGAGAAACCCTGTCTTGAAAAACAAAAACAAAAACAAAAAAGAATGTCAGGTCATAGTATGGGTTATATAAAGAGTTGTAGGTGTAAATAAAGATCCTGTCAGCATGGAGCATCACTGAATTTTATTCTTTGTACTGGAGAACCAAATAATTGAAATTCTTGGAAATTTTATTTTCGTTTTATTTCTTGGAAATTTCCAGATAACTGATTTTTGGGAAGTTTGAGAACCTGTAGTCTTGCAGTTGTCCCAAGGAAAATGGGATTTCATGTTAAATTGATCATGGAAGCTGTTTTTTTTTCTTTTTTTATGAAGTCCATCTGCACATCTATATAACCACAGTTATAAAAATGAGGGACCAAAGAAACTGCAAAGTATCTCTTGAGAAGACAATTAGCAGAAGAGATTTTTTTAAAAAGAATCATCCATAGGTAACAGTGCTGGTTTTGTTCTCACTGTAAAGGTTTGTGGCTGTGCGAAGTCTCTTCAGAGACACTGGGGAAGGTGATGAGACCCAGAGACAAGCACGTGAGCTCTGGAAGAATGGAGTCCTGCCAGCCAGTTAAGACTTGTCTGGGAGAAGTTCATGGACCATGAACACCAGGAGGAAATGGACAGAAATAACAGGGAGGACCTAGAAGCCATACTTGGATTTGGGGAGGAGGAAAGCAGCAGCCTGAACGAATGTGTGGAGACAAGTATGAGCAGGCGCATGTGATGAGTGTGGGAGACAGGACGGATGAGCATAGCTGGAGGGTCTGCAGCCAGAGCTAACAAGGACTGGTCCATGGGTAGAGACTCCAGCAGAAGCCGTCTCCAACAGCAGACACTCTCTTGCTTCCTCACAACGAGATTTATTTCAGCCTCCATTTCCCCCTTATATTTTCGTGAGACATGGCTTACATTTCTAGTTGTTCTGGAACCTTGACTCATCCTTCCGTAATGATTATGAGTCTCCTAGAGTATGCTGTCTGTCACACGAGGGACAAGGGAGGTAGAGCAAAGGAGGCTATTAGGCCCACAGTCAAATTATGGTTAAGACTAAACTCTGCTTGTATTCTCCGGGCCCTACTCCTTGTCTTCCTCTTCCTCTGTTGTCCCCTAGATACTGCATCTGGATACTGGATACTGGGTTGTTGCATCCAGCTTAAGCCAGGGGAGGGAGTGGTCAGCTGTAGAAGTGGCAGCTGTTACAGAATGACTTAAGCTGTATAACTCACTTTGTGTTAGTTGCCAGACTCCCCAGGCAAGTGCCCAACAGTCTCCTTTGTCATGCCAGCTAGGTTCACAGGTGGCCGCGGTGGAAATGCCCTCCAAAGCCATTGACCAACCATTCCAAGCAACCGGTAAAGCCATGTTGACCCCATGAAGAATGAAATTTGTTTCTGCTGAATATAGCAAGATTTTCATACTGCCCAACTGCAATTAGAAGCTGGGGACCAAGGCGTCCCTGAAACCCAGCTGAAGAATCTCTCCCTCCTGTTCTCTCTAATCTCTGCATTCCACAGCAGAAGGTAGTAACAAAGGGATGGCCCCACACCCTTCTGTAGGAAAAAGGTACATTTTGGGATGGTTTGGAGGCACCAAAATGGTAAGCAATTTTAGGGTACAATTAAGACCTGGCTGCTCAACCCTACAATAAATTACCATCAAAGGCACTCGCACGTCAATAGGGGAAAAACACATGTGCTTGCAAGACGATGTGTGTTTGATGCTCATAAAAAAGATAAAAATATAGGTCATCATCATGTAACGAGCTTGTAGGTGTCAGAACGTGTGCTGCTGGGGGAGGCAGGGGAGGGAAACTGGAGGGGATCGGCAAACCAAGGACTGGGAGTTAGACTCCTATCCCCAAGCCCGTCCTTCTGCTTGGTGGTGATAGATGGGCAGCGAGGGGCTGCAGAAGGAAGCCTCCTCATGCTCCATTTCCTGACACATCCCTTTCCCTATTCCCTGCCCCCCACTGGATTTCTTACATATTAATCATCTCTGCCATTTTGAAATCAGCCGGTCCAGCTATTATTCAAGCATTGTTAATGACACCATTGGCCAAGGTATCAATTAGGCAAGTTGGGATAAGAAGAGCAGAAAGTAGATCTGGCCAGAGAGCAGAACATGGGTCTGTTCTGGTGTTGTTGGTGCAACCAACAAGGCAGCAAAGGCTCCCGACTCACTCTCACACTGACTCTCCCCATGAACGCATGGAATTCTCCAGATGGTCCAGAAGGACACCAAGTGTACCTCTCTTCATATTCTGCATGCTTGCCTCATCAGCTGAGATGGGGTTCAGCTAGCCACACCAAATCACTCTAAATGCCCAGGCAAAGGCCATATGACCAGCACAGGGCAGTCTGCTCGCACAACTAAAGCCTGGCCTTATGGGTAGAACGACCTCCTAGCCACATCTCTGCACCTCCATCATGGCTGGAATTTCTTCTCCCTGCAACAAGCACTCAGGACTTAATTTAGAATCCGGCTCTGCAAATTCTCAGCTGAGAACATTTTTTTAAAAAATAAGAGTCTTGCTACCACAATTCAGCCTCTGAGCTCCCACTCCAGAGTATTACTTGCTCATCAGGCTCAGAGTTTCCAAACGACCAGAGCTAAACCATTCTTTAAAAATTAAACATATTGTGTATCTATGGGCATACAAATTATGGTGCATATGTGTGGTGGTTAGTTCTCTCCTTCCACCATGTGGGTTTGGGGGATTTGAACTTCAGGTGTTGGGCTGGGCAGCAAGCACTGTTATTTACTGAGTCATCTTAGGAGCCCCACAGATAATTCTCCTATCACATTATTTCATTTGTTTTGGATAGCTCTCCACTTCCTGCATATCTGTTCTGTCAAGAAAGGATCCTGTCAGCCTAACTGTTCAGAACAAAGGGATGCAATAGGCCAGGATTCTGTAGGAAGAAAAGGAGCCAGGATTAGGATCAAAATCAGCATAGGAGGGGTTAAGTTCCTTCCCCATGTACACAGAGGCAGGTTTTGATTCTAGAGTCCGTCCAGACTTCCGGAGCCTCTCCCCAACTCTTGGCCTCCTTTCCACCATCCAGATAGAAGCAAGTTCTCTATAGTGTTCCTTCCACCTTGAACCTACTAAGATCTTCAGGTAGAAGGTCAGAGTTTCACCCGTTTAATGTCAGTGGATCTAGAGAAGGAATACTCAAGCTCAGATACCACCATAACCAGAAATCAATGAGAACATTTGCATTTGGATCCTACCACTCAGGAATGAAGGTACTTCCCAGAGACCATCTCAAGACAGACCCGCTTCAGTTTCCCTCTGCCACATTCTGTCTTGTTTTATCTGCTATTACGTTTTTCCTGCAACATTCACCCCAAACCCAATGAAGCACTGTGCTATGGTGGCTGATGGAAAAATAAATACATTTTCAAGATGGAGCAGCCATTAAAAATGAAGAACAATAACAATAAAATTCCAGTTACCGAGGAGGGCCCCTGAGGGCAGGAACTGTATTATAAGGATTTAAAATGCTTTATTAAGATGTATTTCACATACTGTATGATTCACCCATTTAAAGTATACACAGAATTCAGTGGTTTCTAGTATACTCACAGATCTGTCCAGTCACCACCCTGAGAGGAAACCTGCATCTGCTAGCAGTCACTTCGAATTTCTCTTCAACATCACTCATCCTCAGTAGCCACAGAGGTGGTCTTTCGTTATACATTTCTCTACTCTAAAGAATCATATAAACAGAATCATATAGCACACGGAATTCACGTGTTTCCAGAAGTCTATATTGTGACACATGTCAACACTTCACTTTTTTTATTGCCAAATAATATTTTATTTCAATGTCTCTAACTGGCTGACATAGGTAGGTTGCTTCCACTTATAGTTGTTATGAATATTCAGACTGAGCTTTTAGGTGGACTCACAGCTTCTTCCCTCCTGGGTGGAAAGTGAAACGGCTGGATCATCTGGTAAGCTGAATGGTTGAGGAGCTGGAAGACTGATTTTCCAAAGAGTTACATGGCTTAATATTCCCATCAGCAATGTATAGGAGGTCTAACCACTCCAAGTTCTCATCAGCATTTCCTATTAGCTTACTTTTGTTATTGTTACCATAACTTCCTTAGCAGATATGAAGTAGTATTCCACTGTAACATTTGTGTTCTTACATGTTCATGTGTATATACTTACATGTGTGTGGATGCATGTGGAGGCCAGAGGTCAATGCCAGGTGTCTTCCTGGTTTATTCGCTACCTTATTTTTGAAACAGGTAATCTCATTGAGTTACTTGTCTAGACTGTGTGGCCAGAAAGTCTAAGGGATCCCTCTGTTTCTATTAATCCAGCTCTGGGGTTATAAGGTGCATCACCACACCTGGGTGTTACACAAGTGATGAGGATTTGAACTCAGGCTCTCATGCTTGCATGATGGGTATTTTACTGGCTGAGCCATCTCCCCAGCCCCTTGTAGTCTTGATTTGCACACCTCTGAAAGCTAGTGATGCAAATTTTTGTGAGTTCACTGGCTATTTGTATATATTGCTTGGATATGTGTGGGGGAGTCTATTCTACATTTCCAATTACTAAGCTTTAATCCTTTGCCTTTTTTTTTTTAAATGGGAGCATTTGTCTTTGAACCATTTGAGTTATTCTTTTTGCATGAAATGTGAGGTAGAACTCTGGCTTAATTCTCTTAATTCTCTTATATGCTTCTATCCAATGATCCAAGGACTACTTCAAAAGACTATTAAATTCCCCATTAGAGTGTCATGACACTTGTGTCAGAAATCGATGAATGGGAAGTGTGAGCGCTTGCTTTTATACCCTCCATTCTTTCCTTGGGTAAAGATTTTCTGTCCTAATGCCTCTCCCATGATTATTTTTATTACTAAGTTTTAATATCAAGAAATATAAAATTGTCTTTTATAAGTTGACAAAATTTACCTCCAATACTGATGCAGCCTTCCAAGCCAGACCTCTCTACTAAATAAGCCCTGTTAGCTCCTAATGCAACCGTAAATTTAACTAGAAAACAACTTGGTTCTAGCTTTTCAAGATTGTTTTGACGTTGTGGGATCCTTTAGGTTACAGTGTGAATTCTGAGTTCCAACTGCTGATTCCTGCAAAGACACCAGAGTACATTTGAAAGGAGTACGTCTGTCAGTTTAGGAAGTATTGTGATGAACGTGGGCTTTAAAAATGATTTATTTATTCATTTTTCTTTTAATAATCTTATGTGTAGGCATTTTGCTTTCATGTAGGTCATGCATCACACGCATATATACCCTCAAAGGACAGAAGAAAGCCTCAGATTGCCTGGAATTTGTACTGCTAGGAATTGAACCCAGGTCCTCTATAAGAGCAGCCACTCTTAACAACTGGATCATCTCTCAAACCCCGCATGGGCTTGTCTCACATTTATTTAGGTCTTCCCTAATTGCCTTCAACAGTATTTTATAGTTTTCGGAGTGTGAGCCTTAGACTTCTTCTGTTAAATGTATTCTTAACTAATTCATTATTCTTGATGCTAATGTAAGTGCTATTGTTTTTAGTACATTTTCAGAACATTTACTGCAGGTGTTATAATTTTCTTTTAAATACTATGGGGTTATATGCACCAATTTTTTTCCCATTACTATAACCAATGTTTGAGACAGTCAACTGCAAAGAGGAGTCTCCTATCTGACTTGCAGCCCTTGATGTCTGTGGCCAAGCGGTTTCCATGTTTTGGGTCTGTGTTAAGGGAGCATATTATGGTAGAAAACCTGGGGTGCAGCCAAGCTGCTCACCTCCTTTCTAAGAGGCAAAGCAGAGGAAGAACAAGAGACTGAGCTCTATCCAACCTTTTTAAGTGCATCCTTCCTCATGACTTAGAAACCTTTCACTAAGTCTCACTCCTCTTCCCAACAGGGCTACACTTAGGACTAACACATAAGCCTTTGGGAAATTTAAGAAACAAACTTCATCAAGTGCTAAACATACTTAGCTGCAGCAAACAATTCGGTAAATGACTCTGGTGGGTTAGATGGGAATAGAGAGTAAAATCTTCTTCCCCAAGTACAGGGAACTTAGAGTCCAGTTGACTGACACACAACACTTTATACTTTTGCTCCTTGCAATCTATTTTTAATTATAAATTAAAAAATTATGGTTATATTTATAGGTGCAAAGTGGTGGTCTGATTTATTGACACAGTGTAAAATAATTAAAAGATCTAATTAGCATATCCATGACCTCAAATACCTGTTTATTTGTTTGTTTATTTATATATTAATTCATTTATTGTGGTGCTGGGAACTGAACCTAAGGCTTCACATCTGCTAGATAAGTACACTATCACTGCAGCACAAACTAGCTTCCAAAAAGTTTTGTTATGAATATTTTAATTTATCTTCCTAACATTTTTGAAATGTCAAATATATTATTTATTATGTCTGCCATGCTATGCAATATTTCTTTAAAAAAGAAACATAAAGCCCTCTTCCTATGGTTTATTTATAACCTTTATAAATCTATTTATATCTGGACTTTATATCTCTTGACCATCTCCCCAGTCCCTCTACACCTGGCCTATGATAACCACCATTTTACTTTCTGCTTCACTGAGCTAGATTGTTTTATATTTCACATGTACAAGGTACAATTGTTGTTCCTCAAGTAAATTTTCCCTGTGTTTTTTTTTTAAAGATAGTTTCATGTGGCCTAGTCTGGCCTTGAACTCCTGATCTTCCTGCCTCCAGCTTTTAAGTGTTAAAATAGTAGATATGCACACACCTCAACTCAGCTAATAATATATATGAAATAGAGCTGCAGAGGTGGCTGGGTGGTTAAGAGCACTGGCTGTTCTTCCAGAGGACCTCGGGTTAGGGGGACCACATGGAGGCTCACAGCCATCTGTAACTCCAGTTCCAGAGGAGCCAAAGCTTTCTTCCGGGTTCCACAGGCAGCAGGCAAAACATGGTACACATATGTAAGAGGCAGCACATGGTATACACATACACACAAACATCAACTTTTTCAGCTTTACGTGTTTCTCAAAGTATTAATTTAGTGTCACCAACAGATGTTAGCAATTAGATAAGTTCAGAAATATGGAACTTACAAACAATAAGGATCAACCATAATCAGCATCAAGTACATTGATCATATGATGGATCCTCACACACCATTTATTCATTCATGTGAAAGTAGCGTGAAGTCACTAATATACTGAAGTAGAACTAAGTGGGAAGGAAAACGTGTCTTTCTTTCAGAGATATTACTGCCTGGTTAGGAAAACAGAATTTATAGTTCTGATAATGATGGAGAATAACCAGGATAAACACCACCAGCAAAAAGCATATTGAGCAGTAAGTAGGGGAGGAGTTCTTACAGCCATTTTGCAGAAGAGAATGCCATGGTAAATGAGAGTGTTAGCATCTAGAGGGAGAGAGCAAAGGCTCCTCTGGCCAGGGTCAGGCCTCAAGCTCTCATTAGGAGCTGTCTGATCAGACAGGGGAGGTCTACACCTCATCCTCCCGCCTTCAAGGAAAAGGAAGTGAAAACATGGTCAAAGGGAGTCTGGTTCTGCTGTTCCCACACAGGCAGGACATTCTAGCTGATCCCTAGGTTCTTGCCAGGCTCAAGTGCAGATGCACACCAAGTCCTAGGGAAGAGGATGCAGTGTGATTTCCAGGCTCTGCCTGCTTCCTACTTTTCTTGACACTTCCAGCTTCTTTTCTAACATCAAGAGAACCAAGCCTAATGGGCTATCTCTCTACCTTCATTTGGTTTTGTTAAGATAGGCTCTCACTCTATAGACTAGGTTTGCCTGGAGTTCTCTGTGGACCAGGCTGGCCTTGAGCCTATGCTGATTTTCCTCTCAGCCTCCCAAATGTTTGATTCAAGGCACGAGTCACCACACCAGGCTGAGTGAGTTCTCCCACGCTCCACTCTCTTCAGTGCCATACAATCTGTCTTAAGTTCTACAAAAAAACAAGCTAGTGCTATACCTACTCTCTTCTGAAACTTTTAAATTCTTCTTAAAAAGTGTCATAGAAAATCGATAAAGGGCAATTTTACAAAAATAAAGTTAATGAGAAATTTATGGATGGGTTTTAGAAAGAAAACCTTGGTTTTAGTTCTCTCATACTGAAAGGGGAAACCATACACTTTCTCAATAGTGGTGAACTAGTATTGGTCCTGAATCTTCCTCTAATTTTACCTTGACAAGTAGTGACATGGCCAAGCCACAGATTGCAAGGGCAGAGCCCAGACCAGATCCCAGACCTTCTGACTCCTATCCAATGCTTTGCCACTACATTCCTGACACTTAATAAATACTCCATTAGTTTATTCAACAAACACAACATTATAGTCAGACTGAGTGACTAAAATAGAATTACAACTCTCACCTGTGTCTCTTGGAGAATTCATCCACCACCTCAGCCTTCAAACAAGATTGGATTCTTCTCCCTTGTATGGTCATATCTTCTGCATTATTCCAACTGCATTTCAAACATATCATGCTTATCTGTTAATATGTGAGTTCATCTATTAGTACTGTAAATAGCTTGTAGATAATTGTTCTTTGCCACCTTAGAACCTAGCATGGTGCCTGGCACATGTAGGGGCTCAAAACCCTTGAGCATATGGATATCAAGTCCAATATTCCTTGCCTCATGTCATTTTTCTGGCATGATACATGACCCTGGGATCTCCAAGAACCATCGAGCCATGGGCTCCACTCTGTCACTGGTGAGGATTAAATCAACAACAGCCATGAGGCTCACGGAACCATTTTGCCTGTTTTCAGGAATGCCACACCAAAATAGAGGTAGGATCAAGGATAAATAACAGCAACTTCTTTTCATCTGTACTTAGTACAATGAGATAGCCAAGACAAAAGAAGCCACAGAACTCTACTTCACTTCATTTTGTCCACGAGTAACCCAGGTTGTCTTTTTTCCAAGGTTAGGTTGCTTTTATTTCTCATGCGCCTCATTTTGACTTCACCAAGAGGCACATCTAGAAGAACGAGATGGATATTTAAAGCCATGGTCTTATAATGTTATAGAGCCATTCCAGAAAGAGACAGAGACAGAGAGAGACAGAGACAAAGACAGAGAAAGAGAGAAACAGACAGAGGCAGACAGAGGCAGACAGAGACAGAGACAGAGAGATAGAGACTGAGACAGCAAGAAAGGAGTCTTATTTAAACTCATCAATATTCCTTCTCATAAAAAAACAAACTTCATAAATGAACCTGTAAAGCAAGCCTTGGGAGACGCAATAGTCATCTCAGCCCAGACTGTCCACAGAGGAGGAAGACAGCAGTGGATATTTCCTGGCACTCCCTGTTATCCATAGGGACTCCAGCTCTCACAGGCAATATGGGGAGATGTGGCTCTGGCTTACAGGCTCAGACACAGATTCACACCGTGCTTCCAGATAAAAGGGACATCATACAAATTCAGTAAGACTGTCTTGGAAATGAGTTTTTAGCTGAGCTCTTTTGTGACAAATGCATGCTGGCATGTGTCTCGTACATAGATATCAGGTATATGTCTGTTGTCTCTGGATACCACCTATGCTCACTTTCTTCCCCCAACTCTATGGTCCAGCAAGTTGCTGTCAATAAATCCCAGAACAAATGCACGTGTGCATGCCTGATGCCCATGTGAGATCAAGAGCAATGCCCATTATGTTTCCTAGATATTTCTTGAGTATTTTCCACTCTTCTCTCTGAAAGTATGCACACATGGGATGGACTAAAGGGTCCTTGGATCCTCACTACCTACCTGTATCCTGTAAAGCAAACTGAGGTGTCCTCCCTCAACTGAGTCAAATTATTGGTCTTCATATCTGCGCAGCACCAAAATGGCAAAAGTTCTAGACCTAGACGGTGTGGTGTCTGAATTGCTTACTGTGGCTGTCTGCACAGATTCAGTTTCTTCCCTCTGAAAAATCTAGTATAAATAATGCAATAATAAAGCCAGGCACGGTGGCGCACACCTGTAATCCCAGCACTTGGGAGGCATAGGCAGGTGGATTTCTGAGTTCAAGGCCAGCCTGGTCTACAGAGTGAGTTCCAGGACAGCCAGGACCACACAGAGAAACTCTGTCTCGAAAAACCAAAACAAACAAACAAACAAACAAAAATAATGCAATAATAAACACCTTTATATATTTCACTAATCTACATACTCGAAGACATTAGGATATTGGTAAACTTTTACAAGAAAATGGCTACAATTTTCCAAATATATGCTTCAGATATCTGCATAGTAATGTCCATGCCCCACAAGGTTAGTGTAGTTATATAAATAGGTTTATACCTCTCTATTTAAGTTCACACATATATTATATAAGCTTTAATATATATAAGTCTATATATATTTATGTGATGGAATATATAGGGATTCATAGGCACATTTACGTTATTTATTAGTTCATTTATTAGATTTTGATTAGACATGTCTTTTTTGGTTTATTACCTGGTTAGAATTTGGCCGCACACAGCACTGCCCTCCCTCTTTCTATATTCCTGGCTGCTAGGAGTGCATATGCTCTGAAGCCTGGAGGTGTTGGAGCAGCTATTTTCTTTAAATGAAAAGAGAGGTCAACCATGGCTTAAATGCACCTATAACCACTGCCTCATCCAAGAATGTCCCAAGAGCTTGTGTGCCAGCTGCTCATACTATACCTGGTTTGTCAGAGCGTCTACTGCCCTTCCTAAAGACCCTTATCCATGTACATAAGGGCAGTCTCACAACACTGTTGCCTCTCTTGGGGGTGAGAAAGAGGTAGTGATGGGGACAACTATGGGTGACTATTGCTTCCTGGGTTTAAATACAAACTCAGAGTCAGTATAGAAGTTACAGGAAACCGCCCATAGCCCTATGCTTACATATTTAAAATAACTATACTATGAGCAGAGCGTGGAGGCAGCCACACTGGGCCTCGTGCTCTTGTTTGGGTGTCCTTACTAATCACCAGATTCCCCACCTCGCCTGTGTGATCTGACTGCAGCCATTTCTTCAGTCATTCTCAGCCCAGGCTGCATGCTGCCATCATTGGAGAAGCTCTTAAAAGAGACTTGTGTAGGGTCCCATGCCACATCAGCTGAGCCCAGGCATCTAGGAGGCATCTTCATTGGGCCTAAGTTCCCCAGATGAATTCTAATACATAGTGGTGATCAAGAGCCATCAGTTCACCCTAAGCTAATTCAGAATAATTGTGAAGGAGCTCAGCCTCAGGATTGCTAGACAACCAGAGTGATTCTCACCAAAAAATAAAGGTTCTTTTTACATGGGGAGGGGGGGCAAAGAATTTGAGCTATGGTCAGGGTGGTAGTGACAGATGTCAGGACGTATTCCCAGATTAATAATGAGGAAAACCAAGACACATGTGCATGCATGTACACACACACACACACACACACACACACATACCATGTGATTGCAAGCAACTTGAAACAAAAAAAATTTAATTGAATTTCGGGGCCTGGGGAAGAGCTGAACCTATAATTATTTCTTAGCAAACCTGCTGAGCATAGGGCTTCCCTCCTCTGGGACGAGATGAGACGGGCCATATAATGAACCCTCTTTAATTAAAAAATAAAGTGTTTTAGGATAATCATATTCTCCAAGTTGCATTATTCATTTATTTTTTTTAAAGAAGGGAAGGATGAATAATGAGAGAAAGTCCATTTTTAAACGCCAGTGTCAGGGGGCCTCAAATGGCCTCTTTTCTCATTTAATTTCAAGATTTGAAATTAGATCCATCAGGGGGAACTGAGTCCCAGCTTTATTCCCAATACAAAAGCAGTTCTTTAAAAAAAATCTTTATACATACTTCTCTTAAAAGCAACAGGCAGATTTGATGTCGCTAAGCAGAGCAGCAAGGGGAGCTGGTTGAGGCTCCTGAACAGAATTGCAGCCTCGCTCTGACCTGGTTTTATGGGATTCTCTAACAAGGAAGTGTGTGGTATATATTCCCAATTGGCAGCTCTTCCCAGATCCTGAGAAATGTTTGGGATGTTGGGACACAAATAGAAATGGAAAAATACTCCTCTATATTGTAGATACCGAAGATAACTTGGGAGGGCAGAGGAAGGCATACAGTCTTGTTAACTGAAAATATCTCTCTTCAGGCAAGAGAACACTTTGAAGATGTCCATGGAGCTGGGAGCCAAGTCCCATATTTACCCCATAGGATAAACATGAAGACTTCAGTTGTACAGGTTCCTTTTTAAGTCTGTTCCTTTCTTTGGATCCTATTCCTTCTTCTATGGCTTCTGTGCCTAAGCCCCGCCCCATCCTGCGATTTGGAGTCCAAAGGAGAGGCCTTTGTTCAAGGAAGCAGGAATGAATGCGCTGGGAAATCCAAGCAGGCATTGCATTATTTTCTTCCCAGGCTTTGCTCCTCCATTTCCCTGGAAGAAGGGGTGACAGTCCAAAGCAGCAGAAAGGCCATGACTGAGGCTGACTTCATGCTGAAAATTACCTTTGGTGGTGCCTGCATGTCAGGATATGTCTGTGCTCCTGGTGCAGGTTAGGGAGATGGCTTGCAGACAGCTGCTCTAGCCCTTTAAGATGCAGCTCCTTCCCTAAGCTGTGCAAACTCCACAGTTCTAGAAACCCAAAGAACTTCTCCACTTGGAAAATATCTACTCCAAGTTACACAAATGAGCACACATGAGTGCACACACACACACACACACACACACACACACAGTATGTCTGTACCAGGAACACTCACCTTCTGTGGGTGAACCAAAGCTAAAGAGGCTGGAAATGGACACATGGAGGAGGGGCCTCACCGTCAACAACACAGAGAACTGTGCCCTACCCAGGTCTCCACCTGCCCAGGGAGAATTTTGGTAGTTTTAATAAAACCAAATTAAATTCTAAAGTAAGACCAGTTGGTGATTCAGTAGGGATGGTCCAATATCATTATGGAACAGCTATAAAATAAAAATTATAGAGATGAACAAGAATAGGAGCAAAGCAAATAAAATCACGTTAAAGGAAGAGAGAGGGAGTATGACAGTGATGGAAAACTGTCAAGCGTGTGTGAAGACGGCCGTGTGCAGGACTCCCCGGGGAAGAAGAGACTCTCTGCTCACCCTCCTCATCTATGGCTTTGGAGAGTCCGGAGGTCTGAAAAGAAAACTGGTATGCATCCTAGCTCTGCACATTTGTAAGGAAAGTGAGGTATTGAAGCACGCTTCAGCAAAACTGCTTCTCTACCAGAGCGTAGAAGGGGGCTGAGAGGCTCGTGTCAGAGGAGGTGGAGAAGCAGGCTAGAGGGGGCTTGCAGTCAAGGAGCTTATCTTTAAGTTAAGTGGGCAGGCTTAGCTTCAACACACCAATACAGGTCCTTTACATGCATGTTTCTCTTGATGCACAGTGGTATAAAATCCATTTTATATTGGAAGACCGAAGCTCAGAGGCTTAAACAACCTGCCTAGGGTGAAACACTATTGTCAAGAACCAAGATTTGAACCCTGATCTTGCTCACTCTGAAGCCTGCATGTATTCTAACATTATTAAGGAGACTAGGCACAACACAGGTATGTCTCCGTGAGATATAGATCAGAAAGGATCTTCTGTATGTCTGTTTGTCCAGCTCACGGTTCTTTATGCTGCCTCCCTGCCCTGCTTGCTAGAGCCCCTTCCCTCACCTGAGAACTCCTTGGGAGGTTCTCCTTGGCTAAGGCTGGTTTCTTTCTCCCCTACCACCCCTGCTCTAGAAGAAGACATCAAAGATTGCGCAGGGCCATAAAGAGAGGGAGGATGTTAAGGAGGAGGGAGCCACCCTGTGCTCGTAAACTGGGTGGGTGGGGGGACCCACCCATTTGTCAGGCGACGCTGCATCTCACTTTCCCCCAAAAAACTGAGATCTCAGCTCTTGCTTCAGGGCAGGGCGTTTAGGCAAAATGCAGGTGGCCAGGGCAGGGGAGGGGGGGCACAGCCAAGAAACCACAGCACCAAGTTATTCTGATATTGAAAGAGCAGCTCTCTAGCCTGATTCTGAGATACTGAGGCATTCAAGTGAACCTTTGAGCCCCAGTTCAGCTCTTAGTCCTGTGGCTTAGGAGCATGTCTTCCCATCCTCTGCCTTATTATGGATAAGTCATTGGCTGCCTCTTACTTTGAGAAGTGACTCCCTGAAGGTCGCATTGTGGAGGCACACCACTCAGAGCAGCCAAATTCTATGTCACGCATCTTAAAGAGCAACAGACACACCAAAGAACCCGAGACCCCACATCCCACTGCGGCGAGCCACAACCTCCAAGCTGTTGTTGAGAACCTACACAGTATCTGTCTTAGATCTTAGTGGGCTCACATTCACTAGCTTGAGTGCTCCCCATGGACAGGAATCAAACCTCACCCTTAAAGAATTCAGCGTGTGTGTGTGTGTGTGTGTGTGTGTGCACATGAGACTGCTGTATGCACATTGTGTGTATGAGCATGTGTGTGCCTGTGCATGTGGAAGCCGGCAGACAACACTGGGTATCTTCCTAAATTTCCCTCCACCTAGTTTATTGAAACAGGGTCCCTGGAACTCACTCATTCTGCAAGGCTAGCTGACCGAAAGCCCTAGGAATCCACCTGTCTCTGACCTTCTCTACAAGCACTGGGACTGCAGACACAGCCTGGCCTTTTTCTCAGCCTTTTATGTGAGTCTTGGGGGATCTGAACCTTGGTGCATAGGCTTGCTATTGACTGAGCCAGCTCAGGTTTTTTTGTTTGTTTGTTTTCTTTTTGTTTGTTTGTTTGGTTTTTTGACACAAATTAACAAAACCTACAGAACTGAAAATGTCCGAATTTCCATGACAAGCACTTGGTAAGCATTACCACAGCAAGGGCTGTGTGTGGTATCTGGTTGGTTCTTAGGACACTGGCTATATGTGGGCAGTGTAGGCACCAGGACTCAAGCATGTGCAGTGAAGTATCAGTTCTTCCTCTTTCCCATAGTTGGACCGATTATTTCACTATTATGGGCTTCCTTATCTTTACAAGAAAAACAAAAACAAGAGCTGATATGGCAATAAAATTAGATAATGAGCAAAAAGCACAGAGTGCCAGCATTTGCTAGTCTTTTTGCCAACGTGACACAAGCTAGAGTCATCTGAGGAGAAGGAACTTCAATTGAGGAAATGCTCCTGTCAGACTGACTGATAGGCAAAATTGCGGGGGCATTTTCTTGATTGATAGTCAATATAGAAGGAGCTAGTCCACTGTAGGTGGTGCCCCTCATCCGCAGGTGGTCCTGGGGGTATATCAGAAAGGAAACTGAGCAAGTCAGGAGGGTAAGCCAGTAAGTGGCATTCCTCCATCACCTCTGACCTCTGCTTCAGTTCTTGCTTCCAAGTTCCTGCCCTGACTTCCCTCAATAATGAACTGTGATGTGGATGTGCTAGTCAAAAAACCCTTTCCTCCCCAAATCTGCTTTTGGCAATTGTGTTTTATCACAGCAGTAGAAAGAAACTGAGACAGTGTATGTGTCAGGTAGGTTCTGTCCAAGGCACTGTAGAAGCCAGCAAATACTTCTAAGTGGCAGAAAGGTGTTGTAGCTAGAGCTGTGTTTTAGGAAGACAGACCTTGTGAACATACACAGAATGGCTGTAAGGGAGCATTGAAGGAAAGGAGCCCTGGTGAGGAGGTTGTACTACAGATGAAGCAAAGGCACAGGAGCACCCTGAATAGGAGCAGAGGGACACAAGCTTTTCATACTCTTGGAGCTTTGACCTCCCAGAGAGAAGCTGAATGACCAGTACAATTTAAAAGCTGGACATGAGAAGAAAAGGCCAAGGGATTCTATGTTCTTGAGGCTGAAGGTTATGAATTTGCGCCCCCAACCCATGAATGGAAATTACACTGGTAGCTTCCAGACCAATATCCAAATCCCACTCCCTCTCTCCCTGTGTGTGAATGTTGTATGCATGTATTACAGTTAACATGTATAAAATATCTCCTTCTCCTTTCTCTAGTAACAGAATTAAAGGGATAGTCATGTAACAACTCAGGCCCAAGACAAAAGACCAAGCTGATCAGATACTACCACAGTTCTTACCCTTCTGATGTCTTTGAAATCCGGGAAGTCCAACCTAGACTGACTGGGCTGGGAGGGGAGAGCTGGCATCGTGGTGGTGGCTGGAGATCCCTTCTGGAACACCTAGAATGTCAGCCACAAAATGTGCTGCCCGTAGAGAACCACACCTCTTTCCCAAGTTTACTTAGTGTTTCCTTGGCCTTGATTTCCCTTATATTTTTATATGTCATTTCTGTTGGTCAAGAATGTTTTACCCCACGCCTGTGAGTAAGGCACATGCCTGTGAGAGTGAAGCATGGTTTGTTTCCCCTGACAGCAGAAAGAGCTTTAGCTCCATGGCAGTTCTCCCCGGACTTCAATCAAGTGCCAGTTCTGTTGTGCACTAGGTCAATGACCCTGAAGGAAAGCCCTTTACCTCAACTTCCTCTTCTGTAAAACAAGGGCGAGAATTGTGAACACACAAGCTTATTGTATGATTACAAAAGAAAAACATCTTAACAACTACAGGCTGCTATTTAAAAGTTATTGCAATGTTTTGGTATCGTGCATAGATAGAAGAAAAAAGACCACTTGTAGGGGCTCTAACTCTCAACACCTTTTATTTTTTAACTTACATATTTGACACTCCCCACATCAAGCTTAGCTTAGTGAATATTAGAAGCCCCTTATACACAGTGTATATGAAGTAGTATAATCACCTCTGCTTTGGCTTTGCCCTCCCAATCTGGCAGAGGATGCTGGTACAGTAGCTAAATCTGTAATCAGAGGGTAAATCCTGCTCCAAGCTGTGCAGATCAGACCTAGAGGGAAGGCAGCAAGGCACCATCCTTCCTCTAAGCCCTATCTTGAGCAGTTACAGTGGGATTGGCAGATGTAAACCAAGGATAGAGAGGGAAGGAGCTGTGTGTCCTCGAGTCCGAGAACAGCAGCTGTGCTGAACTATATGGTTTGGAGTCAGGCTGATGGTTGTCTCACTTAATAAATAATAATAATCCTAATCACCCCTCACCATCAGGAAACAGTCATCAGGGCCCTGCTCCCCTCCTGCCCAGGAGGAAGGTCAGGCCTGGTCCCATTTCATAGATAGGAAACTGACACATCATGACTGAAGCCAGCTGAGCATAGATACTAGGTCTGAGGAGATGTTCAGGTGTTTGCAACTGCTATCTCATCCACAAGCACAGGTTCACCCCTATAAAGATCCCTATCCAGCCACAGTGGATGCCTATCTGGATTTGGGCAATGACTACTGTGGGAGGGGTTGGGATAGAGTGTGATTCCTGTCATGAGAGGACACTGGGCAGAATGGGGTAACTCAGAGTCCCTGAGGGGGATGATACCCAAGGGGATGGACAAGGTGACCTCTTAGTTTGGAAGCTTCAGGACTCTGTATAGCAATTTAGTCTCTGGATGATTCCTTTGTAACTAAAGATGAAGAAATAAGTGGCAAGCTTTTTATTTTCCTTGCTTTGCCTGGGTCTTGTGAAATCGGGATATACAAAAGGAGGGACCCTCCAGAAAGAGGGTCTATGGAAGGTAGAGAGAGGGCCAAGGTGGGGAGTACCTTACCCAAGGCAGCCTATTTACCAGCTGCCAACCCAGACACACCCCCAACAAAATGCCATGGAGAACGAAGTTGTGAGTCATGGCTTGGCAAGTACCAGGATCATGCCTGGGGCTCCCAGATACCACACTGGCTCCTCCAGGTCTCTCTGGCTGGGCCTCCTCCTCCTCCTTTTTTCCCCAGAGGCATTGCTCATCTTACCCTCTCCTCCCTCATCCTCCTACCCCCAAATCATTCTGGGCAGTTGGGGGCAGGGAGGGAAGGACTGGAGCTGGGGTTGAGTTGGAGTTAATTCCAGGATCAGGGTGAAAGACAGATTAGGGACAATGCTATTTAGGGATTTGGCTTAGTTGGTGGGCTTCTAGCTAATGGAGACAACAGATCTCTCTACTGAGGCACTGGCATTGAAGTTCATAGCATTAACTTTTAGGAATGTCTTGATCATAGGCCTGCCTTCATTGGGTTTAAATGGGAAGAGCTATAATCTAAGAGAATAGAAAATGTCCACAAAAATGGAATCACGAATTACCTCCTTGGGATCTGAGCAGAATATTTTGAATTAACTGATTTTCTAAGGGCTGTAGATAGTAAAAACAGCATGTTCCCACCCTGGGTTTGTGCAGCAGTATTTGGCTCCACTTTGGCCTCACAGCAGTTTCTAATATGCCCATAAGATTTTCTTGTATGTTTCCCCCGTCCCCATCCTGGTCTTATGATAGGAATTAGTTTTCTAACTCATCAACTCTGGAGAAGGTTGGGCAGCAGCTGAACAGCTAAGGCCATGGTGTCTGGGCACCCTAGGCAATGTCTTGGCAAAGAAATACTAAGCAAAGCATGCTGGGAATTCCCAGACTGAGACATCTGTCAACAACACTCAATCGGATTCCCTCAGGCAAAGGACACATACACACAGAAAGTCCTGAGCTCTGCTTCTGAGGACAAAGGGAAAATAAACTGAATGACTACAGGGTAGCAAGGAAGTGTAGGCCAGGAAGTCACTGGGGTCTTTCAGGAGAAGGTGATAGATTGATTGAGGTGATCCTGTTAGGTTTATTTCCTAGAAACATATCTCTCTGTGTCTCTGTCTGTCTCTGTCTCTGTCTCTGTCTCTGTCTCTCTCTCTCTCTCTCTCTCTCTCTCTCTCTCTCTCTCTCTCTCACACCCTTGTATTTGGAACCCAACCAGTTACCAGCCCACCCTCTACTATGCACTCAAAATTCCTCCACTTGATAGGGTTCTCAGTTTCTCTTTCTTCTCTTCTCACTCTCCTGTCCCATATCTGGCTCCTTAAGTGTTGGAAGTGTGGTCCTTTGCTGAGGTACTGGGGCTCTTAGCTGCCATCCATCCAACCTCAGCCCTGCCCTTCCCATGAGCAACAGCAAAGACAGTGATTAGCTGCTCTCCCCAGGGCTCTAAGCGAAAGGGTTCTTTTTCTTTCAAACATGTCACATCTGGCACATCTGCTTTCCTAGCACTGATACATCCCAAGGGGTATAATCAACAGCTGGGGCGGGGCTGAGATGCAGGTCTGTACTGACAGAAGCCTGAGCCAGAGAGAGACGCCCAGAGCAAAACAAGCACATCCACTCCTCCCTACTCCCCTGCTACCCAGTGGCTAAGATGAGCCCTATCACTGCATACTTTCTGCCTTGCAGCCAACAGTGTCCTCACAGCCCAGACCTACTTCAGGGCACAGAAGACAATGCAGTGGTACACTTCACTTTGAAAGACCATGATATTTGTTGTCCAACCTTAAACTCTCTTGGAATCAGAAGGGAACTCAATTCTGTTGTTTTTCCCACTGCTCCAAGCTCAGTAACAACAGAGAGGCTTGATAGTGAACTCATGGCTCTTTGCACCCACTCCCCTCTTGCTTGACCTCACCCAGGCCTTGCCTCTCTCATGCTTGATCCCTTGAAGCTGGTGGGAAGTCCTACGTGCCTTTGAACCTCATATGTAGAAGGCACTACCTTTACGTGCCCCCAGTTAGTCTGACAGAACACCAGCCAGCACCCTTAGACATCTCTTCTCCTTCTTCCATGGTCCTATGACTTCTTCCTTCTGACAATTTTCAGTTGGGCTGAACAGTTTCTTCTCAGCAAATGCTTCCCTCTTCAAGCTCGTTCTCCTCTGAGAGACACTCTTCTCCACAGTCCTAACCTCTTCCTCTAAACACTCTCTCCACAAGGTCCTTCTGTGGGGAATTCCTGTTGATAAGCCATTCACTTGACTGCCAGTGGCTTCCTTCTGTTCCCTACCACTGCCCAGATCTCTGTCCTTGCCTTGTTACTTTTGTGTCTGTCATTGTCCTGGGTGAAGATCACAAAATTCCCATTGTGCAGCCTCCTAGGGGTGAAGATTGTGCCTTTACTACAGTGCTTTGTAAAATTTAGTATCTCCTAAGTTCAATCAAATAAGGTTCCTGAATGGGACACAGGCATAGGACCTACAACTTACTCTGTTCTTCAAAAAGATAACCAACACATGCACACATGCACTCACGAACACAAACACCCCAAGTCATCCCAAAGATGACTGAGCTTGTCAGAAATAAATCATGTTTGGCTTTCAAATGCAACTGTAATTACACGGTATCTTAACTATCTGTGCAAACTGTCAGAGAAAATATATTGGCAATTCAGAGAAAAAGGTGGGGGAGGCCGGAGCATCCACTGAACACCACCCTCAGCTTCTCTGAAGTCATCCAGAGATAGGACAACACGGAAGGGAAAAGGCGTGCTGGGGCCAGTCCCAAACTTTCTGTGCCTAATGGTTTTTAAGGTGTGATGTGCTGTCACAAGCTCCCAGGGAGGAGGGGACACTCGAGAGAAGCTGTATGCATCACTAGACTTGTAATGTTCTGCAAGCAGCAGCAGGAGGGATTTGGACTGAAGACTCCCTGACCAGGTAGACTCTGGAGACAGGCATCAGAGAGATTAGTTCTCACCTCTGCTTTGAAAATTTTAGTGTAAGTCTGCCTCCAGATAAAGCTAAACCACCCCAGATCTGTCTAGAAGAGCAGGGGGCAGCACTATTTTAAATAACCCATCTCAATTATAACACATTAATTTATGCAAATAAGTCCATATGTCTGAGACTAGGATTCTATTATTTCTTCTTAGTTATGGTTAATGTTTAGCTTAACATCCTTTATCAGTCTCTATGCTAGATGATATCCTTTCCAAACCCACAAATGGTTTGAGTGTGGAATGCCCCCCACAGATCCATGTGTTTGAGCATTTGGATCGAAATTGATGCTACTGTTTTTGATAGCTTGTGGAACCTTTGGGACATAAGGTCTAGTCTGTGGAAGGGTATAGCCTGGGTCTGTGTCTTCTGATTCTTGTGATGTGAGGGGGTCCCAGAAGCTTGTTCTGCCAGTTATGTCTTCTCTGCCATGACGAACTGAAGACCTCTGAAGTCATGGGACAAAGCACACTCTTGCTTCCTTAGGTTACTTCTGTCAAGTACTTAGTCACAGAGATGCAAAGGTGACCAATGGGCCATGGACCATGGACCTATCCTGCCTCGTATATACAAAAGTGACTGATGCATGAACCAACCCTGCCTCAGTTGCTCTCCCCTTTCCTGGGTTGGTCACAGTTTCTCACTCATTTCAGGTCACCTTTCACATAGATCTTCCTCTCTTCTGTGATTTTGGAGAAATTGGATTAATGAATTTCAGAACGACCTCAAAGACATGTTGACCATACTTCCATTCAAAGACAGAATGGTGCAAACCAGAGTGATACGGGAAAGAACAGATGGTGGCAGGGGGAGGGGAGTAAGCCCGAGGGCCAAGGCCTACAGTCTTACCTGAGGATGCAGAGGGCTCAGAGAAGGAGGGAGAAGAAAGAAACAGTGATTTCCCCTTGTTCCTTGAAGCACCCTTGCCAGTCTGAATTTCACATTTATCATCAGAGTTATTCATAAACCACAAGTCAAAGAAATATATTGTCAAAAGCTGAGGGGGAAATCAGACCAGGAATATAACTAAGTAGGTGGAATTGGACCCCCCAGTACCACACAAACAAAATACTCTAGTGTAGGTCTGGAATCCTCATACTCAGGGTTAGAGGCTGGAAGTTCATGCAAGGTCACCATCCTTAGCTACAAAGTAAGTTCAAGGTCAGGTTGAAATGCATAAGATCCAATCTCAACAAACAAACAAGCAAAGAAAATATCCTGCCAAGAATCATTTATTTATCAAGAAATAATTTACAGGGGCTAGAGATGTGGCTTGGGGATTAAGAGCACCCACAGGAGGAGGACAAGTTTAGTTCCCTACACCTAGGACTCACCTGTGATTCAGCTCCTCTGGGGGATCAAATGCCTCTGGCTTCCATGGATACCTGTGCACAAACCTAAATGCAGACAGATTCACAAAATATACATAATTTTAAATAAAGTATTTTTAAAAATTTAGTTTGTGTGCACCTGTGTGTAGAGGACACCAGTGACTTCGTGGGCAAGAGAAGATGGAAAGCTGTTTTGGAAATAGAGTGTCACATGTGGCCACAGAAGGCACGGTGCTTCACTGACGATACTAGAACAGACTGAGCTCATTCTCTAGGACACTTCTGGCCAGCTTATTTTTATAAACATCTCCCCAGAGCTTCCTGACCTAGCCTACTAATAAGACAGTAACAACAACCTATATTCTCAGACTTCCCCCCACACACACACACACACATTCCTAACGTAAACAGGACTTCTTAAACATAAATGGTTGCCTCCACTTCTCTACTAACATCTGGACAAATACTATTTACTTCAGACCCCAGATGTCTCTCATGATCCACAAATCAAAGGTATTTAATTCTTTTTACCTTTTACTCACAATCCTATTTTACTGTGATTTAGTGATTACTGTTGCATGTATAAGTATGTTCAAGAATGGGTGCCACATCACAGTTGTGACAATCAGAGGAGAACTTCCTGGGGTTGGTTCCCTCCTTCCATATATGGGTACCAAGAATCACCCACTGAGCATCTCATCAACCCGTAAGTTCTATCTTAATGATTCTTTTTCAAAAGCAAATATCTCATTCTCTTAGAGTTGAGGTTTAGGAGGCTTCCTAACTACCCCCTGAGTGGCCACCCTGCCTATGGGCTGAAGCAGTGTGACAGTCACGTGACTGACAAAGATCAGAGAAGCAAGAAAAATTATTTCCCTCTCATCCCTAAGGTTGGCACAGTCTGCCGATTTTCCTAGGCAGTTATTCGTATGAGGTGTTAAGCAGCACAGGAGAGGTGACTCTTTCCCAATTTATCAAAGATAGACCTAGCTGTGTTAGCTGATATCAGTCTTCCAGGTTCCCAACTACCAAGCATTCCTGAGCTCCAAACATGGCTGAGCTGAGATTTTTCTGACCCGTCCCCACAGAGTCATGAAATCCAGTTATAAGGCAAACAAGGCCGTGTTTGTTCCATAAAACCACCGTGTGTGAGCTAATTAAATGACATCATAAAACAGGGGGATAAACGCAGGCAGCAGGAAGCCCACCGAGGGATAGAGATGGGATCAGATGGGTGACTGAAACAAAGGCATGCTGGGAAAATTGGGAGCGAACATTCATTCCCAAACTCAATATACTCCAGAAGCTTCTTACTGAAAACAAGTGAGCGGTGAGGGAAAGGAAGGTCTGGAGATGGAGAAAAGCTGCACCAGACCCAAATCAAGCAAATGAAATCTTCCCACTCCTAGTGCATCCACTCACGAAGCTTCGAGTAGAACAGATAAGCACATTGGCGTATGAGCACAGAGCTATACAGGAATATGCATGACAGATCCCACAGGATCATCTTCCAACCCATCCTACTACTGAGTTAGGCATCTTCTTCTGAAAACTAACCTAGGGAAATTCCTCTACTTTAAGCCACACCTGTACTCCGGTGACCTCTGTGCACCCTGAGAAGGGAACATACTCATTGCTTCCCCTACAAGGAACCCATTAAGGACATCACAAGGTGACGGATACTTGGAGACACAGCTCACATTATTATCTGGTTACACAATCCAAAGCTCTGCCAGTAGAGTGGAAGGAGAAGGCCATAGCTGCCCAAACAATAAAAACTCACAGAATTCCCAGCTTTAGCTGAAAATTTAGTTTCGTATGTAGATTCCATTAGGCAAGAGATGTGGGTCTCTGGAGGCACCTTCCACCTGTGCCTTCTTCCCTTCCTGGGCAATCCACATCAGGCACCTCTTCTCTCTGCTGCATTCACACTCACATCTTTTCTTTTATTCGATATATTCTTTATTTACATTTCAAATGATTTCCCCTTTCCTGGCTCCCTGCTCCCCAAAAGTCCCATAAGCCCTTTTCCCTCCCTCTGTTCCCCCTTCCACCCCTTCCTACTTCCCTGTCCTGGTATTCCCCTACATTGATGCACTGAGCCTTTCCAGAACCAGGGGCCACTCCTTCCTTCTTCTTGGACATCATTTGATATGTGGATTGTGTCTTGGGTATTCCAAGATTCTAGGCTAATATCCACTTATCAGTGAGTGTATACCATGAGTGTTCTTTTGAGACTGGGTTACCTCACTTACTATGATGTTCTCCAGCTCCATCCATTTGTCTAAGAATTTCATGAATTCATTGTTTCTAATGGCTGAATAGTACTCCATTGTGTATATATATACCACATTTTTTGTATCCATTCCTCTGTTGAAGGACATCTGGGATCTTTCCAGCCTCTGGCTATTATAAATAGGGCTGTTATGAACATAGTGGAGCATGTATCCTTATTACATGCTGGGAAATCTTCTGGATATATGCCCAGGAGTGGTATAGCAGGGTCCTCTGAAAGGGTCGTGCCCAGTTTTCTGAGGAAGCGCCAGACTGATTTCCAGAGTGGTTGTACCAGCTTGCAATCCCACCAGAAGTGGAGGAGTGTTCCTCTTTCTCCACATCCTCACCAACACCTGCTGTTTCCTGAGTTTTTAATCTTAGCCATTCTGACTGGTGTGAGGTGAACATTCACATCTTATCCAGAGAAGCTTGATTTCTCCTTCCTATACCCATCCACCATTACAAAGGTATTAGGAAAAGGTGGGGCTGAGGAGGAGGCCAAGATTAGTAAGACAAATTTAAGCAACCTGTCATTCATTCACTGAGACATTGACTCACTCCTTCAGTCAGTCACTCACTCTCTCATTCATTCAGCAGACAGTTACTAAGGGTCTGCAATATGTAAAGTGCAGTCTAGGAACTGAAGACATAAATGTGAGCCAGCCTGGCCCTGACCTTGAGGAATGCACAGCTCCTTGGGCAAGGCAATCAAAACAGGACCATGGTTTCCTGAACTGCCACCAGCCTCAACTTTCTCCATTTTCCAGTGAGTTCTGTTTTTCCTGCTGAATGTGCAGGGAGCTGGAACCCTGAATTGCTGGCAATAGGGGAGTCGATCTCCCTGGACACCCAGGATCCTTGCCTGGCTCCACCCTGACTCCATGGGCAGTTCTGGACAAGTCATGGACTCAGTTTCTCTACCTGGGAAGCGGAGGAGGCACCCACTGAGTAGCTCTCAACTTCACAGAGCAGCTTGGTGATTAATAGGTTAATGTCCGTGGGAGGCTTTGAGCTCTTGGGATGAAAGACACCCTAAAGCCCTGACTCTATTGGAAACTCTGCCCAACCAACAAGATACCCCGAAACCAGAAAGGGGCCTTTGATCATTTATTAAGGGTTGCCTTTGGAAGAATGAAGGAGAGGGATTGAATTAAAACAGCAGCCGGAATTAAGGTGACGGGGGTGTGGTGGGGGTGAAAAAAAAGACTTTCTGGCTCCTGGGTGGAGCCTCTTCCCTGGACTTGTTTTCCATTCCTTTACCTATCTATACAGACGGGTTTTTTTTGGACCATTCCAGAAGCTTTTGGATGCCTCACGGTCAACTCTATATTACAAAGCCACCAGCCAATGCATAATAAATACACAGTCAGCACCGAGGGGAACAGAGTGCACGGAACATATGTCAACAAAAATTTTAATGTTTAACAAACTTAAGTGTGCTTTACAAGTTAGATAATTTATCCCCCCAAAAAATCTATCGGGCATTTATTATGAAGAGAAAGTATAAATATTAAGATTAAAGTTTGAATTTACAGACTCAGGCTTAAATTCAAGTACTGCCGCTGCTATTTGTCGGTTATAGAATATTGAGGAAGTAGTTTAAATTTAAATACCCTGAGCCTCAGTGTAATCATCTGAAAATGATAATAATAATAATAATAATAATAATAATAATTCTAACACCATAGAATATTGCAGAGATTAAATTAGAAAATTTTTGATACTACTAAGAGTTGGTAAGGATGCACAACAGGGATGCTCACATGTCCTGACCAGAGTGAGTGGTATAAACTACTTTGGCAGACAACGTGGAAGGCAATTGCTGAATAAACTTGATTTTTTTTACACACTGTATAATGCGGATACTCCACCACTATGGTCATATCTTGCAAAGCACAGGCACATGGTGCTAAGCTGTGTATGCCCCAAGTATCCAGTCAGTGTGTCTTCCAACTGATAAAAGCCGGCAAGCAGGCAGGTGGCTTCTCCTGCAAAAAAGCCCCACGATTCGCTGCACTGAAATACACCCTGCGATGAAAACCAGCAGATCCCAGCTGCATGCACGTGTGGATGAATCTCATAACAAGACCTTGAGGAAGACACGAGAGAACAGTTTGAGTGAATTCACATAAAACTCACAAGACAGGCAAGAAGACGGCATTGTGCACAGTCCTAACCTTGAGGAGAAGCAAGGCAAGTGGTCACGAAGAGCAGGATACTTACCTCGGGGAAAGGGAAAGGACTGCGATCAGAAGAGAGATTCAGGCTGCCTTACAAGTATTTTCATTTATTTACTTTTATCATCCTGACATTTATGTTTTCATTTGTCACATTATTTGTTACGGTGCACACATATTCTTTGTGTGCTCGTCTGAATATGTGTCATACCACAGTCTAAACATGTGAAGGATTTAATTAGGTTACAGATATAAAGTATATAAAATGTCTTAGTACCCACTAAATGCTCAATAAACTGTTAGCTAGAATAGTCATTATTTACCTAAGTTATCTGTACTATCCCTTCCCTCCATGAACCATACTATACATGTGAGCATGTCCTTAATAATTACTTATTTATTTGGTTGGCCATTTATTTGTTTGAAAGATAGGGTGTCTCATATATCTCAGACTGGCCTTGAACTCATGTCATTATGTAGCCAAGGGTAGTCTTGAACTCCTGATCTTCCTGTCTCCACCTCCCAACTGCTGATATTAAAGATGTATGCCACTACATCTGGTTTTATTCATGGCTGGGGATGAAACCCATGGTTTTACGCATTATAGGCAAGCATTTTTTTTTTAAACTGAGCCACATCTCCACCAGGTGTTTAATATTTATAATAAATATTTGCAGATCACCTATTATGGGTTGCACACTGCACAGGAGCTCTGTCAAAGGAGCTCATTGGATGATCTAAATATATTCAGGATCACAACAGCTTGAATCTCTTCAAATTCAAGAAGTCATCAAGTCTTCCGGGCTGTTACTTTCTCAACAATGTCAAAATCGCACACAGGGATTTGTATCTTGCAGGAACTACCAAGCACATGGCTGACCTAGTCCACAGCTTGGTACAATTCACTGAGTTCCACATCCATATCACACCTGAAACACCTTCAATTAGAGCAGAGAAAAGGGGGCTGATGAAGAACCACCCACCCCCACATCTGTACCACCCCCTGCCCACCCTACCCCAACCCACCACCTCTGCTTAAGGGCACAAAATACATTATGACCCTGGGCCTTCGTTTACATGTAACAAACAGAGGTCAATTTATTTCTAAATCACTTTTTTTACAGCTCTATTGAACTATTTGCCACATTATTTATACGTTAATGGGCCAGGCCCCTCTGGGAAGCTCCCCGTCTAATAAATAACGTACCAAATCATTAAGCAAGGTGATAAAATCAAAGCCATTTAAAAATACATCAACCTGCGTTCCCTTCCAGTGAAATAAGCTCCAGGGGACCAAGGAGTGAAGGGGGGAAACATCTTCTATTACCGAGTTTGGTCAGGTGTGAGGTTTTCTTTTTCCAGGGCTTAAGATAAAAATCAGAGCCGGGAGATTGACACAACCTGGCTGCTTAGCCATATCCTCATCAGCTGGGATAAAAGACAGAGATAAACAGTTACAACAGGGATGGCTGTTTAAGAGGAAGCGGGAGCACCAGAGTCTCCTGCACACCTGCCACTTAGGGCTATCTAGGACAAGCACAGAAGCCAAACTGGGCAAATGAAATTATGTCCCATGGCTGGGAGTTGACAGTTGAAACGAAAATCCTGTGAAGGCTTCCTCTTGCTACCTGCATTGTCCCTAAGAATCTCAATATTTATAATTAATCTGAGTCACAGGAAGAATGATAATGATGATTACTCTGGTTCCCACACACACTTCCCACCCCTCACCCAAAGGCTTGCCAAACACTTCCTTGCCATCAACCTACTCAGAAAACCGATGTGAAGCCAGCACAGCAGAATGAGAGAATGTGGGCTGGGAGACTCACCCCAGAAATCCCTGAGGAGCCCCTTCTGAGTGATTCAGAGTGTCCTATTCAAGGACGCCTCTGTGGGTAGATACCAGCTTTAAATGTTGTAAGAAATGATCTCCATAGGTCATCCCTTAGTGAGAAAGGCAAGACTCAAGCCCCATGGCTCTGCCCCTGACTAAAGCCTATGCAGCAATATGACAGGGCAAGCATACGAGCAGAGGGCATGCAGGGTACGGAACCGCCAGCTGGATGGGGAAGCTTAGATGCAAACATAGCACACATCACGTTTAGTTCTGATAAGGGCCTGAAGAAGTAATTTGTGCATCTGGAGAAACTAAAATATCCAAAAGAATCTCAGGTCATGGAATACACAAATAGAAGATCTCTACTGGAACCTGGGCTTATTAACAAAACACTGTTTTAAATCATAGTGTGAAGGAGGGGACCTTTCAGATGCACCCAGAAGGGAGACTCACAAATGGACAAAGAAAGAGAACAAGAGAAGCAGAAGTGCCAGGTAAAATATAAAGTGTACATGGAAAAATATTGAATGAGACACACAGTGAAAATATGTTGTTATCTAAGTTTTCACTTGGTAACCCGTATTTTTGTTGGCCTGAGCAGCCAACCTCTAAAGCACACAACCCTTAAATCTGTGTGTTTTGTTTTGTTTTTTAACAAATTAATTTTTCTTCATTTAATGCGTTTATTAATGTTACATCCTCCCTCCTCTCCTCCCACCTTCACAAGCCCCTCCCCCTTATTAGAAACACACCTCAGCAACAAAGAT
Source organism: Apodemus agrarius (assembly GCA_964023405.1). NCBI lineage: Eukaryota > Metazoa > Chordata > Mammalia > Rodentia > Muridae > Apodemus > Apodemus agrarius. The sequence continues at coordinate 986,813 of OZ030022.1, forward strand.
AGACATTACCTCAGAGTAAAGGGCTGGAAAAGGATTTTCCAAGCAAACAGACCCAAGAAGCAAGCTCAAGTAGCCATTCTAATATCTATTAAATAGACTTTCAACAACAACAACAAAAATCAAAAGAGATGTGAAAGGACAGTTTATTTTCATCAAAGGAAAAATCTGCCATGATGATGCTTCAATTCTGAACATCTATGCCCCAAATGCAAGGGCACCCACATTTGTAAAAGAAACATTACTAAAACTTAAATCACATGCTGAACCCTACATATTAATAGTGGAAGACTTCAGAACCCAGTTCTCAGGTCATTGAGACAGAAACTAAACGGAGAAATAATAAGACTAACAGAGGTTATGAATCAAATGGACCTCACAGATATCTACAGAACACTTCTCCCAAACACAAAGCAACATACCCTCTTCTCAGCACCTCACAGAACATTCTCCAAAATTGAGGATGTAGTTGGCCACACAAAACAAGCCTCAACAGATACAACAAAACTGAAATAACCATTGCATCTTATCATATCACCATGGATTAAAACTGGACATCAACAACAACAGAAACAACAGAAGCCTACATACTCAGGGAAACTGAACAACTCTATACTCAATGAACACTGGGTCAAAGAAGAAATAAAGAAATTAAAGACTTCCCAGAATTCAATGAAAATGAAGGCACAACGTACTCAAATGCATGGGACAAAATGAAAGCAGTGCTAAGAGGAAAGTTCATAGCACTAAGCGCCTTTATTAAAAAAACAGGAGAGATATCATACTAGCAAATTAACAATACATCTAAAAGCTCTAAAACAAAAAGAAGCAAACACATTCAAGGGGAGTAGATGGCAGCAAATAATCAAACTCAGCTGAAATGAATAAACAAGAAACTAAGAACACTATAAAGAATCAACAAAACTAAGAGCTATTTTGTTTTTGTTTTTGTTTTTGTTTTTTGAGAAAACCAATAAGAGCCACAAACCCTTAGCCAAACTAAAAGACAGAGAGACAGTATCCAAATCAACAAAATCAGAAATAAAAAGGGTGACATAACAGACACCGAGGAAATCCAAAGAAGGATTAGGTCTTACTTCAAAACCTGTATTCCACAAAACTGAAAAATCTAAAAAAAAAAAAAGATGGATTTCCTTAACATATACCGCTTATGAAAGTTAAATCAAGATCAAGTAAGCAATTTAAACAGACCTGTAACCCTCAAAGAAATAAAAGCAGTTATTAAAAATATCCCAACTAAAAGAAGCCTAGGGCCAGATGATTTTAGTGCAGAATTCTACCAGACATTCAAAGAAAAACTAATGCCAATACTCCTCAAACTATTCCAAAGAATAGTTTGAATAGAAACAGAAGGAACATTGACAAACTCATTCTATGAGGCTACAACTCATGACCTGAGTAAAAACATAGATGGGGGTGGAGAATAGGCCTCCAGGAAGATGAAAATAAAGTGCAGATAGTTCAATCAATAGTGGGAAGTCTAAGATAAAAAAAACAATGATGGGCACTCTCAGGTGTAAGGAAGGTCCTAAGGAATAGAAAGCTTGGACTTGGTACAGTGGAACAGAAACACTTTTAAACATGGACAAAACAAAACAAGAAAACTTGTTTTCTGTAACCAGAGAATTTAGTTCACAGCACATGATGCCCATGTTCTCCTGCACGGGAGGCAAAGTGCTCGGTCCCCACTTAAACTGACTGCCACCCTTGTGCTACCATCTTCTCCCATCCTTCAATCTGTCCCACCCCCAACTCTACAAAGTCTTCGTGTCCTCTTTACTAATTCATTAGCACTGAGCATCACTTTGCAACCAGATGTAGTTTAATAAATGAACAAAACATCATTTCCCATTCTCTCAGATAACTTTTCAGCCTTCAATCTTTTGTTTTCTTTCATTTTCCCCTGTAAGGTAAGTAGTCCTAAGTTTATACCTTTGGTCTTCTCTCCGGGTGCTTTCCTACTTTTAATTTTCTGAGACAGTCTCAGTACATTCCAGACTAGCTTAGAACTCATGATCTTTCTGACTCAGCCTCTCAAGTGGGGGAATTGCAGGCATGTGCCACACCTGGCCTATTTGGTTTCCTGCTTTTGAATGTATTGTGTATTAATGATCATTGCCTGATGCTCATGTTCCATCTCCATGTACTGCACCCATTCCACTTCATCCACCTGACAACGTATCCCCTGGTTGGCCCCATTACTTTCAGGACAAAGTCTATAGTCACGTAATCATTGCAAAGTTTGGATTGGATCAGCGACTGGCAGACCTTCTCCAAAGGCCAGATAGTGAATATTCCAGATTTTACAAGCTGCATCAGTTCACAGTTGGACCCTGCTGTCTCTTGTTCTTCAAGATGATTATTTTAAAAACTTAAGACCATTCTAAGCTTTAGGTTAAAAAATAAAAAACAAGCTTAAACTATAATTTACCAACTCTTGGTCTAGGGTCATGCCTCTTCCTTTCTTGAGGAAGTTAAAATCTTTTATTTACCCAATACTTACAGGGTTTAAAGGAATTTCCCTCATGTACATCGTTTAGATTGTCCTCCCTTCTTTGAGCTCCCAAATTTTTCTGTACTTCTTTTACGGAATATATTCCCTAACTTGCTACTCTACTGAGTTAGTGGGTTTTATTCCTTTCATACGTCAATATCCTTATTGGTTTGCATGAGTTACTACATCAAAATAACACAAGCGAGGTAGATATATATTCTTTTTCAGTTCTGAAGAATGGAGAAGTCCAAGGTCAAAGCCCTTTCCAAACCCCACCAGGGACATCTGCTGCGTCACCGAAATCTTAAGCATTTCTCAGCCTCAAAATTTGTTGCCTTGATCTCTACCTCTCTCTTAACACAACAGTCTTTGTCTTAAAGACAGTGATCATTTCTTATTCTGCAGCAAGTAGCCTAATATGTTGTTTATAATGGATATTTTTAAATATGTGTTGAACTGGGCACTCCCAGTTGTGTGTGGTAGCACACACTTGTGGGGACTGCCAAAAGTTCAAGGGTAACAAGGGGCTAGTTGCATAGTGAGTATCAAGTTTGCCAGGGTCACCAAGCAAGAACAAGGTGGTTGTGAAAAAATGAAAAATCCTTCCCCCACCCTCTAAATTTACTAGGATAAGAAAGGAAGAGCCCCAAGATTATATACTTAGGTGGTTAGTGCTGGCCAAGTGGTGATGTGCTTGCTTTTCTGGGATAAATAGACAGCCATGAGGACAGGAAGAAATGGAGAAGTGCAAAATATCTCCTTAATACGTCATCCCATCCCAACACCCACACACCATCACCACCCACTCTTGCTCCACCGCCCCAAGAGATGACCTGCCTAAAGTTTCCCAAGAGAAAGCCCAAGCCGTTGGAGAGCTATAATTTCCTCTGAGGCTATAACTGCTTTGCCCAGCTACAAGAAGCCTAGACCTGGTTGAAATTGATTCAGGGCTCTCCAGTGAGAAAGAACATCAGAGGATTCACCTCCTATCTAAAATGGCTGTGTCAACTCCCAATTGTCTGGGTTAAGAACAATGTCTCATCAATATACTTTGCTAAAAAAGCAGTGAGATGGGAAGGCATTGAATGTCTTTTTCATTACTCCTGCAGTCACTCTGAGATCAGGAGTCAGGATAGAATTATTGGATCTTAAAATTCTTGCTAATAAACATATTAGTTGACTCTTGCCGTGAAGCTTTCTTCTCCTATACCATTCAGTGTGCTGTTTTTTGCTCAAACTTTGGAAGGTGCTGACAAAAGGAATCCCAGACATCTGTGCTTGGAAATTCCAGAACTATGTTAATCGATAGTCTACGGCAGAAGCCCTGGGGCTGGGCACTTTCACCTAGATACCTAGGTCTGATTTAATTTCTGATGTCTTCAGGAGGATGGGATAGAGGAACCTCCTCCAGCAGCCATCATCCAGTTGATGTGACACCTGTATGTAAGCAGGATCCATGACCAGTAAGTCTATAACTGCTTTCTTTTAATTTGGCCTCAGTCATTTACAGAGACAGATCAAAACATCTAACCGAATGGAAGTCTCCTTTGTCTTCCAAAAGATGTCTGACAGTTAACAAAACTATTTTAAACAGATTCAGGAAGTAACTCTTACAGCTCATGACAAAGGAAGTCAGAAAGAGGTTGCTGGGAAAAGGTGAGAAGCATGATTTGGTGCCTGCTGCGTTATATGAACAAACAGCAGTAGCAACACCTGTGGACTTACTGAAAACACTGAATTAAAGCCTGGGATGAAGATCAGTAGTAGCACACTTGTCCAACAAGTGCAAGTGCCTGTGTTTTAGTCCCAGTGTCACACACACACACACACACACACACACACACACACACACAGCAGAGTACTAGATATTATAGAATAGCAATGTGCATTTTAACAAAACTCCAGGTGACCGATGTGCTCACTAAGCTTTCAGAAGCTCTGGTAAGAAGATTAAGGCTATGTTTAACAGTTGCATGACCTTGGACAAGGTCTTTGGCTATTTTATAGCTCAGTTTCCTCACCTGTAAAGTGAGGGTAGCAGTGGAATCTCTTCATAGAGCTTAGTCACCATATGTGAAGTGCTGAGGATGGGGACCAGTATGAAGTAGGTGTGCAGTGTGGGGGAGCCATGGTTATTGTTATGTTGAGTGCACTACTCTGGTAAAATGGCTGGGCTCACATGGTAAGAGAGGAAAAGAATAGAGATAGCCACATGCTTGTGCACATGATGAACGGAGGGAAGATCCTTGATAGCTAGGTAATAGCTCTCTTGATTGTTAATGATCTTCAGCTATGGGAGCACCGGCCACGGTTGAACTCCAGGGCCAGTGATTGGCATTCACACGGTAGACTTGTTAATGTGTACTATTGCCTGGTGCTAGAAATATAGATGTGACAATATCCCCACCAATGCTATAGCAGGGATGAGATGTCTAGAACAGAAATAAGTGAAGGCCTGTTGGTATATCATCATCTTGACAACCCAGTTATGGAACCTTGGAGATTTTGTTTGACTCCATGGAGCTTATGAAGCTGAGAGTTGTTCTGGATATCCTTCCTTAATGTCTCCCAGCCAGCGGGCAAGGGCAGCTGCGGTTGGCTGAGCCTGCTGTGGGGCAGGTGGTAGCCATCTTTGGAACTAGACCCCTTCACTTTCCTTCAGGGTAAGGAGATCTAGTAGGTCAGCTGCCTATTCGTCCTAGCTTTCTGGAATTGCCTTTCTGAAGTGCCAATCTTATTTGACATCTGGTAAAATCCCCTCTTGGTTCACAAGACCATTTATATTCTATCCCCAAACGACTTGGCAATCTCATTACAAATTACTACCCACCTTCAGTATGTACCTGGAGTCCAGTTACACAAATGGGTGAAAGCTGGGGCTCTCTTCAGAACTGTTCTGTTCCCTACCCAACTTCTGGCTCCTTTTAAATGTAGTATTTTCATTATTATACTTTAGAAATTATGAAATTTTGGATTGTGTTCCTACTGTCAAGGTTTAAGAGAATGTCAGGATCTGATGAGACTTTTTATACTCTTTTGTTTTGTTTTGTTTTGTTTTGTTGAGATTGGGTTCCTCTGTGTCATCCCAGATGTCCAGGAACTCTCTCTATAAAATAGGCAGCCTCAGACTTACAGAGATCCACTTGCTTTTGCCTCCCGTGTAATGGGTTTTAGGCATGTGTGCCACTACTCCTTGCTTTTATATCTTTAAACATTGTTTTTAATCCTTGTTTCATTGAACTCTGATCAGAGAAAATTAGTTACAATGTTTCTCCACACTATTGATATCTTCTTTGTTACCTAGTGTTTGATCAGTTTAGTAAGCAGATGCTGGAGATCCGTTTTCTATTATGTGAGTTTAGTGTTTCCATTTGAACAGTCTACTGGGGATGTTTTTATGCTGTGTACTCAGAGTATATGCTGAAGTTCATCCCTTATGTACAACTGTCTATGTCTACTTGCTAAGCTCTGCTTCTTATTGTCTATGTGAAATTGGGCAAGTGACTAAACCTAAATTTTTTTCTTACTCTGTGTGTGTGCGCGTGCGTGTGCGTGTGCGTGTGCGTGTGTGTGTGTGTGTGTGTGTGTGTGTGTGTGTGTGTGTGAGAGAGAGAGAGAGAGAGAGATGCTGCAGCCTGTGTATGGAGGTTAGAGGAATCTTGAAGTTGTCAGTACTCTTCAACCATGTAGGTCCTAGGAGCCAAACTCAGGTTGACAGTCTTGGAGACAAGCACCTTCATGTGCTGAGCCATCTTGTCAGCTCACTAGCCAACATTTTTTTTCAGTCTGATAAAAAGTAATATAATAATAACAACAAATCATAGTAATAACCATTCATATTCAAACCATATACTTAGCTTTTCTCTCTCAGTACTGGGGATTGAACACAAAGTCCTCGCCTTGCTAGCTCTGTATCATAGGCCTTCTTTTCACTCTCTAATTTTGAGACAAAGTCTCCCTAAGTGGCTCAAATTGTCCTTGAACTTGTGACCCTCCTGCCTCAGCCTCCACAGGGGCTAGGATTCCATTGTCACTAGGCCTGGCTGATCTAAGCACTCTACATTTACTAATTCATCAGTCCCGCTGGGTGGTGGTGGCGCATGCCTGTAATCCCAGCACTCTGGGAGGCAGAGGCAGGTGGATTTCTGAGTTCGAGGCCAGCCTGGTCTACAGAGTGAGTTCCAGAACAGCCAGAGCTATACAGAGAAACCCTGTCTCGAAAAAAACCAAATCAAAAATAAACAAATAAATAAATAAATAATTCATCAGTCCCTAACAGCCCTACAGCATAGCACTGTTGCGAGGATTAAATGAATTAACACGTAGTTCTTCAAGCAGTGTCTGCTAGTAATGCAAACTATTTTCAATGTTTTTTTTTAGCACTGTTAACAACAGCAAAACAACTTTTCCATGGACCAACATATTGGACCAACAATATAATCCTTCTCGGTGGAATGTCTGTCTCCCCTTCTCTGTGTGGCACATTCCTGTGTGGTCTCCCCCAAGGACCAACTAACTCTCTATGTTTCCACACATGGAATAAGTCACCTCTGCTCTGCATGTTGCCATAACTCTCTCAGGCCCACTACGTACCATACTTCCTCTAAGGCATGGAAAGCAGTGCTTGAGTGCTTATCAATACTGCCAAGCCACAGGCCTTTCCAGGTCAAAAGCCTATCTGGTTTACTTTATCTCACTAAAGTTGGCTCTACCATATGAAACACTAAGGTTCTAAATAAATGTTTTCTGAATGGATAATTGAAGGTTTGGCTGAATGATTAGCTATTTTCAGGAGAAACCTTAAAACAAAAAGTTCCAGGGCCCAACAAGTTTAGATAGTCAAATAATCCAGTTATCTTCTGTCCTGAATCTCCTACCCCTAGGCAGCTGCAGGGGCTTCCCATCTGCACTGAGCCTAGACTACATCTCCTGCCAAACACCCCCCAATTCCCCTCTCCTTATAGACACACCACTCACTTCTGGCGGCGACAGAAATAAAGAGGATTACATCATTTGTTACAACAAAATGCTTATTATAGTAATAAGTATAATTAGCATTAGACAATTACAATAATAACACATTTCCTTGATGCAAAGGTACTTTTTTAAAAAACAGGCTTATTTAATGTACCCCCACCCCCTTAAGGAAAAATTAAAAAAACAGCTCTTTGGGGGAAGAGCAGAGGCCTCTCTCATTCTGCTGAGATGCTATCTTAACGAAGGAACATTATTCTCAAAGCCCATAAAATAGAAGATTCCCTTCAAGCAAGATCTCTCTTGCACTCCCTCTGGTTTCCCTGGGGAAAAGAAAACCTTGTTTCTCTCTTTCGAGGGATTGGGAGACCTATGTGAAGGATAGGAAAGCGCAGCCCAGGGAGAGGCAAAAGAAAAGAGAATCTTCTCAAATGCCTGGACTTAAAATCAGGTAGGACTGCATCCTACCCTTGTTTCCTGGAAGGAAACAGTAAGGAAGGGAGGGAAAAGCAGAGGCATTTGTTTTTCTTAGGAGTGAGAAATCCCCAGAATAAGATGGCAGAGAGGCCTGGGAGCAAATTGTATTCCAATATAATGAACAGGGTCATGGCATGCATGTATTTTATCTATTCCAATGTAACCACACTAGGCTAGTTCTCTCCTGCTTTGTCCAAGAGGTACTTGGGAGGAGCTGACAATGATATACAGTATAAAGTTTAAAGTATTTAAGTAATCGAGAAACTTGGATATACATAGATATTTTTAAAACCCTGTTGCACATACACAGATGCTGATACACTCCACAGATAGACAGATTATACAGACACATGTCCAACTCTTAGTAAGCTCTCAGTAAACATTTGTTGATCCAATGAAACAATCCCACCCACCCACCCACCCCAAAGACAAGAAAATGGGAACATAAGTCGCTCAGAGAGATACAGTCTGTGAAACAGGTGTGTACAAACATCCATGTACAAACGATACAGGTAAGAATAAGCCTGACCTCCACATACAAAGCAAAATGTTACCTACACACATACATAGCATACACATGATTTTAAACAATACATACAACAAAACTTTATGTAGTGCTCTATAGGTACATAATTGCATTGCAAACCCAGACTACATATAAGGCCTGGCCATGTAGCCTATGTGTGTGCAAGTGCACACTCTTCATATACTAAGCAGGTGCATGTAGACACACACACACACACACACACACACACACACACACACTTGGAACATGTAAATCAAACCAGAAAAGCTATAAAGATAAGAGTCTATGCTCATCACTCTTATCTTCTCTAAGTGACAGTGCCCAGAGGCTCAAACTGAATCCAGGACTCTACCCCACCACACCCAATACAAGAAGAGGCAAACGGTTTAAGCCGCCCACTAAGGAATCGGTAGACCAGCAGATGTGAACATTTTGTCTAAACACCCTGAGGCTGACTCAAAGTGAAATGTGTACTGACCCCCTTTTCCAAGGGCTCCAAACAGAGCATCCTGCAGTGCCAGACTCTGGCCCATCCCATCACTCTTCCAAGATATCTTTCATTCTCTGCCATCCATTTTCTGCCAAGTAGGAGGCCCTGAAAACCAGAGACATCCCTTCCCAGCCAGGCCTGTTAGTGGAGACCAGCCTCTTGTCTCCTGATTTCCAAGGAGGCTTCCCAGCTCTGACTTTTTACCCTCAGCCTCACCAGGAACACTGACATTTCATTTCTGTGTCTTTCCCTTCCTGCGAAGCCTGTGTACCCAGGTCTCTTCAGCCACATGCCAGCAAAATGTTTTCTTCTATTATTTGTGTGTCTTTTATAGGGTACCCAGACATTGTTCTTAGATATTATTTCTGGTGCTTAGGATACCGGGTCTACCCGTGGATGCCTTTGAACATAACTAGAAGAGACTTGAAGGATCGTTTACTCCACATCATTTCATTTCCAGAGAGGGGGGAATAGAGTGACTTTCTTAACCACAAAAATGAGAAGCAGAGAAGATAGAGTTCCAGGTCTTCTAATTCTCGATGTTCATCCCACTCAGCATTTCCCACCTTCAATTTTAGGGAACACTAATGTAATGCTATTTGTTTGTGTCAAGACAGGGTCTCTCTGTGAGCATCTCATCTGGGTGGCTTGGAATTTGGAGACCAGGCTGGAAGTCACAGAGATCTGAGTAGCAGTGCCTCCTGAGTGCTGAGATCAAAGGAACGTACCACCACCACGCCCAGCTGCGTAAGAGGAACTAATGAGGGTTGCAGGGCCTGATAATTTGAACAATATTACATGCTGTGCTCCTCCTTAAGATTCAAATGTTTATTAATGCATTAAAGCCTCTGAGAAGCCCCGCGAGGTAAGACTTTAATTTAGAGAAGACTGTTGTTTCCTACGCAAGCCTGGTCGCACGATACATTCTCAGTGAGCTCCTGTGCACATCCCATGAAACATGGGTGCTTTGAGGATGACATCATCCATCTCCTCTTACCTGGGTAGATACTGGAGGAAGGGAAGGGAATAAGCTGAGCTCCAAGAGGAGCATGAGCTGCTTTCTCCAGGGTGGAAGATGTGAAACAAGGCTAGGTGAAAGCAGCATGGAGTATCCCAAGAGCTAAGAGCTTCATAAAGGAGCTAGTTAAGGCTCAGGAAGAAAGTCCTCTCTGGGTGCTAAGGGAAAGAAAGGGCATTATTATAATAAGGGTCCTAGGAAATTGGGGCTTCAATCTGTTCGACTGAAAGAAGGAGGCATCAGCATTGTGCGTGACAAGAGCCAGCAAGCCTAGTCAGGAGAGGGGAAGGCCTCACATACAGTAGGCTTTCAATAAGAACTTGTTGAATGAATGAATCAGTGAAGCAAGCTGATTTGCCTCAAGCAACACACAGAGCCGAGCCAAGCAACTGGAAGTCACTGCTGGTCTCTGCCCCTCTGCCCGCCCCTCCCCTAAAGCAGGATTAGTATTCCTTGGGAAGGAGTGCAAATATATGGACAGAGACCCATAACTTTTGGCTCTTTCATTTCCATTGGGTCTAAGGGATTTTCCTCGCAAACCCCAGACACAGAACGCGGTAAGGCTGGTGGAGGGGAATGAGTCAAGCTGAGTTGTTTGTTTGTTCTCCAGGGCAGGGACACGCAAGAGTCAATAAACACACTGGAGCCTCTGTGACTGCTGCTTGGAGCAAGAGATCAGCTTGTTTGTTCTAGGGAATTTGAACTTGGGTCAAAATGGCTCTCAGGGCCTCCCTCCCCTGAGGTAGAGATCTCTAGGCAGCAACCAGGTCATTCACTGGGCAGCCAGGTGCTCCGCCTAACAATACAGTCTACACATGAAGCTCCTGCCACCAAGCCATTTTAAAATTCATACGATGCAATGGACATGCCAATCTACTACCTACTGTTCGTATGATGTCTTCTTATTTAACAGGCCACATTAGCAACAACACCAGGTAAAGGTTATGGTTGGTTCCTAGACTTGCAGAATACCAGCTCTGGAATAACAATAAGAAGTAGTTTCAAGTTTCTGCTGCATCTGTGCAAGGTAGCCATTCCCGTTCACTCTAAGTCACACTGTCCTGTTTTCTTTCCTTTTTCAGATTTTTGAGATAGGATCTCATGTAGCTCAAACTGATCTCAAACTTGCTCTGAAGCAGAGAATGGCCTTAAACTCCTGACCTTTCTTCCTTACTTCCTGTATGTTGGGATTACAGGCATGTACCACTGCACCTGACTTGACTTTTCTTCTTTTCTTTTTCCCAATACACAGGAAACTTTATCTATCTCAGACTCTGTAAACGCAGACCCACCTCTAGTCAGGTAACATAAGATGAGACCCTGTGTGAAGTTTTGCCCCTTAAGATCCCCATAATGAAGGATTAGAGAGATGGTTCAATTGTTAAGAACACTTGCTGCTCTTGCAAAGGATCAAGGTTTGGTTCCTAGCACCCACATGGCAGCTCAAAAACATCTGTACCTCTAGTCTCAGGAGACCTGATAACATCTTGTAGCGTCTGCAAGCTCCAGGTATATACATGGTACATATGCATACATTCGGTCAAAACGCTCATAAAAATAAATAATATTACAACAAAGAATCCAATCTGAGTCAATCAATAAAATATAAAAACATACAAAAATGACTTTAGAAGAAATGGCTCAATAAGTGAAATGCTTGCTGCATAGGCTGGAGGACCTCAATTTGGATCCCCAGCACCCACGTAAAAAGCCAAGCACAGCATCATACATCTGTCATCCCAGCACTGGGGAGGTGGAGACAGGTAGATTCCCAGGACTTGCTGGCCAGCCAGTGTAGCCAGAAGTGAGCTGGAGGTTTAGTATGAGACCTTATCTCAAAAAAAAAAAAAAAGTAGAGAGACACCCAACATCAACTTCTAGCCTCTACACAGTGCTCAGACATATGCATTCACACCTGCACACATACATGCATGAGCATTTATACACATATAAATATGTACACACACAAATAACTTCAGGTTAGTTATTAAACATAAGCAGCTGGTATAGCCATGGCTGGCCTATGTAATGCAGAGTCAAGAAGCACCCAAACAGAAGGTGCTCTGGGAAAGCCTCCTAAAATAGGGTTTCTAGATCTGATTGGAGGGGAAAAAGAGACTGAATCATGAAGAGAAAAAGCTCTGCAGCCAGGGGAGGGGAAAGCCTGAGAAAAGTACTGAGGGGACAAACACACACCTAAATGAGGGGACTGAAGAGAGGCATGGACCATAGGGAAAAACAGGAAGGAAATAATAGAAGGAAATGAATGGAAAAGCTTTGCAAGCAAGACTGGGGTTTGCAGCGGGGAGTAAAGGCACACACCCTCTGATCCCTGAACTCAGGAGGCAGAGGCAGGAGGATCTCTGTGAATTCAAAGCCAGAGTTTCTGCATTTCAAGTGCCAGGCCAACTACATGGTAAGACCCCGTCTCAAAAAACAAAACAAAAGAAAAACAAAACAAAACAAAAGACACGTTTGCTAACCACACATGGTAGTGTGGTATGCTATCAAGTCCTGAAACATGCATGAACACTTAAAATACAGCAGGGTAAAAGCTGAAGTGGAAGCATGGGGAAGCTGACATCCCTATGAGAGTATGTTGAACTGCCATGCTACTTTATATGTGGAAGTAAAGAAAAGGTAAGCTCGCAAATTGAAGCAAGTGATGCTGTTCCAGTCCTGAGCCTGCCATTTTCTCTCACATCTGTGAAATAATGGTACCGTCTGCCTTGCCATCCAAAACTCTGCAGTGCCCAGAGACAAGAGACACTAAGGACCATTGTGGTGGATCCTCCACAAATCCATTCAATATTTCCCTTATACAAGACAAGTCTAAGTTCCCTTTATCCCCGTGGCTGAATTACAGCTTGAACATATTTACTACGTCAAAGATTAATCCTCTAAACCCAGCAAGCTCACCAGTTGAGCTGCAAGGAAATATCTCTATAAAAAGAATAGACTCTATAAATTATTGGTCACTTACCTAAGGTTGTTACTAAATTATTTTAAAAGGATATATATATTCTGCTCTCACACTCTCACTTCTGTCTTTCTCAGACTAATTGCTTCCTGAACTAGGACGGGTGTCCAGACAGAGACCTAGGAAGTTTGATATATTCCGGATCCTTCAACTGCTAAGATTCCAGATGATAAATAAACTGCACAGTGGAATTTGAAGCAACCTATCCAGACACTTGAAAGGAATAAGAGGGAAGTCCTGAGATTACTCCTTCCTCCCTTTCACATTCTAAACTGTGGGACAGTTCTTCCCCCTGCACCCCCCACCATGCTTCTACCTCAGCCCTTATCCTGGTTTAAGTGTTCATTTATCTGTCCATCACTCTGGAGTGAAACATCTTTGACAGCAGGGATTGAATTTTATCCCTCTCTAAGTCTGAGCTGGCATAGTGATTGACACATAATTGCACTTAGTAAATGATTGTTCCTTGTGGAACTGTGTCGATAAAGACATTGTAATCAGAGTGGGAAGGTCATTCTAAAGTCTTGGTTTAGCTTTAACAATGCTTCTCCACTCTGCTGACTCTTCTCAGCTACACTAGATGCTCACCCTTCACTCCAGCACTCTCTCTACATCTTATCAGTGCTTACTAGTTCTCCTCTAATGTCTGGTTTACTTGTCTATCTTCTCACCGACTTGTATCAAAAAGGTAGAAACCTTGTTGCCTTTTACACCCTTTGTCCTGAATTGTAGCTATCATAATTTATTGGATGAATCAGTGAAACACAGTAACTCATCCTTTCTGCATTATGACCAAAGGGGAAAAAATCGTTTAAGAATATCAAAGGTCAATTTCTGTAATGTATGAACTATAAACACAATATAATCTACTGACTAAAAAAAGAGGTTGACAGAGGCAAACATATGGTGTTTTAACTCTCCGATGATACTTCTGAAAAGTGAGTTGTATATCTGAATCAAATTATCCAGGTATTTGTTTATCTGTGGCACCTTGGAGTATATGAATGTAGGCTCTAAATTGCCCTGTGAGAAACATGGAATGAAGCAAAACATACAACAGAGGGACCATCAGACTGAAACACGTGTCAGCAGAACTTATATGAGAAAGGCAAGACATGTAAGTGCCATGACATCAGTCATTAAAAAAAGAAAAGGAAAGGAAAGGAAAGAATGGCACTAGACGAGGTAGGTTCTGGAGCACTTGGGTTGAGAAATGAGCAGAGGTTGTGGATCATTCCCATTTTGGCACATTTTCTTCTTACTGGCTCATGAAAATTGTTTAGCTATAATAAAGAAAGCACGGATTGAAAGGATGAGTAAAAACCACAGCTGCAAACAACCTGAAGTAGAATTTGGAAGACTGCTCAGCATTACAAAGGAAGGAGGAACCAAAAATGTCTGGCAAGACTATAGAGACAGTGCAGCAAGATCTTGGACCTGATTTGTAAGGGATTCCTCTAACAGCTAGGAGTTTACCAGAGAGTAATGGGAATAGTAGCCAGTTAATCTACTGAAAGACTAAGACAACAAACTCTCAATGATCCATTGTTGGATCTGTTTTCCTGAAGTGGTCCACATCTCAGACACACCCAACTCTACACCAAGACCATGTCCTCTGTCTACAAATGGCCTCTCCTGCTTAGATCCAGAAAGCCTCCCACAATTAATTGATCCTTGGTGCCTATCCTCCACCCTTAGGCATTGAGAGTCCAGCCGGACTGTGTGCTGAATTTTAATCCCTGACATTCTGTCATTTACTGTCTGCTTTTGAAACTGACAGCCTCTGTCAGTGGGAGGGCTTCCAGAATAGAAGCCATCTTGTCTTTGCTTGTGAATCTTGCTGGCAGAAGGTGTTCATAGTAGGAAAGCAGAGAGTGCCCGCAGACAGCCATCAGCTGGCTCCATTGCCTGCATCACAGAACCTGCCATGGCCTCTTCTCACACTGGAGTTATGGCTCTCCCTGTAAAAAGTCATTGTAATTATGAAAAATGTGTAGGGCTCTTTCCACCGTTTAGGCAAAGCCTCTGGCTGTCCGGATGAGCTGAGATTTAAGATCTTGTTCTCCATAAAGATGGCGAGATAGCTAAAGAGATAGATGTGTTAACGCCTAATTGGTCATTGTTGAGTCATCAAATCCGTTTTAGAGAGCAGGATTGGACAGTCCTGACAATAAGGGAAAGCAGGACACAGCCGCGGTAGCTGGGGGTAGTAAGGGACTATGGTAATCAGTTCCCTCTCTCTATACTGGCTCCCTCTGAACTTTCACTCCTCCGGTGAACAGAATTTCCAAGAATGGTAGATCTGAACCTTTCTCGGGTGTAGAGGGCTGCGAAGTGCCACGCCTTAAAGATGGCGCTGGTTTCTGCCTTCCTCCCCCCAGGGGGAGAGTGCCCTTTGAAACAAACAACTCCTTATTTGGCTTTTTGCGATCAAATGCTGTCCTTCTGCCTTGAAGTAGCCTATCTGCTTTGCCCACGTGTCCCTCAGGGATTGGCCAACCTTTAGGATATAAGAGAGTGCTGGGGTCAAGGTGGAGGAGAGACGCCATGGTACAAGAATCCTGAATAAACTGCTTGAAGAAGATCGCCGGTGTTGTGTACTTCCTTGCAGGTCGAGGTTGGGCGAGACCACTTGGGAGCCTCATTCAACTGAAGACAATGACAAGTCTTTCTTGTTCAAGGTTGTTTCTGCTCCATAACTCTAGCAGCCTTAGACAGACCAGCTACCTCATGTTCATTAGCTTGCAACACTTTAAATCCACTGAACAGCATTCTCACATTACTTTTTCCTTTAAAAATATTTATATTCTCTTAACTTGTGTGTAAGGGGAGGTGCACACAAATGACCCTGAAGGACAGAGGAGGGAGTTAGATCTCCTGGAGCTGGAGTTTCAGGTATTTATGATGTGGGAGCTAGGAATTGAACTCAGACATGCTATAAGAGCAAACCCACCCTTTTTTAAAGATTTATTTATGTATATGAATATACTGTAGCTATCTTCAGACACACCAGAAGAGGGTATCGGATCCCATTACAGATGGTTGTGAGCCACCATGTGGTTGCTGGGAATTGAACTCAGAACCTCTAGAAAGCAGTCAATGCTCCTAACCGCTGAACCTTCTCTCCAGCCTCTTGGTTCTCCATGTCTGACCTTTATTTTCTCTGTTCCAATCACGATTTTCTTCTTTTTTCCTTGTGTGTGTGTGTGTGTGTGTGTGTGTGTGTGCATGCATGTTCATACATGTATGACCTCATGTGTGTGTGTGTGCAGGTCAGAATCTGATGTCGAGTCGTCTTCCTCTATTTCTCTCAGCCTTATTTATTGAGGCAGTCTCTCACAGCAAACCCAGAACAATTTATCTAGTCTATCTAGTCATTTTGTCCTAGAGATCCCTCGCCTCAGCCTTCCAAGAGCTGGGATTATAGGCAAGACATCATACCTGCCAAGAATTTATGTGGGTCCTAAGGATTTAATTTGGGTTCTCAAACTTGCACAGCAAGCACTTTGCCCACCTAGACATCTCTCTAGACCCTCAACCTTCTTATTCATATCCCCTTTTCAAAGCCATATGGCTTGTTAAAACACCTCTCTAGGTATCTCATAATGGTCATAAACATCATATAAGTCAACATGGATAAACTACTAATCTAGGCAATAATTAATTGTAGGCAGAGAACCCTACAGAGATACCAGCCAACTCCCAAAGCCCTGCGATAGGGGAGATAACTGGCCCAGTGGTATGAATGTGGATAAAGAATACAGTGCTACCCTCTCTTGTGGTTTTGAAATCTGGAGAGAGAAGACAATGGGTGTGCTTGAGATTCGAAGGTTAAATCCAGAGTGTGTGAATCTGCTAGCATCTTTCCTCAGATTTTTCAAGAAACTAAAATAACTGCCCTGAAGAACAAGACAACTGCCTTCTCAAGAGAAATCTGTGAACGGTCTTCCTTCTTAGAAAAATGATTGGGTCTATGGAAATGATATGGGACTGACACCTGACTTCTAGAGCAGTTGTGGGAGGCCAAGATGGAACTCAAGGTCCTGGTCCTCTCTGCTTGTGACATCCTGCCTAGCCAACATCTGAGCAAGGAGCAGAAAGTCCACATTACCACCTCTCAGTATATCACTGCCATCGCCTGTTATTGGGAACTGAAGCCTGTGATGTAAACCCCACTGCTGAGGTGGCAAAGTGGAATGTGGCTGTGCCCATGGAGGGTTCCCAAGCCGACTCCAGCAACTCTTCCGCCTTGGTATGCTCCACCACAACTACCCAATACTGAGGTAAAAATACTTCATTTAACCCTTTTTGGCTATGGGTCATGCTGGCACACACTCGGGAGGCAGAGGTAAGTCGATTTCTGTGAGTTCAAGGTCAGCCTAGTCTACATAGCAAATGTCAAGCCAGCCAGACATGTAGTAAGGTATGTAGTAAGTCCCTGTCTCAAAAACAAAACAAACCAAAAACACCTCTTCATCTAAAACTGTTCTGGTGTGACATGTATTATCATAACCCTTCCACAAACTTAGCTTATCCCTGAGTAACTTTGGTAGGACCCTTCCTTTTTTCCTATGATACTTACATCCCTTCTGGTTTCTGTTGATTCCATACCCTTTGGAATCAGTTGACCCTGCTGCATGAGCATTCTAGAATATACTGAACCTCTGCAGAGCTACCTGGGGAGACAGGATGGCAAACATTAAAAGGAACTTTGCTGATACAACATCAGAATTCAAGGCAGGCAAAGCAAGATCATCCTTGCAAGAGCCAGGAGCTCCCTTGGGGTACAGAGGTTGCTGGATGCCCTGATCATCTAGAGTAATTGCTGTCGCCACTACCCTGATGGTAATAACCCCAGAACCACTGACAGCCCTTTTCATCTGAAAGATCTCAAAGCATTCAGCCGCCAGGTGCTTATTAAGCCCTCTTGGATGAGGTTGGCCCAACGGGTCTAGGCCCTTCCTACAGACGGTGAAGGTCAGAGGGTGACTCAGAGATCCCAAGGTGCCAAATGTTGCACGGGTGGGGGGCATAAGCTTCCTACACGTGGGAAAATGAGCCTCCTTGGCCCAGTACTGGGTCTGGACTCTGAGGGAGTGGAAAGGAGGTAAGCCCCTCCCTGTACCGTCTACAAGCAGGGTCATGTAGAATTAATCCAACACGAAGCTCATTTCCCCCAAATACCAGACAGGACTGTTTACAGCCCAAGAACTGGCAGAAGACATGGGGAACTGGGCATGGGCAGTGTGATTTTGGAAAGCAGGAGCAGACATAAGGAAAACATCTCCTCTTAGGGGGGGTGGACTATAGCTGAAGGAACACCACACGGTTCACGCCTGGGTCTGAGGAAGGTGGCTGTAGGAAATGCAAGTCTAGGGATGACACTGTAAAGAAAGCAGTTCTCAAGAAGCAAAACCACTTCCTTTGCACAGGTGTCCCGCAGAGGAAACCTGGCTCAATCTGAGAAGGACAAGTGTTTGCCTTCTGCTCTTCATACAGTGGGTAGATCAGAGGATGATTTCTCCTCACCACCTCTCCATACTCTCACACCCTATCTTAGAGGCTCCCCAGTTTTACAATGAGAACTAAGTGAATCCCTGTATGAAAACAGCCTGTTCCAGCCGTTCCACGTGGCCGTGAATCCACAATCATTGTTGAATAACTCTTTCTGATCTAAACTATGAAACCTGCCTTTAGGAAGAGAACTAAACCCATAGACCATTTGGACGGAGAACCAGACAGTCTCAGAGAAGCTCGGCCTCTGCTTGCCTCTTTGTTACTACCACTTTGGCAAACAAAGGTTGAAGTCTGCCTGCCAGCATGTGTGCTTCTCAACAGAACTGAACCTGCATCAGAAGACATGCTTTGGGGTACTGAGTCTGGGTGGTGACTTGAACATACATAAAGGGACATGGTGGCACACCTGTTCTAATCTTTTTTGGAGAACTTGAAGCCAAATCACTGCCGTGGCATCCAGTGGCAACTGGTACATTCCAAATGCAATTGCCTGCAAGAAAACTGTGTTTGGTGGTGTGACCTGAACTCACTAAACATAGAAGTTAGGAGAGTCCTTCTGTAGGCTAACCTGTGTATTTGGAGGAAGACTACTTGAGTATCCAATTTTGAGAACTGCTGACAGGAAACCACTTTGTGAAGAAAGAGGGTGGTAGCTTCCCACTAGCTTCTGGAAGCCAAAGTCCAGGAAACCAATATCAGACCTGGGATTCATCTCTCCAAAGCTCCAAAGGCCAAAGGCACATCAGAAATTAACTCTGACATTTTTGTATTCATCAAGACCATCACTGAATCCCTGCAAAGGACCTACTGTTTACCCCACCCCCACCCAGTTCAATAGTTCTAGACAGAAAATCGGAAGAGACCCATTTGCCTAGAAATGGGGGTACACCACCCCCAACCTCCAAGAGAGGAGGAGGAAAGGCTCTCATTAGCAAGTTGCAGGTGGTGTTACCAGGGTGTTATTTATTATTTGTTGGCTGCCAAGGCTTTCCTGAGCCTGAGCCTGCAAAGGCAGAGCCATTGCCTCAGGGGCTGCAAAGTCTGAGACAGACAAACAACACACAACCCAAGCTTGAAACCCGCCCCACTGGGAGCTGGGGGCAACCTTAGGGATAGGACTCAGATCCTTTTTATTGAGTCCTGTAGTCCCTGAAAGTTTTAAGGAAGGTACAGATGTTCTGGTGCTGGCTTAGATTGAAAGGAGTGGGCTCTGTCAAGGAACGAGGGGCTCCAGGGAAAGAGCCCCAGCACAGGTTGGGGCAAGAGGTCTCAGAACGGTGTGCGAGGTAGGCGGAAATGAGATCAGGGTTACAGGCTGGGACAGCAGGCAGAGGAGGCGGGTTTGGGGGAGAGGCGTTGCTGAATGGATGGGGGAGGCCAAGAGATGTCATCAGCTGTTGCGTGGGGGAACACTGGTGCCAGAACACAAGTTGTGGCAAGAAATGAACTGCCAGTGGTACCAAGTGATTGAATGGGCATTTAACCAGAAGCAAGAGGGGCTGGTCATCAGCAATGCCCTATGTGGAGATGCTACTGCTCCAAGATAGCTGGTTCATCCTACATGAAACAAACTCAAAGGCTCACATATGGCATGGCAGGGTTCACCAAGACAACGCTGGCCGGGTATCCATTCGCTATCTCATCGAGTGCAGAGTGTCAGGTCTTCTGTGACCTCTTTGCCTGAGAAAGTCATCTGAGGTTCTCAGAGTTCCAACTCCTGGGACAGTCCAACTTCTTTGTTATAGTCCAACTTCTGGGCCTGGCTCCCTTCTCTGTGCCAGCCCCACTAAATCAAGAGCATACTTGAAGCAGAAAAGACAAGGGCTCATAACTAACCAAAGAAAAGTGCTTCACTGCATTTGTTTGTTTAAAAGTCATTGTGTGTGTGTGTGTGTGTGTGTGTGTGTGTGTGTGTGTGCAAGAGAGAGAGAGAGAGAGAGAGAGAGAGAGAGAGAGAGTGCGTATGTGTGCTTGTGTAAGTTTATGTGCACTACATACCTATAGGTGCCTGAAAAGTCCAGAGAGCATTGGATCCCCTGGAACTGGAATTATAGGAGGTTGTAAGCCATGTGATGTAGGTTCTGGAAACCAACCTGGGTTCTCTGGAAGAACAGTAAATGCTTTTAACCACTGAGCCATCCTTCTCACCCTCTGTCTAAGTGTTTGTATGCTTTAAGAGAGGCAGACAGGCAAGGGAGAAGAAAGAAGGCACTCCAGGCTAGTCAAGCATGGTCCACCTGGGAAGTGATGAGGCGGGAGATGCCTGAATCACACTTGGCTTTTGCACCTGGCACTGATCAGCCTAAAACAAGGCCTGAGAGGATAGCAGAATGCCCCCTCTCACTAAAGGAGTTAGCCACATGCCAGTCATCTTAAATTCATCCCTTTGTTGAATGCCACCTGGGCACCTCCACCAAGGTACCTCCACTTGTCACCTGTCCCTTCCTCTTATTTGGAAAAGAAAGAAGTACTCTTCTCCTTAATTTAGAAATTCAGGAAGTGAATGTAAATGCCCAGGTCTCCAGCACCTCTAGTCTCCAAGCTCCCAAGCACCTGCTTTCCTCCTAAGGCCATCAAACTGAACCATATGAGGACCTCAAAGGAGAAACCATTGAGGAGATTCTAATCTCTCCAGAAGCACACATCCATGCCTGGTACCTTTGGAGTGCTTTCCTCGCTGAACCAGTCTTATACCAAAACACTTCGACCGCTCCAGCTTATGATGTATCTATCCCCGAGAAGAGAAGCCATACTTCAGCCGCTTGCTTTCGACTCAGTCTATCTGTAACAGAGTGGATTGATGTGATGCTTTGCAGAGATCCTGTCTGAAATGGCTCCAGGAGAGTTAGGTCAAAGAATCTCTCACACAAGGACAGTTACAGGATTATGACTGACTGGGGATCCAACTTCTCTCTGGATATTTCCAGACAGGAGTGCAGATAGTCCCACCCCTAGCACCCTCACCCTAAATGGGATAAGAGATGGGAATGACTATAATGTGCAACAAATGTCTGCCCCCTCACACATCCCAGATTGTTAATTCCCAAGTTCTCTGTGAACACGGGAACTGAAAACAACATAGACCATGCAAACATATAACATAAATTTTCTAAAAATCTATTTGGCCCTAAAATGGATCACACAAAGCTTTATGCAACATTCCCTGCCACATTCACACATCTAAACATCTGATCGAATCTTCTTAATGAGTGCTTACTTAGAGTTATGTTGGGGGAAGTAAGAATGAGGTTACACATTCCCAGCAAAGATATTGCTGCAGGGAAAATAAATCAACGACCACATTCAAATATTCCATTTATTATCAAACTCTCAGTTACTCTGCACAGAGAAACTCACAACTGCCATCCATCCACCAGGGGGCCAGGCAGCTGCAGTATTTTCCTATAGCAAACACAAGGCAAAGGAAGCGGAAGAAGTACGATTTCCTCCCGACACAGGCTTTCAGGGCATAGGAGGGTCTGTTCTCATAATGTTAATGGCAGAATAAATTCTATCCTTCAATTGGTTTTCAATTTGACTAATTTATTGAAGGAGGAGGCAATCAGGCCAAGCATAGTAGAAGAGTTCCTAATAGGAAGGAATGTGTGCCTAATGATCTCTAGGCCACTTGGCTTTAATAAAAGCATCGGATCCCTCGTCTTTTTTCAAGCTAGACGTGCTGAGGCGGTGGGATGGGTGAGATGACTCTTTGCTTCCTCAGAGCCTTGAATCTTCTTGCCTAAGGGAAGCCAGATCCAATATCCAGCAGGAGAGAGCTGCAGTGTTATTTTACAAACAAGCCCTCCCTATATCAACGCCACTTACTGTACTGGAAGCCAGTATTAAGTGGACCGCTAGTGTAGTGCATCAAGGGCTTATTGAATATTGATTCCCATTTACGTGACAGCAAAATGGCCTAAGAAATCTTCTCTGGATGCCTCAGCCCTTTGATAAAGAGGGTGTTAGTTTTGTTTTATGAAGCCGGGATCCAGGCCAGTCACATCTTATAACTCCACTTACTCTTATTTAATAAAAACAAGGGGTGGTATGGGCGCGGAGGGGGAGGGCACAGTTACCACGTTGTTTTTCAAGAGGATTTGACCTGTTAGCAAAGGATGGGAATGAAAGTTAGACCCTAGGAAAGGTTTTGATCAAGCTGAGAGCCAGGAAATAGAGAAATACCAAATGAACATCCCCAGAGGTACATATGGGTGCCTCACCTGAGAAAAAAAAAAGTTTTCTACCTTTTTTTGAGATAGGGAGGGGATTTAGAAGCCCAGAAAATGCCATCAGAGAACAATGGTACACACTGCTTCTGGCAGCAGAACAATCTCTCTTCAGAGAAGCAGGGATCCTACTACCCTTTCCCGTAATTCCAGGTTATGGAGCTGATCTCAGCCTTCGATATACAAGTCCTCCAGTTCTCCAAAAATTCCAGAAAAACCAATTACACCGGTTGTCCTATGCCAGTCCCCTCTCACTTCCTAGCAGAGAAAAATCCCCTGAAGTTAAACCTTCAGTTCTGTTCACCCATATCTTCAGGCTGAGATGGAGTTTGGACGAATCCTGTCCTAACCCCCGTCTCTCTACATTTAAAGTTAGACACCTGTCTTCTCAGAGTAAAGGACAAGAACTTCCCAGAAGGTCAAGGCCTCTGTCTCAACAGCTTTAACACAAAATCTGTTGTCTTCCAGCCTTACTAGATGCCGTGCAGAGGCAGGGGGATGGCAAGATTGGAGACACGGAGACAGGAGGGTGAACTGGGGAGTGACCACAATCGGTCAGCCTGCCAACAGCCACTGACCCCGTTTTAATATCCCAGAGGTTGGGGAGGCGAGAGCAGAAATCACAGGCTCCAGAAAAAACAATCTTTGAAAGAAAATTGCCTGTCTCAGCCAGAGATATATGAAAGCCTGGTTACAGTCGGGGAGGGGGGTGTGGGGCGGCGACTGTAAAACTACACCTGGTTATTGCACTGACTGGCTGACACCATGATGCTTTTGCACTCCAGTTTTGCTTGAAATGAAAAATTCTGTGGACCCTAGTAACTAAGACGGTGTGGGCGAGGTGAGAGGAGGGGGGCACGGGCTGCCTGGTATGAACAGGTGGTTAGCAGTGGGATAAATGGGCAATCAGGATGGCTGGGGATGGGGACGTAGGACTCATGACAGCAGGGCCAGAAGAAGGCAGGAGCTCCTACATCAAGTTCCATAGATGAACTCTCCATCCCCGTCCTCTGCCGAGCTTTGTCTGGCCTGTCGTGTCTCTGCCATTCCCAACAACCTCACGTCTTTTCCTTCCTTTGACTCCATTTACTTCTCCCCCACCCCTTGTCTATCACGGTATCTTTCATTTTCTCTCCTTCTGCCTAGAATTCCCTGTTGTCCTTCTGATCATAACTGTATTTACGATTCTGTCACCGTGGTATCCATCCTCCTGTCCTCCCACTTCCCTTACACTTAAACTTGTATGTCCATCTGTCCATTTGGACACCACTCTTTGCTCTGTGATTCCGTGTACTCTAAGGAAAAGTGGACAGGGAGTGGAGAGAGGAAATTCAAAGTAAAACTGTTAACTGCCTTTTATGAAGGAAGCACTTGCTATGTGCCAAGCCCTTGCTTACACATCCTCCTAGTTAATTCTTACAACTGGGTTTGAGAGGTAGGGCTTTATTAACCCCATTTTACAGATGGGAAAAGAACATCAAAGAGTCTAAGTAATGTAATACTAAGTGGGACTCAAACCGAGGCCTGCCTGACTTCAAATGCCTCACGCTGAACAATTAGTAGACAAGAAAAACCAGACGGAAATGTGGTAAAAGGGCAAGTTGGTGGGAAAGACCTTGGAAGAGATCCTGGAAGCAGGACCAGGCCAACTAGTGGCAGCAGTTAGAAGTCAATCCCTAGCCTGCCTGCTTCAGACCTGAGGAGTTGACCCCCAGGTCTGTCTGGCAGCACAGAGCACTCTCCTGACAGAAACATTGTGCATGAGGGAAGAAGAGCATGGGATGGGGAGACAGTTCAGACAGCAACGTATTTGCTGCATGCACTAGGATCTCAGTCCAATCCCCAGAACTCATATTAAAAAAAAAAATCCAGGTATAGATATGTAATACAGGAGCTGGGTAGGCAGAGATTCTGGAAGCTCATTAGCCTAATCTAGTTGTTGAGCTCCAGGCCAAAGAGAGACCCCAGCTTTAAAAAAAATGAAAATAAATAAATAAATAAATAAATATGAACCAGGCCAATGAGAGACCCTAGCTCAAAAATAAAATAAAATAAAATAAAATAATAAAAGTGAATAGCACCTAAACAATGAGACCTGAGGTTTCTTCTGACTTTTACATACACACACACACACACATACACACACACACACACACACACACACACACACACACATACACACACACACACACACACACACACACAAAGAAAGGCCTACCAGCCCCAAGGGTGAGCTCCTTTTAAAGCCTCACCCAGGGATTGTCTTTTTCTAAACCTCCCCAAGCCAAATTTTTTCAACTGAGCCCCCAAATCCTTAGTGGAAGCGCTGGTTGCTTGCAACTTGTGATGGCACGAACACTTTTGGCACCAGCACTTATGCCCAAAGACAGCTGTGTACTTTTTAAGTATAAGTAAGGCCCACTGAAAAGCTATGTTGGATCACAAATTTCTTATGCCAAAAGATTGATTTTTTGACTTGTTCTCCAGTCAATTTCTCCTTCGATTTAAAGCCCAGAATACCCAATGCCCCTTCCCTTCTAGCACATCCTCCCCTTTGCTATTCATAAAAGGCTCACCTCTTCCTCCCCCTCCTTTCTAGTACTGAGTTTGGTGGAAACATTCTAGCTGTCCAGTTCTTGAGGAAGGGATGGTGTCTCCGAGCTCCCAAGAGTGCTTGGCGTGTGCCATGGAGCGTGAGATGGGATCTCTGTTATCTCAGCGTCATTACAAATGGAATAATTGGTCATAAAAATTATGCAGCCTGTTGGAAAAGAAATAACACACGTGCTCATTATAGATTCCTGAGATAGCTTCTCCTCACTAAAATTTTATGTTTTTCCCATTTACCAGCTATCACCAATATACACCCACCGATCTCCAAGTACCCCAAATCGGGACATCCTTAGGGAAAAAAAGAGCCTAAGAAACAATACGGGGCTGGAGAGATGGCTCGAGGGTTAAGAGCACTGACTGATCTTCCAAAGGTCCTGAGTTCAAATCCCAGCAACCACATGGTGGCTCACAACCATTCGTAATGAGATCTGATGCCCTCTTCTGGTGTGTCTGAAGACATCTTCAGTGTACTTAGATATAACAGTAAATAAATCTTTTAGAAAGAAAGAAAGAAAGAAAGAAAGAAAGAAAGAAAGAAAGAAAGAAAGAGGAAGAAAGAAAACAAAGAAAGAAACAAAGAAAGAAGAAAAGAAACAATACGGGCCTAAAGCCACAGCCTCACCACAAGTTTTGCTCAACTGAAGCAACCCAATGTGACCTAAAAGTGAGTTCAGAAAAATGTATATTTTTTCTCTCACCAAGGAACTGCAAATGAGTGAACTTCTCATACTGCCCTGCAAGGAGCCCTCCACCAGGTGGGGAGAGTGGACAGGTTGAGGGCACAGGGACACTGAGTGTTCCAAGCAGTAGCTTACGGTCAGCATTGGTGACCTATGGGAGCAATACATCTGACGATGAATGTTGTAAGCAACCCTGTGCCAGCCCTAGATATGACACCCAGGACCAGATCACAGCATGTGGCAGAATTCAAAGGGTTGCTCCTAAGGGCAGTAACTTTGGACATGACAAGGGACACTCGTGGGATCTTTTGCTCAGACTGTAGTATCTCAGGTCTCTGTTCTAGAGACGACTATTATTAGAACAAGAAACATATCACTTCACCAACAGAGCCTCCATGCAGAAACCCAAGGGGCTAGGAAAGCAAAGCATGACTCTGGGCAAAGAGACATTCTGTGTACATTCTCCCACACGACAGTTGGCAGCCCTTTCAAGGTTGTCCTAAACCACCTTGCTCTTCAGTTACTGTATAACCCTCAAAAACAAAACCTACACAGGTAGATCTTGGATCCTGGCATCCTCTTCTGAAGATGACAGAGGAGGGCCAGACAAGAACTGAAGAATTCAAACTCCCACCGTTAGCTAACCTTTGCCTCAGTGGGACTCAGCTCTCTAATGCCTGAGACTAAAGGAAGATGCTCCTGTTGATCCCCAGAAAGAGAAAGAACAAAAAAAAAAAAAAAAAAGGCTGGCTACGAGCCAAGCAGACGCAGACTGGCTCCAGTTTTTCCCAGCTGTGGATTCAACTTCTTGGAGTGAGACTGGATGATTGCTATGCGAAGAACAGGTTTGACTCCCACACCCTGTCTCTGCTCTCCATGCCCCTCCTCGCTCCCTTTCAGTGGAGTGAGGAAGAAGGAGAGAATTACACCGGCTCCTCAGCCTTTCCCAGCTACAGTCAGCCCTCCTACAAAGGATGAGTCAGCACCAGTGGCGGAGACAGAAACCAGCTGCTTACACTGGGAGCTGGGAGCCACGCTGGACTGACCGATCTGCTTTGAGACAAGTGCCTTTGAGTAGACATGGTCAGCCAACCTCCAAGTGAATTTTAGGGACCTGCATTTCTGTTTTGCCTCAGTAGGAAGCAGCCAATTGGGGACCTTCTCCTTATGCCTCGCTCTTGAGAATGGAGACTCCCAGGCCTTCTCAGATTCCCAGAGTCAACTGTCAACCCTCTAGGCAATTCTCTCAGAACCCCAGGAAGTCAAAGCATACAAAATACTGTTCTTTCCCTCCTCAATAACATCCATGCCATTTGAATCTAGTCTACAAGCACTGATTTTTTTTTTTTTACTTATAAACACCTGCAAAATAAATTACTTATCACCCTCTTATGGCCGTGTTTCTTAGGCTTCAACATGTACACTATAATCTGGAGGTCTTGTTAAAATGAGAATTAGTGTTCAGTAAGACAGGGGTGGAGACTGGGACTATGCACTTCTAACAAGCTCCTCTGTGGTTGCCAGAACATGGAGCACAGTTTGAGCAGTGAGAATCTAGAAAATAGAGCACTGAACTGGGCACTCCTCTTGACTGAGAAGGAAGTTAAGATAAACAAGAGCTGCCTGACAGCAATCCAGCTGAATGCGTGTGTAGTGGAGAGACAACAAGGTCATAACATAGCAGTTGGGGCATTTGAGGACGCCAGTAAGAGGGTCTCTTAAAGTGGGACAAACTTGGAAATGGATATGAAAATGAGGACCAGCTGGACCAAGAGGAAAGTGGGGTGGACTGTACCTAAGGATCAGATGGGAAAAGATGATTGACATGAGGGCCAGGACCCAGAACTGCCTCTTAGAGAGGAACTCCAAACCAAGGAGTGGCAGGAGCCCATCAGAACAAGTCTACAGAGGCCAGTGGAGAGGATTCTCAGATTTATCAAAACGGGATGATGTTGTCAGATGATGCTAAGGAGCTGAGCTAGAGGAAGGATGCCACGGATGGCAGCAAGGGGGAGCCGGGAGTTAGGATTTAATAAGTACGGACTTTCAGCTCGGGAAGATGAGACCATCCCGGAGACTGCTGTGAAAGTGCTTGATGCACTCCTAAACACTGGTTAAGAATGGCATGTTTCACACTGTGTCTGTCTTACCACAAAAATGCTATGGTGAAGGCAGAAGCCATAGGAAGACGGCACCGCCATATAAAAGGGTGAAAATCCAAGCCCATTTTAATGCTGAGGACATGGTTTTTAAAGATGATTCCTCCCGAGGCAAAAATAAACCCTGGAGCCTCCTCTTAATCCCTGCTGATGCTGCTCATCCTCTTAAGGATGGGGGGACATTACAAATGGGTTTCTGTTGTGCCTTTGAGCTCCACCAGTTCATACTGACTCATTAGCCCAGCTCTGCAAGTATCAAGCATGAGTCTCCTCACTCAACAGCCTGTACATGAAAGAACTGGTCACCGACAGAGAAAGCCAAGCTCTTAAAATGCCAGGCTCCAAGTCCTTGGGAACATGGCTTCCATAAGGATATTAGGGAGATGCAGGGTTGAGCTGAAATAGTCAAAAATAAAATAAACTGTGAAAAAGAACTAACTGGCCATCAGAACTGGAAACATGCCCAAGAATAAAATACTAGCCCTCAAGAAACCAAAGATGAACCTCAGTTCTGCTTTGAGTTGGGGGTGGGGCATGCACATAGCCAACACAGGAAAAGGGGGGGCTGAGAAAATGCATGATTGGGCAAGAGAAGGAAGTAGAAACTATGGAAAACCTGAGGTTGGAGATGTAGTTTGGTTGGTAGAGAACTTGCCTAGCATGCACAAAGCCCTGGGTTCAACCACTAACACCATATCAAACTGTGATCTCAGCCCTGCCTCAAGAAAAATCTATAGCAGTATAATGCATAAAAGTTTCTACCAAGCCCCAACTGTGATGAAATAGGCTTGCTTTAAAGGATAATCCTCAAACTAGATGCTTGGGGGAGGGGAACCCCTGATAATATTACAAAGCACTCAGAATTTGAGAAATAAACTACTTCAGGGAGCCAGGAGGCAGGGATAGGAGAGAGGAAACTCTGGACAGTCAACCAGCCATCCTGACACCCGTTGTATGGATTCATCCAATGGAGAAGCAGGAGTAAGACCCTTGGGTAGCATAGCCGTCAGGGTTAGCCAGCCGCGATCCCAAACAGCCGGCAGGAGGCTAGCCTTTCATCCTCGGATCAGGGACTGTTCCTGGTCCTTGGGCAGCATCTGCCCCTACTCTCTGCCTCCACCCTCTGCAGCTAATGGAGTGAATCCAGCCAGCTGCTCTCAAGTTGTTACCAGGAACAGGGCTTGATGACATTTTCTGACTCAGGGAGCCTTGTTAGACTTAATTTCAATTGGAAATCCATCATGCAGGATCAAGCACCACTACCGCTCTCCCATGTAATCCCCAGACTCCTCCCGGATCATCATGGCAATGCCTCCGACTCCAAGGACGATGCTCTGAAATAGAGGACGTTCTCCTATGGCTTGTATTTTCATACCTAGGTGGGTAAATGATTCCTTCTCTATCCTCAGTCTATTACGTGAAAGCCACTCGTCTGGGCCAAGAAGAATATGTTAAAGGGACATGGGTCCATGGGCTATTGCAATCAACAAATCATTTTATGTGTATAATAGATGAGGTGAGACTAGAGGTTGAAACAGTTTAGAATTGTCTAAAATTGTCTTTTGAATTTTTTGTTCGTAGAAGAAAATTAATCTCTTCATTTCTTCTTTAAAATGTTTTATTTATTCTGTATATATGTCTATATCTTCATATATATTATATATATAATATATATGGTTGTATGTATGCAGGTGGGCACACTCATGGCTTGGAGTACATGTGGCGATCAGAGGAGTACTGACCTGTAGGAGTCAGTTCTCTCTTCCACTATGTGGGTCAAGAGATTGGACTTGGGTCATCAGGCTTGACTGCAAGCAATTTTACACAGAGAGACATCTTGTCACCTCTGTCTATCATTTCTAAAGTGAAAAGTGGAGAGAGGAATCTTATCTAACATTCACAACATTTTCATATGACTATTTTACCAACAATTTCAACTACTTTTCACAAGCAACCTGGGAAATGAGAGAACTAGCCATTAAAGTAAGGTGGAAGGAAGGAAGGAAGGAAGGAAGGAAGGAAGGAAGGAAGGAAGGAAGGAAGGAAGGAAGGTAGAGAGGGAGGGAGGGAGGGAGGGAGGGAGGGAGGGAGGGAGGGAGGGAGGAAGGAAGGAAGGAAGGAAGGGGTCTTGTGAGTAAACTAAGCCCAAAGAATGACTTTGACTAAGGTTAGGCATTGATAAGAACCTAACTGCAGGCAGGCATCGTAGAACACTAGAATTCACTAAAGAACAGTCAGCCTAGCCTATTACAGTTAAGAGGCTTTGGGAAAAAGTCAAGGGGTTTCAAGGGTCATGTTGCATATGAACTGCTCTGTTACTGTTATACTTCCACTACAAGATTCTCAGCTTCTTCAAAGGGCTGGGTCTCGAACCAAGAGCCATCCAGAGAACCTGACGTTAAATGTGTGCTCCATAAATATATTATGAAAAGAAAGAAGCAAGGAAAGGGGAGGTTGGAAGAACTGAGGAATCGTAGGGAATAGTGAAGACTGGGAAGAAACTAGGAGGACCCTCAAAAGGACATACAGGCTATATTCAGCAGAAGGAGGAAGGATAGGTATTGTCAGGAAGGGACACTAGAAAGAACCAGGGGCTACCTAATGGACCCAGAAGAGAGGTATGGTCTCAGAGAAGAAAAGAGGGCTACTTGGAAATTTCTGTGCTAGAGACACTTGTTTAGTTTCAACCCTCAGGGCTGCCTGTCGGAAAACATAACTCCTCCAGGACTTACGGGTAAGTCAAGGGCTTCATTGGGTGCTGAGGCTACAAAGCTGAGGAGAGCTTAGCACAGCACAGACAAAAAGGAGACAGGTATTTGTTCAAAAAACATCCTGCAGCCAATCCCCGTGGATGGAGGAACCAGCTTTGGCAGGTGCTGCTCTCTGAAGTCACTAGACAAGCCAGGCCGGTGGAAGGAATTTGGGGA
This sequence comes from Apodemus agrarius, assembly GCA_964023405.1. Taxonomy (NCBI): domain Eukaryota; kingdom Metazoa; phylum Chordata; class Mammalia; order Rodentia; family Muridae; genus Apodemus; species Apodemus agrarius. Next base: position 1,017,912 of record OZ030022.1, read on the forward strand.
GCACATAGGAGCCACTGTGCCCAAGACATGATCTCATTGTGCTGGGCATCTGGGTACCCACCTCAACTTGGAGCCAGTTACAAAAGGGGTATGACTGGGACAAACGTCAGGGTACTCTGGGATAGGAGGCAGGTTCAATTCTTCATGTGCTGTGTGGGTTTGTATGTTTTCCAGTCATCCAAGTACCGTGGCCATCATAGGGAAAGGAGATAGAATTAGACAGCCAGGATTTCTATAACATCCCCTGTTCACATGAGATACTTGAGCTCTGGCAGCAATGGCTCCTCGCTGACCTTTCTAAGCACTCACACCATCAGCCTCTTCTGCCCTGGCTTGGCGCCCTATGTCCAACAGCAAACAGGCAGCTCAGAACCCCCTTAGGGAGCCAGAAAGGAGTTTCAGGTACTTACCTAACATGCACGGGGGCCCTGACTGATCCCAAGCATTAACCAGGCGTGCACCTGTAAACCTAACTCGTGGGAGGTTTAGAAGTTCAAGAGGATCAGAAGTTCAAGGTCATCCTCAGCTTCGGGGAGCATTCCAGCCAGCCTGGGCTTACATGAAACCATGTTTCAGGGGGGGGGAGCTGGAAAGATTCCATACAGGATCATTCATTCTTATGTCTGCATAAGAGATTTTAAGGAAGGTCACTGAACCACAGGAACCCAAACTTGGTCTCTGGTTTTTAGAGGCCCATCTGCCTCTTCTTGGATGAGGATGACACAGATGGAGATAATTCCTAGAGCTCCTCTGTAAGAAGGGTCTCTGATTTCTGCTGCATCTGTACACCCCAAACTTCCTTAAATATACACCCAAAGACACCAAAGGAGAAAACTTAATTAACCTGGAAGCCCAGAGACCATGGCCTGTTAAAGACCCCATCCTCCCCAACCGCCCACTCCATCCAATATCGATTCAGTAGAAGAGATGAAAAGGTAGCATTTCTCTATTACAGCTTCCCCTTCCATGCAGTAGAAACCGGGAGAATAGAAATGAAGATTTCAGCTATCACCATGGAAACCAGCAGTTTCTATGGCTCCCCTGCAAACACACTCGCCATCAACTCTTTCCCTCCCACCTCTAAGTCATTTCAGCTCATAAGATTTCTCTTTCTGACCAATCCAACAATTTATTCGGAACAAAAGAAGGAAGAATAGCTAGACTCGGATGCTTCTCCCCCAGGGCCCCTCCCAGATTGCTACAGCACTTCACTTACACAGGAGCTTCTGACCCCCACTCCCCAACCTCACCATCCTTCTGACACATACTCTCTCCCTGTCTTCACCCACCTTCCTTCCCAGCCAGAACTCCAAGTCTGTTGGTACTCAAATGCAGATTCTTTAGTTTAGACATCCCCAGTTCAAGCCCCCAAGACCCCAGACCATCCTCCTCTGAGTCCAGGTGCCTGTATTTCAACGAGATCCGCTCTTCAGAACACCTGGGAATAAACCCACCAGCCCCAAGTGCTGGGGCTCTTGTTCCCTCTTAGTTTTTCTCCATTCCTAATGGTCTCCAGCTCAAGTTCCTCCCCACCTAGCCTTCACCCATGTCCCATTTATCAAAAAGGGTCTCAGAAAATGTCAGTAATTTTCTTCTTAGTTCCTTTCCCTCCTCAGTCTCACTTCAAATTCTGAACTGGATATTTGACCACCTGGGTCCCTTGGGTGAACAGAGAGAAAAGGGACATCTCTCTAAGTGCTCTCTGCTCTTAATGTCGGTCCCATCCTGGTCCCCACTGGGAGCCGTGAGACTTAATTAGCCTTTCCAGATCATTCTGAGATTCTCGAGAAAGGCTCCGAAGACTGTTCTGTGCTGGGAGGAATTTTATCGGCGTCTTTTACAGCTTTGTTTGTTCTTCAATTTCTCTAGCTCGGACTCTTTAGCAGAGTCTCTTCAGTCGTAAAACAACCTCAAAAGGACAAGCTGAAACTGAGCTAGAACCACCTTGATGCCTGCTCCTCACCCCGCCCGCCATCAGGAAGGTGCCTTCAGTCCCTCTGTTTGCCCCTTCAACCTCCCCCGCCCATCCACCTACCAAACACCTACCCCAAACCCAAACATGGGACTCTCCTGCCCCCACATCTGGGAAAACAGAAGCAGAAGATGACTCAGGGGGTCAGGGAGGATCAAGGTTGTTTAGGGCTTTGAGATCTCTGGATGAAAAGTAAGAAGGGCGGGGAGTTATGAAAAAGTCAAGTGAAGCGTCTGGGGCTCAGGAGCAAATCACTGTCCACTCCACCCACCCACTTCCCAGACAGAGGCTCTTAGTCTTTCACAAATGGGTGCAAAACAGATTTGCACTGAGGCATGAGCCCTTCAGACTCACCCGAGCAAATCTGCCCAAACATTTCCTTCTCAAAAAAGAGCTGAAAATTCAAAACACAAACATGCATCTAAAATGGCCTCCATCTGTCTCAGCCAGATGACCTAAAATTTCCCACAAAAACACAGTCAATTTTTTTTCGGGTCAAAATCTGGGCTTCAGTAAGAGAGAGAAAAGAATACAAAGGAGAACTCGAGTCATTTGTGTTTCTGCAGAGTTGTTTAATCTCCCAGGTCAAGAACAGGACAAGTGAAGGGTTCGTGACACCACCAGAAGCTGTGAAACATGGCCTCTCAGGTGCCCTCTCCGTTCCGAAGGTTGCCTTCACTCTTTACTACTTCTCCGTGCCTTCTCGATAATCTCATCCGCTTTCACAACACTGGATGCATGCTGGATCTAACCTTTCAGACAGGATGACGTCCTCGCTAGTCTGCCATCTCCAAACTCCTCCAGCCCTTTGAACCAACTAATTCTAAAATATAAATCACATTCCCTGGGCTGGACATGGCTGCACACACCCTTAATCCCAGTACATGAGAGGTAGAGGCAAGAGGATCTCTAGGAGTTCAAGGTCAGCCAGTTCTGAATAGTGAGTTCTAGGCAGCCAAAGCTACACAGTGAAAACCTTGTCTCAAAAGACAAAAACAAGGAACAGTGTGAAGAATCGGCAGCCCCCATCCCCAGACCTACCAAACCCGCCGCCATTACATCCCCAGGTTCAGCGCAGATGCACCCTCCCACCGCCATCCCCGAAAGGCAGGCTGAAGGGGGCGCTAAAGGAGATAAAGCCAAAGTGAAGAACAAGCGACAAAGATCTGCAAGGTTGTCTGCTAGCCCTGCTCTTCCAAAGCCAGAGCTCATGCCTAAAAAGACTCCTGCAAAGAGAAGGCACCCAAGGAGCAGAAAGAAAGCTGACACCAGTAAGGATGCGAAGAATGATCCTGCAGAAAATGGAGATGCCAAGAAAACCACAGCAGGCACAGAAAGCTGAAGATGCCAGAGATGCCAAGGGCTTGTGTGCACCTCTGATATACTTCTGTCGATTGTACAGTTTGAAATACTATTTTTTATCGTTTCACACAAATGCAGAATTTTTTACTTTTTTTTTTCCTTGTTAGCACACAGGACATTTCATTGTTTTGGGAGGGAAGGATCATGTGTCGCTAACAAAATGTCTCTGGAGCTGGATTGATGACAGAGTACATCTTTCCCTGATAATGTTGAAAGGCTCCTGTTGGCTCACTGGTATTGACATGTGACCACCATGGCACAAAATGCCTTGTGGTATGGGAAAATGCTACATTCATTTTTTATATCCTCTTCCCCCTGTACAAGCAACATAGACTTAATTCCCTTAAAACCAGAGACCTGATGGAACCTAACCCCCAAAACTGGGTTTCAGTCTATTAGGTGGTGACTTCACAGAATATTCTCAGAAGAGTGCCGGATCCTTTTATAAAAGATGGTGGATCTTTGGATTGATAGCTCTGCCATTTTCGTTTCATTTCCTGAAAGTCAGGGTCTGCTTGTGAAAAGTTGTTAAACATTCTTCATGTGAAATGTCAACCCCCATTGTACGCTTCCCCCTTTTCAAAGCACTGAATGAAGGTTTCACAGTGGCTTTCTAATTTCAGTGGTCTATACAAGAAGGGAGTTTGGAAGTTCTTGTAGACTGTTAATGATTGTCTGCCCATGTCCTGCCTGAAATACCATGATTGTTTGCGAAAAGTATCCTTAGTCAAACTGGATAGGGTTAGGCTTGTGAAGAAAATAAACACAAACAAAAACAAATGAACAAAAAACATATTCCTTTCAAAACCAGGCTCCTAACTTCTTCTTTCTCTAATACAGACAACCTCTGTTCTATACACTGATGCTGTGATTTACCGTTGTCTTTGGTTCTTTCTCCATCTTAATCACACTCAATACCGCCACCCTGTCAGAGGCCACTACTGTCACCCTCTGCCCATGGTGTCCCCATGCGGGCTCCTACACCCAGTCATCTCCATCCCAGTGCCTTTGCTTTTGCTTAGTCTTCCTCTTCCCTTTCTATGATGGCTCTATACATGATCACCTTGACCTTTGTCTCCCGTCTCCTTGCCACACCATCAGCCCACTGTCTCCATGAGAATCTCATTTGAACAGTTGTGGTTGTCATGTCAACCTCTCCCATGGAACCTACAGTTCTACATCTTGCTTTGTTCCTTGCTTAGTGTGTGTGTGTGGTGGGTCTCACTCTGTAGCCTAACCTATTATAGACCAGGCTGGCACTGAACCTGCAATAGTTCTCCTGCCTTTACCTCCCAAGAGCTGGCATTTATGCGTGTACCTCCATAGAGGGCCTACTTTTCATTTTTAAAGAGTGTTACTCTGAAGTCCTGAGTGTCCTCAGACTCAGCAACCCTCCTGCCTCAGTTTCCCAAGATTAAATATCTAGTTTTCTACCATATATCGGACATGCTGAGAAGTCCCATGGGAATATGCATCATCCTTGACCCTAAAACGCTCTGTTTAAAATAAACAAAATGTCTTGTGCATACTTGATTCCATAGTTATGCCCTGTCCTAGTTTGCTCTCTATTAAACACCAATAAACATGATGACCAAAAGCAACTTAGGAGGGAAGGGTTCATTCCATTTATGCTTCCACATCACAGTCTATCATGGAGGGAAGACAGGGAAAGAGCTCAAGGCAGAAACCTTGAGGCAGGAACTAAAGCAGAGGCCATGGGTGAATGCTGCTTACTAGCTTGCTCCCCATGGCTTTCTCAACCCACTTTCTTACACTACCCAAAACCACCTGCCCAGGGGTGGCCCAACCCATTCTGAGCTGGGCCCTCCCACACCAATCACCACCAATAATAATAATAGTACTACTACTACTACTACTACTACTTCTACTACTACTACTTTTAATAATAACAACAACACCCCATTGACTTTCGTATAGACCAGCCTTACAGAGGCATTTTCCCAATTGTAGTTCCCTCTTCCCAAATGGACCTAGCTTGTGTCAAGCTGAGAAAAAAAAATCAACCAGCACAGATACCATTACATTGATACAGAATGTTCTAGTCTTATATTTTTCCTGAAAATTTTTGTCGCTTCCCTGAGGTTTTCCCTACCGTTCCATCCTAATTCTCCCTTTCTCAGAATTCCAGGAGTCTATCACACTCCTCAGAAGATGTGGCTTTGCTTACAGTTTCATAGTGCTGTGTGTGTGCACGTGCACATGCGTTTGTGCATGTTAAGGTGTGCCTTAACACATGACCATGTGTGCACTGTGACTGCGGTCAATATTTTTGCCCATGGATATAAGGAATTTCTGGAATGGGAACACAATGTACTACTGCCCTAGAAAATGCCAGAATTCTGAAGTCAGAAGTGAGTTTATCTCTAACTCCATCTGCCACTGACAGAGATGTTAGATTTTTAAGTCTAGTATACAGGTTTTTAATGAGGGTTTAATTAATGAGAAGATGTATGGGGAAGAGTAGGCCAGAGGCTAGGGACATAACTTAGCAGGTAAAGATGCCTGCAACCAACCCTGATGACCAGAGTTCAGTCCCCAAGAGAGAATGGGCTCCTTAAAGTTGTCCTCTGACCCCCTCATGAACCTGTGGCACACACATACACTCAATAAATGCATAAGTATTTTTTAACTAAAGTTAGAGCAGAGCACCCAGTAAACACCACATCCCTTCGCTTCCGTTTGGCTCTGGTAAAAAGGCAGATTGGATGGGATATCTTGCCTTGGAGCCTCTCCAACTTCAGCTTGTGCAAGTCTGTGGGGCACAGCTGATAGACAAGTGCCTGCTGCTTAGCCTCTGCTGACTTTCTCTTCAGTCTGCTGTTGTTATCGCAACACTGACTCCAGTCACAGTGCAAACACTGCCATGTGTTAAGGCACACATAAACAAGTGCACACGCACGCATGCGCACACATACCACAGAGCATTGTGTATATACTAACCCCCTTTCTCAGGAAACTTGCCATTCCAGTCCTCCCAGGGTTCCCAAGATAGGAAAATAGCCCCAGAACTATGACCTCCTAAGCCTGAGATCTCATGAATCTTCTATGAAGACGTGGTATGGGTCTCAGGACTTCAGCATCCCCGAAGAATCCACTGTCCTACTCCACCCCAGCTACCACCTCCCCCACCTCAATCCACAGATAGTGTGAAAAAGACTGGATAGCAAAATAGACTGTGAGCATCCAGGAAAACCTACCACTTCTACATTCATTAAAAATGAGTCAAGGACCATCCAACCTGAAAGGAAGGGAATTTGAAAGGCTCCTTTCCAGCTCCCTTTGTTTGGCTTTAGATCTGGGAAGGGTGTGGAAAACAGGCAAAGAAACATGAAGGAGAGAAGCCAGGAGTCCTTGCCTAGTGGAGTTGTCCTCTCCTGTAACTGCAGCCACTAGCAGCAGAGAGGTCTGTCTGGGATGCAGGCACTCCAAAGGTGAAGAAGGGGGATGGGGAGAGATGAATCAGCCCAGTTGAAAACAGAGGGTTTTGTTCAAAGGAGAGAAGTCTGTGATGCAAGCTCTGAGGAACAATGTGCTCCCTGTATGCTCACCCCCTCCCCACCCAGGCGTCCTCCACCTCCAACTTCTCCCCACACCCCAGTCTTGTCATTGACCAGGTCTCTGGTCAGATTCAGGGCACAAGTAAGTCCTGTGAGCCTCTGTTTTCCACCTGGCCATTTTCCACTGAACAACTTTAACCTTCACCGCGACCCTGACCTTCCCCCTTTTCTAGGGCAGACAGTGGATCATTATTATCCTAGTAGCGAATCCCTATTCTTCAGCATAGGTGGTAGAAGTCAGTCTTCATGCTGTGACTCTGCCATGCTCACTGTGCTGGGGGCGAAGCAAACCTGCTCCCGCTGTACCTGCAGGCACACAGAGGTCTGCTGGGCACACACTCTCCCATCTAGGTTCCCTTCTGCCCCTTCCTTTTTTTCCCCCAAGCCCAGCCCAGTCATTTCCTCCTTCCCTAATCAAGGAGCACTCCCTATTCCAAGCCCTCTTGTCTACTATGGATTTCTCCAGCTCATCTGTATGCGTTTCTCAAGCTCTGACATGTGCAGCCTGCTGCCTTCTTAAACCAAGGACTCCCCCTCCCCCTTAATAATATTTTGAGTGTTTTATGTTTGGAATTAAGCATAAAAATAGTTTGAGTTACAGAATTATGAAAAATGGAGAGGATCGTAAAAATAGCCCGAGTTGCAGAATTATGAAAAATGGAGTGGGCAAGCCAGGGAGGGAAGGGCTGGACAGCGATGGAAGAAGATCACAAAGATGCGACTGTGGGACGCAGCTTTGGTAGAAGAGACACCTAAACATAAGGGCACAACCATAAGCTTTTCTTCCCTTGTCTGTCTGGGTATCATACAGAGAAATTAGACAGTCTTCCTATACTTTCAAGTCTTATAATGTCATCATGATGATATAATAAATAGGGACAAAGGAACACGAAGGGAAAATCAAATCATGGGCTGAGATATTAAATAATAACATCCCACAGAAACCAGTATTATTAAGAATGGAGACCAAATAAGTGCAAAATGAAAGGAGAGTCAGGACCTAACGTAAGAGAGTGGGGAACGGTTGGCAAAGGGGGCCAGATCCAAGCCCAGTCAGGATGAGACCTGGGAAGACACTGGTTCTCTTTATTCCAGGAAGACATGCTTTAAACAAAGGGACTTCTGGTGTGTTGTGGATAACAGGAAAGAGATGCCTTGCCAAACAGCATGTGCTCTGCTTGAGAAAAAGTATCAGGTAAAAGGTAGATGGGCCTTCAGCATGTGAGCCACACAGAGCCAATGTCAGGAATACTCACCCCCAAACCCTCACAACTCAGCACTGTAACCCTAGGCTCATCCAACTCCCTGGAACAGCACTGTTCCCAACAGCCTGGGACTGTCGTGAGTTTAACACCACATCACACCCCAAGATCCTTCCTCTCCATACTAGAGAGCAGAACTTCAAACCCTAAAACAACCACCCACTTATGAAAACTGCATCAGTGTAACTGTGAAAGGTTGCACAGTGTAACAGTGTACTTTTTTTTTGTCTGACCTCTCTGGGGTGTCTATTTCACTGACTATGTATAAAAGCTAAATCCTGCACCACAGATAATCAATCACTGGTACTCCAGAACACCAAGGAATGACAAGGAATGTTGGCCAGTTGTTAAGTATCTTAATTTCAACAAAATGGGGTTAAGTTTGAGATCAGAAACACCTTCCTGCCTGTGTGAATGGGGAGACACCAAGAATCAAAGAAATTAACAGTCATAGAATTGGTCCACAGATCCTCAGGCCAGCAAGGACCTCCAAAATGTCCTTTGCTCCATTCCAGCTTCTAAGAGAACAAGGGAAGCACTGCTTACTGTATCCCTACTGTGTGTCAGTAGAAGGCAATCGCATGTACAGTGTCTTACTTATCAAGCCATGCTCCAGTCCCCCTCCCCTTCCAGGAGGGTTGCTTATGGGTTTTTTTTTTTAACACTACAGAGAAGATAACTCACATTTTATATCACATCTTCCTATATCCATTGTTAGGCTTTTGTTTGTTTTTATTAAAGATACTACTTTATGATGCAATTTAACCCCCTATTCAAAGTACCTTTCATAATCTCTGCCTTCCGCCCTCTCCCCTCCTTTGTGCTAGGACCCCTGCAACCATCTCATATGTTTTCCTGTCCAGAGGTTCCTTCCTTTTCCATTCCAAAGGCAAATACTATTACACACACACACACACACACACACACACACACACACACACACACACACTGTAAAAAGCAGGTGAAAAAAAAAAAAGAGGATGGTGGTTAAGGCAGAAGCCTGAACCTGGGGAGACTTAAGGAGGGCAGAAAGAGAGAGCTGCGGGCCCTGTGTCAAGGTGGCTTTGCCTGCAGCTTTTATTATGCATCGATTTTCTTATCCATCTTCTTTAGAGCCTCTTAGATCTTCAGGCTGCGGCTGTTTCTCCAAATTGTCATTCACTTCAAGCTCTCTAGCTTCTTGCAGCAGCTAAGGGAGGGAGAACAGGGGTGGGAGGAAAAAGAGAGGGAGAAGGCAGTCAAGAGAGGTGAATGCAGGTTGCTAAGTAACCGTTGCCAAGGAGCCAGTACCGAGGAGCATCCCAAGCTGCCTGCTTGTTCCAACCTCCCCCCTTCCACATCCTCCCCTCACTTAAGTTCTCTCAGGTCTATAAAGCAGCTTGATTCTGTCACCTTCACCAGCTGCAAACCTTCTTCTTCTACAGCTCTTCAGGTGGAGGGCTGCAAACCCTAGAGCTTGCAGGTCTCAGATTCCTAGACCCAGGCTAGCTGCCATAGGCCGCTGTGAGCACAGTGTATCAGTTAAAAAGAATGCCCCAAATTAATTTAATTAGCAAAAAAAAAATACCCCACCTGCATTTTGCAGGTTTATTTGGTTGGTTGGTAATACTATGCTCAGAAGTGAGTCCAGGGAGACCAGACAGAATCTTCTTTCATCACCTAGAGACAATTCAAACCTCATCCGAAAAACTTCACTATTTGGTCTGAAAGGTCATGAAAGCCAAGAACACAAGCTATCTCCTATCTGGGATCCACTGCAAGATGAAATGACACTCGTGCTCTCTAAAATTTAGGTAATTAATTATGATCACATAGGGCTGCCTTCTCAATTACTGCAGACTCCAGAAAGTGCTACATGACATTTCATAACAAATTTAACTTATCCTTTCTGTTTAATTCAAATAAATATTAGAAGATTCCATCCCTCCAGGGTGGCAGAGCAAAGATCAAGCCAGAAAAAAAAATCAATTTGGGTAGGAAGTCCCTGAGCTAAACCAATCTAAAATTCAAATTTTGCCACAAATAATCCAGAAAGCAGCCGGGCATTGGTGGCGCACGCCCTTAATCCCAGCACTTGGGAGGCAGAGGCAGGCGGATTTCTGAGTTCGAGGCCAGCCTGGTCTACAGAGTGAGTTCCAGGACAGCCAGGACTACACAGAGAAACCCTGTCTTGAAAAAAACACACACAAAAAAAATCCAGAAAGCATATTATGAGTCTTCTGTCAACTCTGCTCAGTCATCATCTCTGTGGGACTGGATTAAGGGAGGTTAGGTGGTGATGGTGGGTTACCCTGGGATCTTACAAACTCCAGATCCTAAATGGCCAAGGATATCCACTTCAGTAAACTCATGGTTCCCACAATAAGCCACATATTGCTCTCAGCCTAGAAAAAGAGTCTTTACTTTTCTTGAAAAGGTCCAGCCATCCCCTACCATGGCTGAGAAAAACAGATGTGCTCTCTGCCCTAGTTTTCCTTTCAGCTTTGTGCTACATATTACATACATACATACATATATATGTATGCATATATATTACTGTAGATAGATAGAGAGAGAGAGAGAGAGAGAGAGAGAGAGAGAGAGAGAGATAGATAGATAGATAGATAGATGCAGAGTGTGTTGACACAAGCCTGTAATCCTAGCACTCAGGAGGCAGAGGCAGGTGGAACTCTCTGAGTTTGAGGCTATCCTGGTCCATATAACAAGTTCCAGGACAGCTGGGGCTACATACAAAGGCCATGCCTGGGGGAGGGGGTGGGTTATACTTGCCCAAATAAAACCCAAATGTAGCTGTTCATGGAAGTGCTGAGAAGGAAGATTTAAAACTTTCCCTCTAAGCTTCAGCCCCTCTTCTGTAAGAGAATAGAATTCCTTTTCACAGACCTCTTGTGAAATTGTACAAGGCAGAATAGCCTACCTGACATATTCAATAACTAGCTGGTGCCATTATTTTCAACAAGGTGGTGATTCTTGGTCTATCAGAACTGGGTAAACAGGAACTTAGGAAATGGCTTAGTTGGTGCCGTGCTTTTCATAAAAGCATAAGAATTCAGCTCTTCAGCACCCGAGTGAAATGTTAGATGCATTGGTGTGCACCTGCAGTGCCAGCATCCAGGAAGCCAAGACAGAGGCTCCCTGAGGCTTACTGAACTGGTGAATTCCATGTTCAATGAGGAACCCTGCCTCATATAAGGCAGAGAGTGACTGAGAAGACACCCAAGGTCAACTTCTGACCTCTATCTACCCTCTACTCACATACACACAATCTCTCTCTCTCTCTCTCTCTCTCTCTCTCTCTCTCTCTGTGTGTGTGTGTGTGTGTGTGTGTGTGTGTGTGTGTGTGTAGCCATTCACCTTCCAATAATCAATTAAGTAAAGCCAAAAGTCTATGTCTAAGAAATAATGTGAACCCAAGAAGGTGACTGTCACTGGGTCTGGGAAAGAGCCACAATCCAAGCATTACCTTGACCCTTCTACCTCCTTAAGGATTATCAACTATATCACAAACCCACAAAAGAAGGAAAGAAGGAAGAGTGGGCTTAAAAAGCCAAAACACTGTTCTATAAGCCCAAGGAATTCCTTTGCCCTGGCCTTTTAATTTAACCACATCTTATTTAAACTTCAGGCTCCTTCACCTCAGCATCTCAGATCGCTGTGAAAATCCTTCCTGAAATCTAACCACCAAGACTTCTGCTCTGCCTAATTCCCTGTTGCTTGTGTTGTCTCTAAAACCTTCTTCGTATTTCTTCAAAAATCACTAATGAAGACTGAGAAAATAAATGTAAATGAGGATAAAAGAAAGCCAAAGGGTGATTGATAGGTAGCCATGGGTGGGCTTAAAGGACAAGCAGGTTGGGATGGGAACATAATTACAAGACCAAATCAGCCAGCGCTGTTGGAGTGAATAAACTTTCTCCACTTTCTCAGAAAGAAATAAACCTGATGAAGAGAGAAAGAGAGAGACATAGAGAGACAGAAACAGAGAGATAGAGAAAGGAGACAGAGAGACAGAGAGAGAAAGGAGAGAGACAGAGAAAGGAGACAGAGAGACAGAGAAGGTAGAATAGACCAGCAGGCCTCTTACAATGAAATCCCTGTGGACTTTCAAGATGTCCCTAACTGAGACACACCACAGGGGTGGATACTTAAGGGTAACTTAACAAGGTAAACCTACACAGTTGTGAAATAAAGAATTAGGGAAGGTGCTGGAGAGATGGATCAGCAACTAAGAGGACTGGAATTCAGTTCCCAGCACCAACATGGCAGTTCACAACCATCTGTAGTTTGAGCTCTAGGAGACCTGACACCCATTTCTGCCTCCCTCAGGCATCGCATGCACATGGTGCACTTACATACATGCAAGCAAAACATCTGTGCACATAAAATGAAAATAAGTAGATCTTTTTTTTAAAAGCATGAAAGTTACTAGTATCCTGCAATTTAGAAGTGGTTGGGAAAGCATAAAGTGTAAAAAGGCAATTAGCACAGAGTTTTCCTAAATTCTCCTCTGTGCCATGCCGTGCCCTATCGAAGGAACCCAGGCAACATAATTTCTCTCTCTAGTGCCCTATCCTCCTCCCTCCACCTTCTGGACATAGGTCCTTGGGAAAGTCCACGGTATTCACCACGCCAGTGTGAACCCTGGCTTCAGAAGTTGTCCTGGCCCTTCCCAAGCAGCATGGTTCATGTCACCTATCTAATAAGAGAACCAGAATGTTGCTCCCATAAGTGGATAGAGCCAGAACTGACTTCTGCTCCAGGAACAAGAGTGTTAGTGCATCTCAGAAATGCCTATGCCTGTCTGAACCTGGACTTCTTGGTCATTGAGATCATCCCCCTGCCTGTGTATGTTCCTACTTTGCCTGTTGCTTTCATCTTTCAAGCAATGCTATTTTCACTTCTTATTTCTTTTATTTGTTTTTCAGTGTTTATGGGAGTTGTGGGGGAGTATATGACGATGTAAGAGCTTATGAGCATGCTCGCAGAGGGATAAAAGGAGAATGTCTCATGTCCTGCCCTATCACTCTACCTTATTTTTTTCCCCTGAGACAGGGTTTCTCTGTGTAGCCCTGGCTGTCCTGGAACTCACTCTGTAGACCAGGCTGGCCTCGAACTCAGAAATCCGCCTGCCTCTGCCTCCCAAGTGCTGGAATTAAAGGTGTGCACCACTACCGCCAGCCTCTACCTTATTCTTTACAGACAGGATGTCTTTCTGAACGTGGAGTCATGCTACCCAGCAACCCTCCCATCTCTACGTCCACCAATAGCAAAGGGGCATCTGTACTGAGAAACAGGTGTGCACATGGCCACACCCAACTTTTTACATAGATGCCGGCATCCAAATTCAGGTCCTCGTGCTTGCATAGCAAGTGCTGTTACCTGACGAACCATCTCGTCAGCCACAGCAGTGTTATTTTCTATTGTATTCTTTAAACTTACAACCACAGCATAAGGTTCAAAGCCAGCTTCAGGTCCAACTCTCTGCTTCTGGCTCAAGTGCAGATAGAAGGAATGCAACTACTCCGTGTGCTTCTGATTTTAGGTACGACATGTGGCTTGACTTAGACAAGGATTTGTCTGTTTGATTTAAAGATTCCATAGGTACCACTCAGGTGCCTGTCCATCTATGGTAATCAGATGTCTATCCCCTATAAACCCCCATCAGTTCAAAACAAGTACAGTTCTATCTCCTGCAACAAACACCTCTTCAAAACTATATTGGTCCTTTGTGTCTGTACCATGGTGTAAAGAGATAGGATTCATCAGCAAGCAGAGGATTAGCCTCTTTCCTGATTAAGGTAAATTATTAGAGAGAAGCTGGTCTCGATAGAAGGAGATGGTTAGGAGCAGTGAGCAGTACAGCCTCAACTAGAGAACCTTGCATTAACTGGAGCCAAATATGCTCAGTGATACAAAGTATCCTTCACAGTGGCTAAGAAGGCACATCCCCTATGAGAAGAGAAACCATGAACCTAAGTTACAGACCTAAGTGGGAAACAGGGTTAGAGACGGCTCCTGTCCTCCAGGAGAGACATGAGCTAATGCTCCCAACTCCTGTACCAAGAGGCTAGATGCACCATCAGTGGCAGGCCCCACAAATGGGAAAACTACATGTGGCTGCTAAAGAATTGGCCCACTGAATGCTTCTCAGGACCCTGGGTGTCTATAGCTGCAGCAAAAATCTAGGAATGTCCAGGGGGGGTCGCTAAAGCCATGCAGGAGACATCTTTCCCCTCTAAAGCCAGAAGGCCCTGCCCCTCACTGAACCTATTGAGCTAAGAATGAAGGTAAAGGGGGAGTCTCTGCGAAATCCATTTGCCTTTCTACATCTGTCTCAATTGCTCCCATTTCTTACATCTGTGGCATTATTTCAGAGGCATATGCCTTGATCTGTCTCCAAGTCTCTAACAAGATCAAAGCTCTTAACACCTGTTTTGCTTGCTAACTCCTAGGCTAAAGAAAAGGGACAGAGTCCATCCTGAGGCAAGAGGAGGGCCCTGACTTACACTCTTTCAAAGAAGAAAACAGTTTGGGAGGCTGGACAAAGAAATGCGCCAAACCAAGGTGTTGGCAAACGCCCCCTGGTGGAGAGGTTTTTATGCTCATCCTGCTATTGGATTTCATGTTGTTATCCCAGTTACACATGGAATTTAATCATGACTACAGTAGGATAAATATATTACAGTGACCAGAAAAGTCTCTTCCTCACCCCTTTATCTTCAAACAGCTTCCTTTTGCTCTCTTGTACAAAATGTATCTATTAGGGTCAGATATTTCTCACAATTGGTAATTATTTGGTTGTTTGTTGCCTGGTTTATTTTCTATCTCCACAAGGAAAAGCTCTATATTTGAATAAAAAGAAAAGCCAATGATGAATACAGTATAGTGGAATAAACCTACCAAAATGAAAAAAAATTCCTGGAATCCTGTCCAGATTTTATTAGCAGAGTCACAACACCCCTACCTGCCTCTACACTTTCCTTTCCCTGCAACCAACTGTACACCACTCAGTAAAGTTACTTAATAATTCTCCAGCTCTCTGTAAGCACTGTGTAGAGAACATAAAAATAAACAAGGGCGCAGGCTCCAGCTCAGAGAAGAGGGCTTGCCTAGCACGAACAGATTCCCAGAACTGCAAAAAAAACATAAATAAATAGACTGCCACAGACAAGGACTTCAGAAATGCAAAAGGGGGGAGGGGGCATCTCTTTGGCTGAGCTTGACCAAGGCAGCCATGATGATGTGGTTCCAGGATGGAGAGGCTGAGAGGATACTGCAGGGGAGAAACACAGCTAATGGGAAGGAGCTTGATTTGGAGGCATCATTTGACATTGAGCTTCTGAAATGCAAAGCCATAAGGCTCAAACTAACGCTGCAAGAGTGTGGGGCTTTGGAGAGAGGAGACAGGGCAAAGACCTTAGTCCAGGTTCTGTCCCACTTGTCCTACCTGTCTCAATCAGGTCTCATTTCTGGAATACGTGGGGTTCAGACAGGGCAGGGTGCCCAAGAAGCCCCCATCCACATGTCTCTTCCCCCCCCCACTGAGTTCTTTATTAACAATGAAATGATTTCTTAATCTCACTACTGAGAAAAGCACCAAGCACAGAAAAACATATGCTACACAAATTAAGTAATTTGCATCCCTGAGCAAAGAGATAAACCCCTCCCCCTTCCTTCTCCAGAGTCAATTTTCCTTGATCTTCTGACATCTTATGTCAATAAATATCTATATTTCCTCATGCCTAGGACAGAAGATGCTGTTAAATGTCAAATGTAAAGTAAAGTTTGTCATAAAAATCCCTCATAAAAAAAAATCTCCCAGCTACCTTCACTGGAAGATGGAGGGAGGGTGCTCTGTTAAGTCTGATAATGTCTGGGCCCTCCAGCCCCCTGCTTGCAGGAGTACCCCAGACCACCTTTATGTAAAGCTGCTAGGAAAGCATGCTGGCACTCAGCTCCTCCTACCACCCTGTTTCTGCACAAGCCCAGGCTGGGTTTTTTGGGTTTTTTTAATTTTGTTGTTGTTGTTGTTTTAAATGAAACAAACCAATTGGTGTATAAACAACCAATTTCTCAGTCTGAAGTCTAGATTTCTTAGTTAATATGTTTTCAAGTTCTCCTTTTCGGGGATTACCATATGCAGCCTCCCACCTGGATAGGGCACAGGTCAGGGAATAAAGTGGTTTCTCTGAGCATCCTCCTGAGGGCCTCAGGAGAGCCAGTGGTATGCAGACAAGGGTGACTGTGTAGTAGGCTAGCAAGTAAAGGACAAGCCAGCACTGCCTCTCAGCTGCTGTTTCTCTTTCTCTGCAGACCTCCTCTGATTATAGCAGATTTATAGGGGCCCCAAAGCAGCCCAGCATCTTAGCCATAAACTTCCCAGAAAGAAAACTCGTTGAGGTTCCCTTGAGAGGCGATGAAAAAATAAATATCAGGGTTTGGTACAAACACATCAGCCAAGACTAGAGGTGGAAGGGAGCCAGTTCCCTATAGCTGGTTTAACTCATTCAGGATTTGTACACACACCATACATAAGAAGTCTAACAAACAGACTCCTGTTTATAGACCTACTCAGATAAGCACACCCCTCTCCTGGGAGCACAGTTTCAGTTGAGTGCAAACACATACATGTATACTGCATTCATACATGAATTCAGATGTCCAGGGAGTAGCCGTATCCCCAGCCCCTCCCCCCTCCTCAGCTAGTAACTGCAGGGTGGGGCGCAGTGAAGGTGAATGAGAGAATGTCTGAGTAGAAATGTCTTGCATGTGTCACTGTATCTCTGACTACATTCCAAGAAACAAACAAAAAAATTGTTTTTTCATTATTCAACATTTGGAATGTGGTCTTTTAGTACACCCAAGCACTTTGGGGATCGTCTATCTGGTGCAGGGAGGCTCCTCTGTGCAGTTCTTAGCTCAGGGGCCTGGCAGCGTGAGCTTCGCTCACCAGGAGTACAGTGATGGCTTCCATTCTTCCTTTGCACAAATTACCTGCACTCTCAGAGCTTGAGTGTAAAGTAGGGCTAGCACTACTTAGTGTCACAGAACAGTTGCACTTGTTCATGTGCATTATGCAAAGCATTTAGAATGCAAAGCATTTAGAAAGGCACAGTATCCAGTGAACCTCACTGATTACTGTCATCCTTCTACTGCGCACCAGCAATATAAAGAAGTCTCGTGGAAAAGAGCTGGCCTTCTCTCTTACAGGTTCTAAAAAACATGATGAGGCTGAGCAGATACAAGGAAAGCAAAAGAATGTGGAAACCCAGGAATTTATTTGAGCCCAAAACACAATTTACTCTCCTAAAGTCAGGGCCTGTTCTGAAATTTTAAGAGAGATGCTTCAATCAATTATTCTCCTTTCAATGTATCATCTGTATGCCCTTAAAACACTGCACATATTGGAGCTGACTGGGGAGTCCTGGAGGCAGAAAGGACTGGTTTTAGTTTTGTCTGGAGGCAGGATGTTACTACCCAGCCAAGCTTGGTCTCATACCTGTGGTCCTTCTGCTCTAGCCTCCAAATGCTGGGAATACAAGAGCCAACATGCCTAGGGTCAAATTAATTTTTTAATTCTTTTATGCTATATATATCTGCACATGTTGGTATATGTGCACACACATGTGAAGACCAGAGGTCAATGCTCCAGGTTTCTTGCTCAGTCACTCTCTTCCTGTGAGAGATGGGGTCTCTCACAGACCCCGGAGCTCACTGACTGGTCTAGACCAACTGGCCAACAAACCTCAGGATCTTCCTGTCTCTGCTAGTCCAAACTGCAGTTACAGGTGCACAGTGAGATGCTGGGCTTTTGATATGTGTTCTTGAAATCCAAGCTCAGGTCAGAACCACCATCCTATTCAGCAAGCGCTTGACTCACTGCCATATATAATTCGCTTTGTACATTTTCATTTCAGAGCAGGGCCCCTTCTGAGGCTTTCAGACCAAACCAGAATACCCACAACATGCTTGGCCAACTAGAGCCTTCACCTTCCCACTTTCCTTAATTGTCCCTATTAACCCAGAAAAAAAAAATATTCTATATGCTCGACTTCAACACATTTCCCTTTAACAATGGCCTTTTCTTGTCCTTCATCCTTACTGTAAATAAAGTATATAAAATTCTCAAGACCTTAAGAAGAGTTCTCAAAGGCCCACTCGGTAACATTTTTTCCCATCAACCGTGCCTCCAGGTCTCTGGAATTCTGTGCCTTGTATATTTCGCTGGCCATTATCCCATTAGGAATCATCACAAGAGATTTTTAAAAGCATTAATTTGGCCCCTGCCACTGTATTCTTAACCAAGCAGTCATCTGGTTTCTCCTTAAAGCCTTTGAAAGTTGAAAATATTGAGTTCCCATTACAGACAGTTAAAAACTCCTACCTCCATCTCTCCACCCCCATGGCTGCCTCAAGTAGCATCATTACCACCGTCAAATTGTCACCCACTTGATTAAGGGACAGTACAACCCCGAGGCGGGGGCATGACTTATATGACCTCTCTAGTTCCTTTCAGTCCATCCATATGAAACAGGGGAAACAAAGTTGGCCACAGTCCCAAACTATGCAAAGCCTGCTGTAGGGAGGCCCCTGAAGACCAGGCAGACTCCAGCGTGGGCACACAGGCATTTTCTCAAAGTAGGCAGAGTGCCAGACCATAGTGACTGGTGTGGGAGGCCTGGAGACAAGGAGGTGAGCCAGTACCCACACTCCTCCCTTCCTCCCCAATTCAACTTTCCCAGCTTGAGCCCCTCCTCTCAGACTTTCAAGTCCAAAGTTCCCAGATCCTTCCTGCCTTCTACCCTAGGTCCATACCCCAGGCCAGGTGACCCAGCCTGGTGCTTCTTGGAGGTTCAAGAGTAGGCAGGTCACTCAGCGAGCTTGTTTAAAATGCAAATTTAGTTTTAGTAGCATGAATTACAGCCCAAGATCCTACACTCTTAACGAGTTCCCAGGTGAGGCCTGCTCTACTGGCCCACGAATCATACTTGGAAGAGTGAGGATCTAAATGATTACAGCAGTTTCTGTAACAGTCTCCCAGGAAGAGTCCATCTATCCAACTCCATCTGTCTATCTATCCTCTAGACAGCAATGAGAATCATACCTCATACCTTCCTGATTCAGAAATCTCCCTCTGTGGCACAATACACAACACAAATCTGGCTCATAAATTCCACAGCAAATGTGGAAAAGGGCATCCTTCATAGGAGCCTCACTTCCATGGCTCTGAAGGTCTGTGTAGCCTAGAATTACTGTCCCATATCTTTTCCAATTTGACTATCCTCTTGTATTTCCCAAATTGCTCCACAAGCATCTTCCTTAAGGAAGTACCTCTTGACAAACACCTCTCTCGGTTTCTACTCACACCTTCCCCTTCCAAAGAAAGGATGTCTCAATCCCTTTGCGGGGACAAGCTCTTCTTATTTCAGTACTAGGCTCACTCTCTCCACTGGGTGTAAAATTTCCCCCACAAAGAATGGTAGATGTTAGCCGGGCGTGGTGGCGCACGCCTTTAATCCCAGCACTTGGGAGGCAGAGGCAGGCGGATTTCTGAGTTCGAGGCCAGCCTGGTCTACAGAGTGAGTTCCAGGACAGCCAGAGCTACACAGAGAAACCCTGTCTCGAAAAACCAAAAAAAAAAAAAAGAAAAAAAAGAAAGAATGGTAGATGTTCTCACAAGGTTTTTGCACCAATCTCACAGAGAGGCATCTACAGGATATGGCAGGAATTTGGAGAATCCTGGTAGAGTTACATGGCTGTCACCTGCTCCTTATTGGGAATATTTCAGAAACCCCATGAGTAAGAAAGCAGCTTCCCATCTCTTCTTGCCCAGAGCAAGCCTTGTATTTAAATACAAAAGAAAAATATTGGCTCTTCTATGACAAAGCATAAAACCCTGACAGCTCCAGGAAAGATGCCCACTGTGCCCACGCTGGAGTCAGTCTGGTCTTCAGAGATTCCACGGAGGCAACTACAGAGGTCTCTCGACCTCACTACCTCCTGCCCCTCCCAAAATTCCATGGGAATGCAGACTGAAACCCAAGGAGGTTGCTCCTGGCGTCCTCTTGCTGCAGGGGGGTTATTATCCCTTGTTCTTTCAGTGAGCAGCACTGTTCTCTGAGGCTGAGGGAGGTGGTCAGAAGGAAGGATTACAGTTAGCACTTGCTCTGAGCAAGATCTCACTAGGATGGACAGACAGGAGAGTTCGCGGGACCCAGACAGGGCTAAAGAAAAGCGAAATTGGGATCATCGGCTGATACAGTTCTAGACACTAGAAGGTTGGGGAGGGTAGCTATTTGTCAAAGAAACCTTCTAAAGGATGACTTTAGAGAGCAAGATAGTGCTGGTCTTACAGTAAGGGGACTCTTGTACTGTGAAAATGTGAAAGCCATAGTTCAATGCAACTGGGTATTAAAACTCCTTATGCGCCTAGCACTTGGCTGGGTGCTGAGGGCAGTAAATAAGATACACACTCCTTACTAGGGATGGACAGTCAATGTGTGTGTGTGTGTGTGTGTGTGTGTGTGTGTTGGTGGCTGGGGGGAGGGGCTATAAAGACACAGAAGGCCATATTCTTAATCCTACAGTAGCTGGCTGAAGGTATTACAGAAGGGAGTTTATTCTTTCCCCTCACTTTGTTTCCACATGTGCACACACAGGCTTCAGCTGTTCAGCCTCTCTGTGTCACCTGGGAAATTTAAAAAGTGCAAATTCTGCAGTCCACTCAGACCTGCTGAATTTGGGAGTGTTGGAAGTAGTTATGCAGCAATCTATCTTTTATTTTGTTAGAGGTTTTTTGTTTGTTTTGGGTTTGGTTTTTTTTTTTTTTTTAAGATAAGGCCTGTGTGTGGTGGCCCAGGCTAGTCTTGAACTTGCTATATAACCAAGGATGATCTTGAACTCTTGACCATCCTGCCATTTCCTTCCAAGTGTTGAAATTGCAGCAATCTGTACTTTAACAAGCTTTCCAGGTGTTAAAGCTTAAGACCCACAGAGTATAGAAATACTCCCAGCTTCTGTTCCCCTCCTTTTTACCATGAATTCTGAGATTTGTGAATCTCAAGCAGCATTGAGCATGCTCAGTTTGTTTCTTCTGGTTTGGGAGCTTTTGCTGCAACCTGTGTTCGGAGAGCCAGTCGACTCATGGGACAGGAGCATGCTAACCTACTCAGACATGGCAGAAGACCTTCAACAAAAGCAGAGTCTGGCTCTGTCGTATGAGGCAGATTGTATTCAGCATTACCTGTGACTGGAGGTCAGTCAAGGGAGCAGGACCAGAAAGCCAGGAGCTGCAGCTCTAACACTGTCTCCTATCATCAGCTGGTTCCAAAATTAGGAGGGAGCATTATTTATTGTATCTTTAAAATTCCAACAACGGGTTTTTGTGAAGAGTTGGCAGGTTGCAGGACCAGCCTGACTACAGTAGAGAGACCTAGTTAAGAGGAGAGAAAACAAAGCAAACTAACAAAACAAAAAACAAAATACAAAGAAAAGCCAGAGAAAATGCCAGAACATTTTTAAATAAACAAAACAAACAAAATACAATGAAAAAGCCAGAGAAAGTGCCTGAACAGTTTAACTAAGTAACAATACAAAAACAAAATACAAAGAAAAGTCAGAGAAAGTACCAGAAGGTGTTTTTTTTTAAACTAAGTAGGCTTTTAAAAACCAGTCTGCCCTGTCATGTTAAAAAACTAAGACACAACCCGCACTGAAGGACCTCAGTGCTTTCCCAAAGTCACACTGCTAATTGGTAGCAGAGACAGGACTAGAACTTGGGACACCTGGCTCTCAGTTGTGCACTTTCTAAGGAGATGGACCAAAGAAAACAGGAGAACCATCTTCAACAGTCACAGCAGTAAAAGAAACAACTCCAAGAACCATAGGATGATAGGGAGTTTAAAGCCAAATGCTTTATGTTCATGAGAGAGCTCTGGCTCCGTCATTATCCCTGCCACGCCTCTTACCCAAGGCTGAAGCTACAGTGTGCTCAAACACAGTTAATTTTCTTGGGCTGTTCCCAGCATTATCTGCTCTACCTAGAGTTCACTGGCCACCTCCAGCACCCCCATGTATGGCTTATCAATCCTTTAAGACAGACAACTCAAATGTCATCCCTACAGTCTCCCCTGAGTCCACCAACCCACTCACACCACTGCACCCATCCAGAAATGACCATTCCCCCGCCAACTCTGATTTCCCAAGATGCTTTGCACTTTTCTCTGTCTACTTTTCACTGTTTTCTGTTGTAGAATGCAAGCTCTTCGAGGGCAGGGGCCACCTTTCATGTTTCATGTGCTTTTCCTCAATAATGCTTAGTATGTTGTCATTATTCAACCAACCAACTGGATCTCAGAGTCACATGTTAAAGAATGTCACCTGTTGCAACCCAAACATCACGTTCACTGATGCCCAAGGACGTCACCAACGGTGCTGCCCCCCAGAAAAAGCTCCAATACCTCCCAACATTCTGCTTTTCTACGCACCACATGACATAATCCCATTCGGGTTTGTCTAACTCATGTAGCTTCATGTACTAATTAAGCTGTAAGACACAACAGGGCATGAATTTATTGTGCAATAATTCACACGCGGGATGTTTGCGCAGTGCTTGGGCGTGAGTTATGACACATTAATTCACGGCCTAGAGGGCCTCGTTGCAATTACAGAACCATTTTTTAAATATCATCTGGATTTTAAAATACAAATATCGGCCCCCTCCACCCCAAATCTTGGAACCCTTTGCTCCCATATGCAACTGACTCCCTTCTCCTTCTCTGCTCTCCTTACCCGTTCAGCTGTACTGACGGCAAGGAGAGGTCAATGCAACCTCCCACTGGACTCAGAGAGGACCACAGGGGTCCTGTGAAGAGGGAGGAAGAGGAAGATGGGCAGAGGCTTTCTAAGTACCTGCAAGACAAGAGAGCTGGCCCATGGGCCAAGAGACACTGGAGAAGCAGATGCAACAGCCAGCTAAGGCCTATTACTAAGGACGAAGAGGAGCCAGAAAAGACTTTTATGAACGCTGACATTCAATAAACCTCACCGCACAGAACCAGGCAAAATTCACTGTGGTTTTTATGCCCACCATTAGGAGAGGATGATGGGAAAGGCAGAAGGAAATGTCATCTGGCTCAGAAACTCACAACAAAAAACCAGTTCCTTGCTCTTCTCTCTGCTCGTGGCTCAGAGGGAGAGAGGTGAGCTCATCTCTGTGGCCGACTCTCCTGCCGGCCTCCAGGTGCTCCGTACACACCCTGTGCCACCT
The DNA here is from genome assembly GCA_964023405.1 of Apodemus agrarius. Taxonomy (NCBI): domain Eukaryota; kingdom Metazoa; phylum Chordata; class Mammalia; order Rodentia; family Muridae; genus Apodemus; species Apodemus agrarius. Next base: position 1,041,354 of record OZ030022.1, read on the forward strand.
GTGACGTCACTCACCAGCTGCCTGCAGAATCTGCCTGCTTGCTCTCCGAGCTTGTATTAAAACACTCACTTATAACTCCCTATTAATTTTTCACGAGGAGTTATTTTTAACTCGCTCAAACCATTGTCTGAATATGCCAAATATATTTTCTTAATGAACGATCTCGGCGTGTGGTTCCTCCTTCTCTGACTCCCCTGCTGCTATTCAAATGGTCCCCTCCTCACGGGGAGCACGGTTTGGATGAGCAACTCACAGCAATGTCCCGGAAATGAGTAGCAGAGAACAGAGAAGAAGAAAAAAAATGTTACATATTCCTCTCGCTCACTCAGGCTTTAGATGTGAGAGGATTTCATGAAACATGGGTTTTTGAAAATAGAAAGATCTAGTCAAAATTGAAATATTTTGGACTGGAGCTGTAGCTCAATGTGTAGTGTGTGCTTAGCCTGTGCAAAGCTCTGAGCATTTTCTCTATGAAGAAAGCAAAAACCAGAAGAAAAGGAGGAGGGGAAAGAGGGAAGGAAGTGAGGAGGGAGAGAGGGAGGGAGGAGTTGGAGGAAAGGAGGGAGTGAGAAAGGAAAGTAGGACTTCTCTATATATTATCTAAAGGAACCCAATTTGGTTATTGGAACAGGCCTTCTAGACTCCTTTACTGGCTACTCAATAATTCTATTATCATTATTTTTATTATTATTATTATTATTATTATTATTATTATTATCTCACAACCAAAGAAGATAAAGAGAGTTGCCAAGCATGGTACAACTCACCTGATGTCCCAGCACTTGAGTAGCTGAAGCCATAGGATCACAAGTTTGAGGCTGGAACCTGGGCTACATACCAAGTTCAAAATCAACCTCAGATGTATAATGAGGCCATGTCTCAAATAAAAAGAGGAGGAAGAACAGGAAGAGAAGGAAGAAGCAGGAGGGGAAATATTAAAATGAAAGACTAGGGGCCAGAGAGATGGTTAAGAGCATGTGCTGTTCCTTCAGAGAACCAGAGTTTGATTCCCAACACCCCCACACCGGGTAACTCACAACTGCCTGTAGCTCCAACTCCAGAAAAGCCAATGTCCTCTTATAGCTTCTGCAGGAAGCCATATAGAAATACATACGCATCAAAATAAAGTAAAATAAAGTCTGATAAAGAAGAAAGCATTAAGACAAGGAGTCTTTTTAAAGGTTTTTTGAGGCATGGTCTTGCTGTGAAGTCCTAGCTGGCCTGAAGCTTACTGAGTAGTCCAGGATAACCTCATACTCAAAAACATCTGCCTGCTGCTGCCTCTCAAGTGCTGGGATTAGAGATGTGTTCCATCCCACCTAGCCAGAAAGTCTATTTTTTTTTGAGACAGGGTTTCTCTGTACAGTCCTAGCTGTCCTGGAACTCACTCTGTAGACCAGGCTGGCCTCGAACTCACAAATCTGCCCGCCTCTGCCTCCCAAGTGCTGGGATTACAGGCGTGCGCCACCACCGCCCAGCCAGAAAGTCTATTTTTACCTCACCAAGTTCTTCCCAATCTGTAAATCTGAGTGGTTTCTCTGTCTAACAGCTTTCAGTGATTCATCAGGATAAAACCTAAATCTCCGAATGTTTTCACAACTGACCAGTACTTATTCCTCTAACTTAACCCCATGCCCGGGCCATATTCCCAGCATGAATCTGTTTCCTGCCTCTAATGGTCTCCCAGGGCCCATGGCTGATCAAACACCAGCTTACCTTTCAGGTCCCAGCTCAGATACTGCTTCCCCAAGAAGCCTTGGGAGTGGTGTCCTTCATACGCACCCCCAAAGCACTTTCATTACACCTCCCCTTGGCCATAAAGTAACAGAATTCCAACTCAGCTGGCTGTCTCCTCCACTGGACTGTGAGTTAGGGGCTCAATAAATATTTGTTGAACAAGTGTGCAGACAGAGAAGAGAAAACCTGAAGACCCAAATGATCCAGAATTCCTATTGACTTGACTTTGAGATACGTACTCCGTAACCAAGCAACCTTTATAAATCTGACTCGGGTAAATATATAAATGGTATTATGTTCCTTGTAGAAAGAAGGTGATCAAAATGAAAAGTGTGAATTGAAAACCAACTGTGATAAAACCTTGACCGCAGATAATTCACGACCTATGTGAGCTGCACACAGGTGATAAAGAGTAGCTTGCCTTTGTAGGTTCTTGTTTTAGAAATATCAGGCTGCCTTGGGTTGCAGAAACCGTCTCACTCCCAGTATTGAAAACCCTCCTTCTTTTCTAACGCATCATACTTAGCTCTATAACTCAGGTAGGATGTCCCCTAAAACATGCTGTCACCTTGGTTGGAAGCATACATAAAGACACCCAGGGAACATTTTCAAATGTCGTCTCCTCAGCCTCTGGAGATTCTTTTCTTTTTAAATTTTTTTATTCTATGTATATGGGTGTTTTTTGCCTGAAGGCATGTTGTGCACCTTGTGTTTGCTTAGTGCCCAAAGAAGTAAAAAGAGAATTTCAGAGCCCCAGAGACGAGCTACAGATAGCTGTGAGCCATCACACGGATGCTGGGAAGCACACTTAGCTTAGAGTCTTCCAAGCCATATGAATTAACACAACCTGCAGGGTTGGCACGATAGCTCAGTGTGTAAAGTTACTTGCTACCAAGCCTGACAACCTGAGTTTGATTCCCAGGCTCACATGATGAAAGGAGAGAAGCAATTCTACACACACACACACACACACACACACACACACGCCAAATTATTCATTCATTCATTCGATTTTTCAAGTCAGAGTTTCTCCATGTAGTCCTGACTGTCCTAAAACTCAATTTAAAGACCAAGCTGGCCTTGAACTCATAGAGACCCACCTGCCTCTGCCTCTGCCTCTGCCTCTGCCTCTGCCTCTGTCTCTGCCTCTGCCTCTGCCCTCTGTCCTCTGTCCTCTGCCTCCACCTCTGCCTCCCAAGTGCTGGAATTAAGGGTGTACATCACCACACCTGGCCAAAATAAATACATTTAACAAAGATAAATAGATAGATGAAGCCTGGCGGTGGTGGTGCACACCTGTAATCCCAGCACTCTGGGAGGCAGAGGCCGGCGGATTTCTGAGTTCGAGGCCAGCCTGGTCTACAGAGTTAGTTCCAGGACAGCCAGGGCTATACAGAGAAACCCTGTCTCAAAAAAAAAAAAAAAAAAAAAAAAAAAAACCAAACCCAAAAAAACAAAACAAAAAAAACAATAGATGATAGATAGATAGATAGATAGATAGATAGATAGATAGATAATGCAACCTATCAAAGGTTAATAATAAAAATTTATCTGGGCTGGAGAGATGGCTCAGCAGCTAAGAGCATTGACTGCTATTCCAGAGGTCCTGAGTTCAATTCCCAGCAATCACATGGTGACTCAACCATCTGTAATGAGAGCTGATGCCCTCTTCTGGTGTGTCTGAAGATAGCTACAGTGTACTCATAAAAACTAAATTAATTAAAAAAAAAAACTGATCCAAAGTCCCCCAACTTGGAAAAATCAGTTCATGTTTATAAATGTCTACTATCAAAGTCTGGTGACTGTTGGCTGCCCTTTTGTGAGAAAAACAAAACACTTTATCTCTCAAGACTCTAAGGACTCTAGATACCCTTAAACATACTAGTACCAAACATATTGGAAACCCTAGGCCCACTAAGGTTGGCTTTATTTCTTTCCTTTGAAAATGGACTGACAATACTTGTTTTAATGGGTCAATACCAGAATTAACTGGGTAAATATAAACCATCACTATTGCTTGGTGTGGGGGCTGGGTATTACCCCAAAGCAGCATCAAGGTAAGTGTTCCTAACCCAAGGGACTTCTGAGCACAGGAAGAGAGCCATGCAAGGGTGTCCACCAAAGCTCTGTTACAGGCAGTAAGACATTGGACTGCAGATGTAAAGTTTGCCACACGGACACGTGTAGAGGTCAGAGGACAACCCCAGGGTCAAATTCACCTCCCACCTTATTTGAGACAAGGTCTCTCTTGTTCACTACTGGATACACCAGGCTAGATAACCCAACAGCTCCTGGAAATTCTTCTGTCTGTCTGTATATCCCATCTCCCTGTAGAAGCTCCCTGGGATTATAGGTGTGTAACCTACTGCATCTGCTTGCTAGGGTTCTTACAAGATGAACCCAGATTGTCAGTCTTTCTTAAAAGAGCTATTTTTGTTATTTGTAGGTGTGTGTGTGTGTGTGTGTGTGTGTGTGTGTGTGTGTGGTGTATGCACATGAGTATGTCTCCAGAGGCCAGAGATAGGTTGGATCCCCTAGAATTGGGGTTATAAACAGTTGCAAAACACCCAACATGGATGTTGGGAACCAGACTTGGGTCCCCTATAAAAAGCAATATACCTTCCTAACTACTGAGCCATATCTCCAGCTCCAGGTCATCAGATATGTGTGATAAGCATTTGACCTCTGACCTATCTCTCCAGTGCTCCTGCGTGCACACTCACACACATACATATACATATATACATACACACACATATACATTTCTCCAGAGATATATATTCCCTGTGAAAAATGTAAACCAGTTGTGTCATAGTCTTTCCTTCTTACTCTGGGTATAAGCCAAATTCTATATTTCCAACAACCCAGTGGGCATGCCTTTAATCTCAGAACTCCAGAGGCAAACAAAGGCAAGTGGATCTCTTGTGAGTTTAAGGCCAGCCTGACCTACATAGTGAGTTCCAGGCCAGCTGGGACTACAAAGATCCTGTCTCGAAAACAAAGAGAGAAAGAAAAAAGGCAATCGGTGTGATCTGTGTCTCTGTGTCTGACACAAGACAGGTGCCTTAGGTTTATTGAATGGATGGCCGTGGCTAACTGAACACACAGCATGAATTTGATATGTCCTCACCAAATACACTAAAGCAGTTGTGTCTAGTAAGGACGGGAAATAAGGATGTAAGTAAGAGGTAACATAGGAAAAAGTAATTTTTTAAGTGGGCCTTGCACAAACTGAGCTTGGTGATACACCTGGTTCTCGGCCCTTAAGCTTCAACACAGGAACTGCATGAGACATTCTGTTGTAGACAAACTGCTGTCTCGCTCAGCTCCATACTTTAGGGTAGTCCTTAGACCCTTCCTGCTTTCTCTAGAGACTAGTGAAAGTGAACCTATAAAGTATGATATCGAGAAAAGCCAAACACATAGGAATTGAATATCATCTTTATGACTCAGGCAAAGGGAGCAAAGAACAACCTAAAGGGGGAAAGCCACCACGTGACAACAAGCTAACATGTAACAGCAAAGAGGCAAGCCTTCCTCAGAAGCTGTTCTCAGATCATTCTTCCTTTGTCCGCATGTCTGTCATCAGTCCAGAGCTCAACTGTCAAAGGATGACCTCAACTCTGCTATCCCCACCCCTGAACCTCTGCCCGCCACATTCAGACTCACCCTTGGAAAGGGGAGGCCTTTGACCTGAACAAGTTCTTTGACCTACAAGGAAGGCCCTTCTCTCTCCTTTCTATCTAGTCTTGACCCTCACCACTTCTCAGCCTTTCTCCCCTGCTTCTAGAAGCATTTCCTAAGCCTCGCAGACTGATGCTCCAACCTTCCTCTCCATCCCATCAGCACTTACAGCCCCCACGCTCAGTTACAACTGGTTTTCCTTTCTGCCTGGTGTGGTCTGGGCGGGTTCCTTAAACTCCTTCCATCTAAAAGCTGTCAGAGGGCAGGGCCAGGATCCCTGTGTCTCCTGCTTCTAGATGTCATACTCCTCTGCCAACCCTGGCTACCTAGAAGGAATTGTTCACCATAGGCTAAGCAGCCAAAAGAGACATTTAAGACAGTGAAAATAAATACACAGATTTATGGGGTGATGACTCTACCTTAAGATTCCTAGAAGCAAGTTTTGCTTTTCAGAAAAAAAAAAAAAGGAACAGACAAAAGTGGGAACAAGAGGCTAAAACATGCACAATCTCCTATTTAAAGATCACTTCCTAGGGGCTGAAGAAATGGCTCAGCAGTTAAGAGCACTGACTGTTCTTCCAAAGGTCCTGAGTTCAAATCCCAGCAACCACATGGTGGCTCACAACCATCTGTACAGCTACAGTGGACTCATAGACATAAAATAAATAAATAAATCTTTAAAAATAAATAAATAAAGATCACTTCCTGAGGAGTTTTTCTAATGAGAGCTCTGGGTCTGCGAATCTGTTCAATTAGAAAACAGTCTCTCCCCCAGGAGGCACTTGGCGCAGAGGAGGTGCTTAAAGCACCAGGAAAGGCCTGAGAACCCTTGTATGAATTCCATAATGCAGCTGGCTCTTCCCTCCCGCCTTCTCCCTGTGTTTCTCTTACCTCTGAGCTCTTTCCAAACTCTAAAACAGAAATTCCATCCCATGCAGCCAAGAAGAGCTCATATTGAATGCACCGATCCACCCACTAAACTGCAGGCTGGCTGCTTTACCAGCCAGACCCCACCCAGTCTCCTAGGTCCTGGAGGTCACCTTTCCGTTCATCCCTTTCTCTTTAAGAGGAGCTCTGCCCTCATCCTGGACCTTTCCAAAACATTTTCCATGAAGCGAGTCCCACTGATGTCTCCAGTCTGACTTCTTGGATCCTGCAGAACAGCTTCAAACACAGCAAGCGACTTTGCTGGAATTGTAGTAAGGACTTGACAGAAGCTTGGTGGGGCTATTAAATTGTTTTCCGCTCTCAAAGCTTTGGAGACATGGACTCAGTGCAGCCTCTCTAGAGATGCATTCCTTTGTGTGAAGTATAGCTTCTGTCCCTGCCCAAGTAGCATAAGATCTTCCCTCCTTGTGATTTCCAGAAAATGAAAATGAAGAAAAAAAAAAAAAAAAACCTGGAGCCAATCAAACAAGGGTCTCCCAAGAAAACAAGAAGAAAATATCTCTGGGTGTGTGACCTTCCCCAGAGTTTCCAACGTTCTGGCTTGAACTCCCTTGTAACAGTGGAAAAGGATAATCAGAAATATGAGAGCAGAGGCTCTGACATAGACTAGCTAATAATGTCTGAACAGGTATAGGGGAAGTGCCTGCACCCCCAGCACTGAGGAGGCTGCAGCAGGTGGACAGGTGTAGGGGGAGCACCTGCCTCCCTCCCCCACACTGAGGAGGCTGGTGCAGGTGCACAGGTGAGGGGAAGCCCCTGCACCCCCAGAACTGAGGATGCTGCAGCAGGTGCACAGGTGTGGGGAGCATCTGCACCCCCCCATGCTGAGGATGCTGGTGCAGGTACACAGGTGTGTGGTGGGGAGCACTGAGGAGGCTGCAACAGGAAGGCCACAAATCCAAGCTCAGCCTGGACCACACAGTGAGTCCACAATCAGCTTGGGTTGCAGAGTATCTCAATAGTAGTACTAATTATGGTCTAGAGAGATGGCTAAGCAGATTAAGAGCACATAATGCTCTTGCAGAAGAGCGAAGTCCAATTCCCAGCTTGCACATCAGGTAACTCACAACCACCTGTAACCCTCTTCTGGAGATCCAATGCCTGTGGCCTCTATGAGCGTAGGTACTCACATACACATTCATGTAATTGGAAATAAAGTAAAATCTTTGTGAAGTTTACTATTCTCAAATAGGTGTGCTATATCCAGAACTTTGAAATAAGATTTGAATCAATGCACATGAAAGGAAGGAAGGAGGAAAGAAGGAAGGAAGGGAGGAAGGAAGGAGAGAGGGAGGGAGGGGGGAGAGAGGAAGGAATGAAAAAAGGAAGGAGGGAGCGAGAGAGGAAGGAAGGAGGGAAGAATGGAGGAAGGAAGGAATGGAGAGAGGGAGGGAGGGAGGGAGGGAGGGAAGAAGGGAGACAGGGAGGGAAAAAGGAAGGAAGGAAGGAGGGAGGGAAGGAAGGAAGGAAAGAAGGAAGGAAGAAAACCGGCTGAAGTGTATCCTAGGTCTAGAAGTCACGAATGAAAACCAGGAAACGTTCAGCTGTTGCTCTGTGAGCTTTCTCTAGAACCTGTGTCTAGTCACAGCCATCCATTCATTCTCATTCACTCATCCAATAAATATTTACTGGTCCCCAACTACTCAGCACTGCGACACAGGAATGAGAACATACACAGAGAGAACCCTCCACCCCAGTGACTTAAGTCTCAGCAATGGAAGCATACCATAAACAAATGAGACTGTGGCCTGTGTTAGACTGTGATCTGTGAGGCCAAGCAAACGGAAGTTCAAAGAGTGTGCACTGTGGCTAAGAGTTACAGTTCCAAATGGGTAGGCCAGGGCCAGGAGCTGGGAAAGCAGCATGATAAAAGTGCTTGCTGCATAAGCAGCTGATGCCCCCAACACACACACACACACACACACACACACACACGTACATGCACATGTAGATGCACATATACACACAAACACAAACATACATATACACACATATATACACACACAACACACACATGTACACATACAAACACATGTATACACATGTACACACATGTATATGCACACACAATATACACATGTACACATACAAACACACAGATACACACATGTATACACACATATACACACATGCACACATATACACATACATATGCACACACATATACACACACATATACACACATACATACACAAACACATACACACACACACTAAATAAGATTGAAATGAAAATGAGTAGCCCAGTCTGGTGTGGTGCCACATACCTGAAATCCTATTACTCAAGAGACTGAAGCAGAAGGCTTACAAAGTCAAGGACAGATGGGCTACATTGCAAGAACTCTCAAGAATTAAAGCAGGCTAGGCAGAGTAGCACACATCATTAATTCCAGCTCTCAGGAGGCAGAAACAGATGGATTTCTCTGAGTTTGAGGCCAGTCTGGTCTACATTGGTAGTTGTAGACACATTGTAGACTACATAGAGTAGGTTACATAGAGACCCTATCTAAAAAAAAAATCTAAAACAAAAAATTTACTAATATTAGAGGTTGAAAGAATGCTCAGAGACGATGGTATTTCACCAATGTCGGGACAGTCGAGGGAGTCACCTCTGAGAAGAACAGGGACAAAGATTCTGGCTATCTTTATGCATTCTTGTGGCAAATGTCCCTAACATTTGTTTTGACAAACAAAAAACCCAAGATAGCTAAAACTATTATCAACAGTAAAAGAACTTCTGGGGGAATCAGTATTCCGGACCTCAAGCAATACTACAGAGCAGTAATGCTAAAAACTGTGTGGTATTGGTACAGTGACAGGGAGGTGGATCAATGGAATAGGATTGAAGACCCAGAACTGAACCTACACATCTATGGCCAATAGATCTTCAACAAAGGAGCTAAAACCATCCAGTGGGAAAAAAAGATAGCCTTTTCAACAAATGGTGCTGGCTCAATTGGAGGTCAACATACAAAAGAATGAGAATTGATCCACTCTTATCTCCTTGTACTAAGCTCAACTCTAAGTGGATCAAGGACCTCCACATAAAACCAGACACACTGAAACTAATAGAAAAGAAACTGGGGAAGACACTTGAGGACCTTGGCTCAGGGGGAAAGTTCCTGAACAGAACACCAATAGCTTATGCTCTAAGATCAAGAATAGACAAATGGGACCTCATAAAATTACAAAGTTTCTGTAAGGCAAAAGACACTGTCAAAAGGACAAATCAGCAACCAACAAATTGGGAAAAGAGCTTCACCAACCCTACATCTGACAGAGAGCTAATATCCAATGTATACAAAGAACTCAAGAAGTTAGACCCCAGAAAACCAAATAACTCTATCAAAAAATGGGGTACAGAGCTAAACAAAGATTTTTCACCTGAAGAAATTTGGATGACTGAGAAACACCTTAAAAAATGTTCAACATCATTAGTCATTAGAGAAATGCAAATCAAAACAACCCTGAGATTTCACCTCACACCAATCAGAATGGCTAAGATTAAAAACTCAGGAAACAGCAGGTGTTGGCGGGGATGTGGAGAAAAAGGAACACTCCTACACTGCTGGCGGGACTGCAAGCTGGTGCAACCACTCTGGAAATCAGTCTGGCGGTTCCTCAGAAAACTGGACATGATACTTCCAGAGGACCCAGGCATACCACTCCTGGGCATATACCCAGAAGATTCCCCAGCATGCAATAAGGATACATGCTCCATTATGTTCATAGCAGCCTTATTTATAATAGCCAGAAGCTGGAAAGAACCCAGATGTCCCTCAACAGAGGAATGGATACAAAAAATGTAGTATATATACACAATGGAGTACTATTCAGCCATTAGAAACAATGAAGTCATGAAATTCTTAGAGAAATGGATGGAGCTGGAGAACATCATACTAAGTGAGGTAACCCAGTCTCAAAAGAATACCCATGGTATGCACTCACTGATAAATGGATATTAGCCTAGAATCTTGGAACACCAAAGACACAATCCACATACCAAATGATGTCTGGCAAGAAGGAAGGAGTGGACCCTGGTTCTGGAAAGGTTCAATGCATCAGTGTAGGGGAATACCAGAACAGGGAAGTGGGAAGGGGTGGATGGGGGAATAGGGGGAGGGAAAAGGGCATGTGGGACCTTTGGGGGGAGGCGGGGAACCAGGAAAAGGGAAATGAAATGTAAATATAGAATATATCCAATAAAAAAAAAGAAAATGCAAAAAAAAAAAGCATGATATTAAGTAGAGTCAGTCACATGGTTGTTCAACCAGCACCAGGACCAGGACCAGGACCAGCACAGGACCAGCACCAGCACAGGACCAGCACTAGGACCAGGACCAGGACCAGGACCAGCACCAGGTCCAGGATCAGCATCAGCACCAGCACAGGACCAGGACCAGCACCAGGACCAGCACTAAACCAGGACCAGCACCAGCACCAGCACCAGCACCAGGACCAGGACCAGGACCAGGACCAAGACCAGGACCAGCACCAGCACCAGGACCAGCACCAGCACCAGCATCCCTAGACAGAATGTTTTTATCTTCTCCAAGTTGGTAGCCACTAAACACTAAATTCCCATCCCTTCCTTCTCCAGCCCTCAAAAACATCCTTATTCTTTTTCTGCGTTTGTGAATTTGACTGCTCTATGAACATCAGATAAACAGAACCATACAGTACTTGTTGTTTGGTAATTAGCTTCTTTTCCCTCAGGATAATCCACATCATGTACTCCACTGTGTAGAGAGGCCACATTTTGTTTATCCACTACTAGGCAAGTGCCTTCCTTCGGCCTTTGGTCCACTGTGGGTGACTTTTAGGAAGACTGAATACACATGTCTTTTCCAACCCTGCTTTCTTCTTCTGAATATCTGCCCAGAATGGAAATTCACATGGTCATCTGATGCTTAACCTTTATCATTATTTGTTTTGTTTTCCAAGACAGGGTTTCTCTGTGTAGCCCTGGCTGTCCTAGAACTCATTCTGTAGACCAGGCTGGCCTCAAACTCAGAGCTCTACCTCCCTCTGCCTCCCAAGTGCTGGGAGTAAAGTCATGAGCCACACACCCAGCATTATGTTCAACTTCTTAAGGAGTCATCATACTGTCTCCACTGAGGCCATCCCTGGTCATTTCACCAACAGCACAACAGTTCCAATTTACCCACACTCTTAAAGATACTTGCAATTTTCTGTTGTTTTTAATAATAGACATTTTTGTGAGCACGAAGTAGAACATAGCCACTCAGGGCTGGAACAGAATGAGAATGGGAGGGTGGGAAATAGGATTACAATAGAGAGAGCTAGAAGCTGACTCATTCACACAGGGCATTAGAGTCATGTGAGGACTGGGCCCTTCATTCTGGATAGCAGAGGATATGAGGACTGGGGCCTTTGTTCAGGATAGCAGAGGATATGAGGACTGGGGCCTTTGTTCAGGATAGCAGAGGATGTGAGGACTGGAAGCTTTGTTCTGGATAGCAGATGATGTAAGGACTGGGACCTTTATTTTGGATAGCAGAGGATGTGGAGACTGGGCCCTTTATTCTGCATAGCAGAGGATATGAGGATTGGGCCCTTTATTCTGGATAGCAGAGGATGTGGGAACTGGGACCATTGTTCTGGATAGCAGAGGATGTGAGGACAGGGACCTTTATTCTAGATAGCAGAGGAACCTCCACAGAGTGGTAGGTAAGTTTTTATGATGGTTTTTTGTGCTCTTTGAACTAAATATCTGGCTCTCAGACTAAGAATGGAGGATTTAAAACCCCAGTGCTGTGGTGTTCTCTCAAATATCGAGGGCCCTGACAACAACCGAGGCAGTCTTCTACCTGTCCCCATCTTTAGTTACCAAAGTGGAGATGCCACATACCCCATCACCAGGACTCGCTGTTGGATGGCTTTCGTTCAGGTTTTTCATTTATGATGTCGAGCCACAATCCAAACACTTAAAAGGCAAAGAAAAAAGAGAAAGTCACCTTCGAATCATCCCCTAGTTTTGGGTTATCCCTCTCATTATGGTGGATGACCAAGAGCTGGTATGGAGACAAAGGAGGCTCCCCTGCCCCTGTGGTGAAATTAAGGCCGACAGATGTGGATGGGCAGACTCTTAGGAAAGAGGCCAAAGCACTGTGAATCACGCACTCACAAACCTTGCAAAATTAAATAGATGAATTCAGTCCCAAGCCCCAGATGCTTCAGGAAGGACTGTCAGAGATGTCTGGGATGATCAGAGCCGGAGAGAGAAAGGGCCCCAACGGGAAGCCTGAAAACACATTTTTGAGCAGCAGAGAGTACCTCTCATAACCTCTCTTCCCCCAGGCGACAGGGATGAAAGCCTCTACAGCTTCTACATCAAAATGAGAAGCCCAAGGAGTTATAGATTTTCTCAACAATAAATAATCTGAAGAGAATGGGCCGCCCAACCGCCGTTTATAAACGTTAGAAAATACACACTTGTGTGTGGTGGTGGGAGGGGATGGAGAGGAGAGAGGAGAGAGTTATGGAGTTGTCCCCTCTGGGAAAGGAGGAGGGACAGAAATCAATTTTCACTATGGCATTCTTAAGATTTAAATAGGGGAGTGTGGAAAAAAATCTAGAAACCTAAATAACTAATTTCTCTCAGCAAGAAAACATGTACTCCCAAGACCTCTGTACTGTTTTTCCTTTCCATCAGAGGGCCACTGTATTCATCTTTCTGTCTATAGGGTATGAACACCACCACCCAGAATGAAATGAGACCCCACAACACTTATAGCCACCCAGGATGAAGGGAGACCCTACTGCACCCCCACCCAGGTCATCACCCTGGTCATTAACTCACACTCCCCCTACTGCAGACTTGTTGAAGGATTAGAACCTTTCAATCCAAAGATTTATAATAAAAATTGGAGCAGGATAAAAGAGAAAGCTGTTCTTCTCATGTAGGAAATTAATGCAACTAAAGTTTTGAGTCATTCACTCATTTATCCATTATCAATCAATATTAGCTTGATAAGCACAGAATAAAACAGGCCAGAGAAAAAAGTCCTCCTGCCTTTAAAAATGTTCTTATGAATATCCCTAAATGTATAACTTGAATTTAATGGTGTAAAGAATAATCAGTCAAACCCAAACTAGCTTTCTGTGAAACAACAACGCCATACTCTTCAAAGCTGTGCATATTGTGAACAGCAGGATCCAGAGCCAGTTCAGACTGAAGTTGGATGGTGAAATGAGAGAGAGAGAGAGAGAGAGAGAGAGAGAGAGAGAGAGAGAGAGAGAATAATACATCTAAACATTAGTTAATAATGCTGGTGAAAGATAAATGGGTGTTATTATAAATATTATTCTAAGAACTTTTCTTTTCTGTAGGGTTGGTATTTTTTAAACTAAATGGTTGAAAAGAAAACAATGTTACTCCAATATGAAAAGTAATTAAAAAAAAGAAAGTTTCTCCCTGCAGATGACTGTTATAAACAAGTTTGCCTTCGCTGGGGTCAGGGGCAGGGGGTGAGATGGACCCAGAATGATCAAGTTTCAAATTAAGAACTTTAGATTTGAGAAGTGGGTGGCCTGAGAAACTCCTTTGTCTTTGATTTACAACCCCAATTGTCAGCAGGTAAAAATGCCTGGAAAGAAACCACAACCTTGGCTCATGTTAATATGGTTATAAAAATACATGCTGTTATTGTCATTTTGTAGGACTAACACAAATTAATAAATCAGGGCCCTGAGCTTGAACGTTGAGCACTATGGGGGAATGAAGGCAGGAAAACTACCTTACAAAGAGAGGCACCAAGCATGTGCTGAAGAATCAGGGATGCCTGAAAAGGGGTAAACAGGAAGGGGTATTTTTTTGAGCCTCGGATAGTGTGCACATATCATTTTATTAAGCCGCCATAACAGCTGTGTTAGTCTGTTGTGAGGAAATGCCTGAGGCAAGGTAACTGTATAAGAAGGAGGTGTGTTCATCTCACAGTTCTCAACGTCCGAACAGTGCACTGCTGGCTCTCCTGATGGTCCTCTTGTTGGCAGAGTCCCAATGTGGTGTGGGACAGCACATAACAGGAGACAGGAAACATGCTGCTGCTGCTGCTGCTGCTGCTGCTGCTGCTGCTGCTGCTCCTCCTCCTCCTCCTCCTCCTCCTTCTCCTCCTCCTCCTCTTTCTCTTTGTGTTCTCCTCCCTCCTTCCCTCCCCCTCCTTCTCTCTCAGAAAGTTACCAATATTCACGCATGAGAGTCTACCATGACAACCTTTTTCTGTCACCTTCCAGAAGCCCAATTTCTGAATTCACGTCTCCTCCTCCTCTTCTTCCCACCATGTTTAGAACAGTCTTTCTATATTTCATTCATTGACCTCAAATTCATGATCTTCCTGTCTCGGAGTCCTGAGTCCTGGGATCACAGTTGTGTGCCGCCATACCTGACTTTCAAGCTTCCTTCTCCTCTCATGTGTGTATGAGGTGCACACCTCTGTAAGCACGTGAGGACCAGAAGAAGGTACTCTGCTCTCTCACTGCATTGTTCCTTTGAAACATGGTCTCTCGCTGAGCCAACAGCTAGGCTGGCAGGCAGTGAGCCCCTGCCTCTGTCCCCGATGGCTCTGAGGTTGTAGACATGCACTGCATCTGACAGTTTTACATGATGCTGGGGACTTAAACTTGGGCCCTCGTGCCCATGCCACAAGCACTCTTTCCTGCCGCACCCTCTCCAGCCCCATTTTTCTACCTTCTTAATAGTGGAGTGGAGATTAAATTTCAGTACGTGAACCAAGTGTGGTTGGTACATCTGTAACCCCAAAACTGAAGAGGTAGAAACAGAAGGATCAGGAGTTCAGGGCCAGACTTGACTACATGTCAAATTTAAGGCCAATCTAGGCTACATTGGTTCAAAGACCCTGTTTCAAAAACGCAAAAACTAAATCAATAAATTTCAATCCATTCACCCCTGGAGGAAGCACAATGACTCAGTAAGTGTTATTGTTATTCTTGTTGTTGTATTTGGTGGAGCAAGAATTTGGAATTTGAGCCGGGCAGTGGTGGCGCACGCCTGTAATCCCAGCACTCTGGGAGACAGAGGCAGGTGGATTTCTGAGTTTGAGGCCAGCCTGGTCTACAGAGTGAGTTCCAGGACAGCCAGAGCTATACAGAGAAACCCTGTCTCAGGAGAGAGAAAAAAAAGAAGAAGAAGAATTTGGAATTTGAAACTGGCTCTATGTGACTTTGAAGCCTATATCGTTTCTGACCTTGCCTCTACGGAAGCTCCAAACAGAGTGCCTATAGTTCTAGCAGGAAGATCAAAAGTTGAGAGTCATCCTAAACTACATAGTAAGTTCCAGGCCAGCCTGGGCTACACAAAACCCTGCCTAAAAAAAAAAAAAAAAAAAGAAAAGAAAAGAAATAAATAAAAAAGGCAAAAAGGAGAGAAGAGGAGGGGCTGAAGAACAAGGCAATTAAAGGAACAGCCTCTGTCAGCATCTTTCCTTTCCTTCCAAATAGCTGGATAGGCCAGAGACAGAAAGTTCCACCTAAACCACCTTCTGCTAAATCCTAAACCAATCTAAAACCAAAAAGCCTCCAGACAGTTATAAGAAAGGAGATTCCAAAAAACTCCCACTCCCTCCACCCGTGGCCTCTCCAGGAGCTCTCACGTGATTTTAATTCTAATGCCTTCCCCAACAACTTCATGTCCCCCTCTGCTTGCAGGTTAGTGGTAGTCTAGTAAAACACGTCTAGACATCAATTATAAGTAACCCTCCTGAGACTTCACCAATCCATTTTAAAACATTTAACTCTATCTCCTTCCTAAGAAGGGGGGAATCTCCCATCCAGATAAGGACATGCTAGGGGAAGGCGTGGAGTTTTGATTTCCATCCGCCAAAGGAAGAAGGCATTTTTGGAAAGATGGTGGCCCAGTGGCAGGAAAGTAGTTGCAATTTCCCTGACAAACCAAACACCTCTAGATTTGGCTTTCCCAAAGCTCAGCAGTCACCCAAGGCTTCCAGATGCCGCTGGCACACACTGTTAAGAAACATCTGCCACAAAGAATGGCCCCAACTGGGACAAAGGCAAGGAGGAAGGCAGACGGTGCCAGTTTAATGAGGATGGTTTAACAAAACATCCTTTAAGCTTCCTAATTCACTTGGCCATTTGCTCCTCCGAACTGGCTGCCAATCAGGAGCAGACGGGAGAGGGAGAGGTTTACTAGAGAAACACAGGCTCTCCCTATCCCCAACCTAGGAGAGCACAGTACCAGTAAATGTCAGCCTTCCCAGTCCCCCCATTCCAGAGCTAAGGATGCACAGAGATGCTAGGGAAACGGAGGTTGAGCTATAGGAGCTACAGCTCCCTGGTTTGATTGTTCTTGACAAACAGGCCGAATTAGAAGAATCAACCACAGACCTCTACAGCTCAATCCTGTGTTCAGCCCTGAGCTTACCACACCTACAGCATTCTTAGAATTTCTTAATCTTTCACGGAAATGTCAAGCATCAACACGACCTCTCAGGCGTCAGTTAGGAATATGGACTTTGAGATTAGGGAATAATGGGTATTTTGAACATATGACTGGAACAGGAAGGGCCAAGATCCAATTTTTTTCCATTTGAATTTCAAAAAGAAAAAAGTCCCAGATTCCCCCCACCCCCACCCCCACCCCCATAGACTAGGAGATTGACAAAGCAACCTGTAAGGATCCTGGCTATATTCAGAGATAAGGCAGGACAATTTAGAATAAACCAAAGAAACCTCAAAAAGAACTACTGACTACAGATACTTGGGGGATCACTCAATCCAGCCCACATGACTTGGCAGCACCGTTCTTCAGCCAGAGTCTTTCTGGAAGGGCCCTACAGTTTGTAGATACAGTATATCTAGGCACAGCCCCTGGTCTACCATCATCCGGGCCTTCAAAACAATGAAATCCACTCAGATTTATCCAAACAGTCTTCAGAGTGCCGCCCTTCCCAGGAGCAGCCTGCAGTCCTGCTTCACATTCTCTTGCTTGAGATTTGGTCCCTTGCAGCAGATAACTGAAGTGTGAGCGCCCTCTACCCTCCTTCTGGAAAATGACAGTTTCCTCAAAGCTGGCAAAATCTCATAAACACCACACACACACACACACACACACACACACACACCTTACCCAGACATACAACTTTGATTTCTTGCATGGTTTTACTTAATTTAAAAGATAGGTTAGTAACAATGCCTTGGTATTATTCCATACGATGTGAACGGAGGGGTCAAGAGGCTGGAACACAGCTTGTCTTCTTCACAAGGCCCAGCGACGGATGGAGATGGGTAAACGGAAAGGAAGAGGTGGGAGGGGGATGGAGGGAGAGAGGGAAGACATAAAAGAATGGTTCATAATCAAATGAATATATGGCCAACAGTCAAATGAATATTGGTTAGAACACTGGTTACTTGGAAGGATGGGGGTACAAAGGGAATTTTTGGCACTTGCTACAAGTTTCCTAATATCACGTGTAAATAAGCTCACAGATGGATTCTCATTAATCTGGGTTGAATTGGAAGACAGGAAGTGGATTATTCCTATACAGTTTGCACCTCCTTCGAGTGGATTGCACCAAAAGTTTCCAAGCGATAAGACCTGGATTCAAACGACTAAAATCATATTTTAAATGCATGAGTTTCGGGTTTGATCTCTGGCATTGAAAAAAATCAGATTTCAACTGAGTATTAGACAAATTCCAAGTTAGAAAATTTAATCACCAAAAAATTATTATTTTTCAAAGGAATTAAATCAATATCCTTCTCTTCCCTCCCTCCTCCAAAAAAAATTAACAGCACCACCATCACTACCAAATTGCTATATACCTATTTATAAATATGGCAAAGAATAGAGACTTTCTTTCCTGTAGGACCTTACAAAAAAGCATTCTGTGGGCATTTCACTGCCCTCAAAATAAGTGGCAGATATATAAACCACCGATTGGAAGGAGATACAGAGACAAAGTGTGAAGCAGAGTCTGAGGGAAAGACCATCCAGAGACTACCCCACCTAGTGATCCATCCCATATACAGTTACAAAACCCAGACACTATTATAGATGCCCACAAGTGCTTGCTGACCAGAGCCAAATATAGCTGTCACCTGGGAGGATCTGCTAGTGCATAACAAATACAGAGGGGGACACTCTCAGCCAGCCATTGAACTGAGCACACGGTCCCCAATGGAGGAGCTAAAGAAAGGACCCAAGGAGCTGACAGGGTTTGCAGCGCCATAGGAAAAACAATATGCGTCACACAGTACTCTAAGAGCTCCCAGGGACAAAACCATCAACCAAAGAGTACACATGGAGTTAGCCAGGGCTCCAGACACATAGGCAGCAGAGGATGCCCTTGTTGAACATCAAAGGGAGGAGAGGACCTTGGTCCTGGAAAGGCTCGATGCTGCAGTGTAGGGGAATACCAGGACAGGGAAGCGGGAGAGGGTTGATTGGAGAACAGGAAGAGGGGAGATGGATTATGGAATTTTCAGGGGGAGGACCAGGAAAGGGGACAACATTTGAAATGTAAATAAAGAATAAATCTAATAAAAAAGGAAAGATTCATTATAAATCAAAAGTTAACAGGTTGTTGGTGACATCACAGCTGATAGAAGACTCAGCAAATGCTTCGTTTTCCTGAGTTGGCCAGTTAGAGTGTACTCCACCTCCTCAGGTCAGTCAGGAAAACATTAAAGTGGCATCTTGATGTTGGTGTAAGGCTGTGACACCCTTGCCCCCCAATCAACCAGACCTCACAGGCTTTCCTTCTACCTCGATGGACATCCAACCCAAAAGAAAGCAAATTAAACAAACAAACCAACAAAAAGCCTCTACATATGTTCTAAACCAGTAAACCTGCTCTCCCAATCACATTTAGATGTTTAAGATCCATTTACACATTTGCTACAGCTACTAATATGGCCAAGCAGTGGTGGCACACACCTGTAATCCCAGCACTTGGGAGGCAGAGGCAGGTGGATCTCTGTGAGTTCTGGTATAGCCAGGGCTGTGTAGAGAGACCCTGTCTCAAAAACAAAAACAAAAACAAAAACAAAAAAACAAAAACAAAACAAACTACACAGACAGACAGATACCAATGTAGATCTAAACTCTAAAATATAGTAAATCTAAGTCTTGTACTATGTGGAAGTAGAAAGAAAACACATTTCAGTAGTAACTGTTACCTGTCTCTGGGGAGAGAGATGTGAGACCCAGGTGGCCTCCCTGAACCACTGGGAAGAGAGCAGAATGGCTAAATTCAGCTCATACAGAAGGAGATAAATATTCAAGCTTTCCTCCTAGGAGTCTTCAAGAATGACCCCACCAAACTGTTTACCAGGCATCTTTCCCCGACCTGTGGACTTCATCTCACTGCATGCTTCTGGAATGTTCCTTCAGAGAGTACTTGCTCTCCTTGTCTAAAATAAAACTCCTCTGGGTGGAAGCTGACTTGTGTTCTTGTAGTGAAGCTGAAAATCGTAATTCTGCAAGTAAACAGGTCTGGCTGTAACCAAGTCCCTGACTGGAATGCCATACCAGTCCCCAAGCGGAAGTACAAGCTTTTCCTTAACTCACATGCTGGCCACCATCCCAGCACCGTCCTAACCCACAGATGCTGGATTCCAAGGTCATGAAACCCTCACACCAAATATTCATCCACCCACACCATACAGAGTCTGTCAGATGTCAACCAAGATCCATATAAATACACCAAAAAAGATTTGCTTCTTTCCCTCACTTATAGAGTCCCTGCTCTGTGCAGCCACTACAGGGATTTCACTGTGGGTAAAGGGCCAGATGTCCAGAACGTCACTGAAGGACACAGGTTCTCCATACAACCTAGTGTATTTTTGCATGGCTGTGAGCAAGCTGGGGGTTCTGAGACCCTTGAGGACAACTTCAGGACAGTTTCTTCATTCGTGATTTGACACATTAAGAGATTCAGTTACAGACAGAATCCAATTTTGGAAGGAAAAGGGACCATTCGTCCACAGTTCTCTCCTCCCATTTCTCAGCCCAGCTTTTTATCAGTCCAGGTCTCCCCAGAAAAAAAAATCCCGAGGAAGACAGGGGGAGACATCCACCTGGCCTATATTCCAATCTAAAGCTTTAATATAACATAGGGAGAATTTATAGACAAGGAGCTCTGAGCCACACCCATCTTTCCCAAGAAACCTTGCTAAGTAAGTCCTGATTATTCCCACCAATTCCCTATTTCCTTCTAAGCATATGTGATGGTTTGTATATGCTTGGGCCAGGAAGGGGGACTCTTAGGAGGTGTGGCCCTGTTGAACTAGGGTGTCACTGTGGGTGTGGACTTTAATACCCTAGCCCTAGATGCCTGGGAGTATTCTGCTAACAGCCTTCAGATGAAGATGCAGAATTCTCAGCTCCTACTGCACTGTGCCTGCCTGGATGCTGCCATGTTCCCACCTTGATGATAATGGACTGAACCTCTGAACCTTTAAGCCAGTCCCAGTTAAATGTTGTCCTTACACGAGTCACCTTGGTCATGGTGTCTGTTCACAGCAGTAAAACCCTAAGACAGCATATAATGTATACATTCATCCAAGAGTCTTGTCTGTCATTGTAGCCTGTGTCTGTTTCTAGAGTAGCAGTGTCCTAAGTGGTCAGAGCCTGCAACTTCCTCTCACATGAACCTCCTCCCCAGCGTCATGACAACACCCTGCATATTGGTGGTTGAGAAAATGTCACCTTTCTCTCTGAGTTCTGGGTATCTTCCTTCACACTTTAGTGTGTTGTTGTTCCCATGTCAGCAGCAGGCTGCTTCTCTCTCTCTCTCTCTCTCTCTCTCTCTCTCTCTCTCTCTTCCCCTTCTCTCTAGACCATGCTTAGTTCCTCTCATAGCCCCATATAGCTTCTCTGCCCCCCACCATCTTCACAGCAAACCTGTTTTGTGGTATGAAAAAAACACAAGATCACATGAATCAAATGAAGGTTGTATTGTACCTCAAATTTCTGAGTTCTTAGCAAATACAATCAGTATGACTTCAGTCAGGACCCAATTATCTTCTCATAGCTCATGACTCACAGTCTACAACGAAGGGCCTCTAGAGCCTTGCTTCCTGGGGGAACATGCCTCATCTCCATTCTCTAGCTCTATCTAACCCTTGATCTATCTTGTGACTTCTGTGATAAGAAAAAAGTCCAACTCTGGGTTTTTGAGTAAACAGAAATAATGGAACTAAGGGGCTGGAGAGATGGCTTCTCTGTTACTAGTACTTGCTGATCTCCTCAGTTCCTAAAACCCACATGGTGCCTCACAACCGCCTGAAACTTGGTCAAGTGATCTGACACCTCCTTCTGGGCACTATATGCACATACACACAGATGTGCATACACAGAGAGATGCACAGAGACAAAAAATTGAAAAAGAATAACCTTCAAAGATCCTTTTTTTATTAACTTGTACTTCTTAGTATATATTAGGAAATTGGTATATATGGTAGGAAATTAGGATTTCCACAATTTTTCTAAAGTTAGGGGTTAAAGGTTATCTTCTGAGACACACACCATGGCAATGGAGAAGACTTTCCCAAGAGCCAATGGAAATTGAGAGACAGTCAGCCTGGAGTAGGCTTTATGTTTTTTTCTGAAATGGGGAGAGGATGACTGTCTTTCCTGAACTTCTGGTGTTAAGACATTATCCAAAGGGTACATGTATAAATTCATTCATTTGAGGTAGAGAAAAAGTTAAAACTGCAAGGCCTCAGAAAGTAAAGAGTCTCAAGTATATCCTGTAGTAAGAACAAACTCCTCATGGAGATGCAGGTTCTTCTCTAAGCCTTCATCAATCAATAGATATACCTGCTATATATGTAAAACTGATAATGCCAAAAGAACGGAGCCAGCCGAATTCAAGGCCTACTTGGTGCTGGCTCATTTGAGACATACTTAGAATCTAAGGCGAGCCTTCATAGTGCATTTCATTACATTAGGTTTGGTTCACATGTATGAGTGTTTTGCCTTTGTGTATGCATGTGCCCCCCATGAATACCTAGTGCCCATGAAAATCAACAGAGTTGAATTGGATCTCCTGGAACTGGAGTTATCAATGGCTGTCTAATCATGTGAGTGCTGGAAATCAAACCCAGGTCATCTGCAAGAGCAAAAGGTTCTCCCAGCCACTGAACCATCTCTCTAGAAACTACCAGGCAGCCATGTGCTGGTGAAACTTGGTAATCTTTCTTCCAAAATCCTTACTGAATAGACGTAGCCCCCTTGATAAGCAGAAAGAACAAGACTTCCTTCGGCGGCGGCAGCTATTGGAGATAAGCTTCAAGATCATCTCCCCTCACTGTGAACAGCAGCCTTGTCACATCAGTTCAGAGTTCCCCCAAACAAGATGAGACAGAGAATTTGAGACTTTGAAGTGAGGAGAAATGGTCAAAGACAAAGTGGCAAGGAGACTCAAAGAGGAAGAGCATTCATTCAAAGAACATTTCTAGTCATGACACATGCTGGTCCCTGCATGAAAGACAAGATCAAAACTGAAAATTTACACCAAAATCAAGAAGAGACCAAGATTAAGGGCATGAAAGATAAAGATGCCGGAGGAAAAGGACTCCAAGAGAGGCCTCCCTCCTACTTTCCTGGGACTAGATATGCTGAAGAGTCTCCCGATTTTTAGTAGGAAGAACTGTAGCCTCCAAACCACTGGGTCCTGAGCAACTGGAAGGCCTCCCCAGGTCCACAGCCCTCTGGTCTGTATCCCCAAGCCAGAGTTCTGCCATGGAGCCATGGAAACTCCTCCCTCAGCAGCCCTGCAGACCCAACCCTCCTTTCTGGTACAGTTACAGCACTCAATTCAGAACCAGGAGACATCACTCATTCGCCCATGGTCTGTCTATAACGGGTCAAGAAAGAGCTGAAGAGGAAAATGCTGGGCTGAGTTTGTAGACTGAGGCGTGTCTTTTGGGGCATGCATTTGGGGAAGGAAAGTGGTGAGCCTAAAATCTAGAAGGAAAGCTTGGGTAGATGGTGAAAGCAGGGCTTGGATCCAGTTTGAGTGTGAAGGTGGAAGAGAGGCTTACCTGCTGGAGACTGGCCAGCACAGTTTAGAAACATGAAGTTTCCAGGGGTCCCAGGAAAACCTGATTGGCTGGAAGAGAAAATGGAGTAGGGTGGAGCTTTGCCTGTGGCAATTTGCCAGCCAGTCCCAAATCTAAGCTAAGGCCTCTACTCCTGGGCTCTCTAAACAAGGAGAGAAGCACGTAGTTTCTTTACTGCTCCCACAAATCCTCCCACTAGCTTGCTTGACCTCCACCCACATCCTCATCACCCCAGCTATAAAACTCGGGGAAGCTGGTTCAGTTTTCCTCACCAAATCAGACACTCAGAGCATCCATCAGCAGAATCTCACTAAGCACCATGGAACAGCAGATAAGGAAGTCCCTGCATGGACAGCTTCCTGCTCCCTCTACTTTGGAGACTTTCAAAACATAGGTCCGAATCCCTGAAATGTGGGACTATAGAAAGGAACCGCCAACACTGGTGAGGCTGTGACCTGATGGGAGGTGACTCAGAGACTGGGGGCCCAGCAGAGAAGCCATCAGGAAAGGAAGCCAAGGCGCTGCCTTTGTATGATGGTCCTGTGGAGACCTTTAAACCCTAAATTAGATGCAGGGAAACTGAAGAGGAGGGTGAGAAGGGTGGCAGTGGACCTGGAGGTACAGAGGGTATCTTAATTCCAAGACTGAATACTGGACTAAGAGCACATTGAAATTTCCCCATGGCTCAGCACCTCCAAATCTGATAAGCCACACTGACCCTACCCTAAGCTTCTCAGTTAGCTATGGATCAAGGACATTAGCTAAGGACTCCTCATCCTGGACATGATGGTGAGCTGCCCCAGTTCCAACTGCAGAGACCAAATTCTCAGAGGCAAAGGAAATAGGCAGCCTTAGAAGATGGCTGTGCGGATAGGGTGGTAGGGGAGGGGCATCTGGGTACTTGATTTATGTCTGTTCCAACAACCCTAGGTTGCCTTCCCCTGCCTCAAGCAGGGATTTTCCCAGATGTGCACTGCTGGAGGGGAAGGAAGGCGGCACAGGGGGAGGGTCTCTGTGTCCTTGCATCTGGGCCCAAGAGCAATCCTTTCTCCCCTTTCTCCCTGTGCTGTAAGCCTGCTGGGTAAGGGTGGGAGGCTGGGGAAATGCCAGGGCCCCCAGATAATCACCAGGTAATGAAAAGAACCGGCCCAGGGCTGGGGGGTGATGCAGAGGAGGCGAGCTGAAGCCATAAATCTCTCAGGGAGAAAGGGGGTGAAGGACTGGGTGGGGGGGACCTGACAACTGGAGTCCATCCAGGTGATTTCACATGAACCTGCAGGGGTGGGTGGGGGAAGATGAGAGACGGGCAGGGGTGTGTACGGGCATGGGGGAAGAAGCTAAAAGAGACAAGCAGAAGAAGCAGAAGGAGGGACGGAAGGGAGGGAGAGGGACAGAGATGGGGGACATGAAAGGGGACAAACAGGAAGGGACCTGTGTTCAGAGGCTGAAAGGAAAGTCAGGACAATGTGACAGTGAGAGAGGCCCTTGGGGAAGCAGCTCATGACAGGCATCATCCCAGAAAACTCAGACAGACAGACAGACAGACAGACAGACAGACAGACCTGCCTGACAGAGACGAAGGTGAGGGAAGCAAAGATGGAACAAAGAAAACAGGGCTGCGGTGAAAAGGGGGAGGGAACAGACAAAGAGGAGGCAAGAGTGCGGCAGGAGGAGGGGGCGAGGCCAGGGAGGGGGATATATATTTTCTTTATGATCCTCTTCAATCTCACTCGGCTCACTGCGGAGTCTGTTCCCTCTCAGGTGCTGCCTGGTGGTGGATGTGCCCAGAAAGCTGATAGGGTGAAGCGGCTGCCACAGCCACCCCCAGGCTCACTGCCAGCACCAACCTGGGGGATCTGAGACCTATGCCTGGACGTGACCTCCCATCCTGCCCCAGGCTGTCCCTTGGAGTCAACCACTCAGGCACCTTCTGAGAAGCCACGACCCATGCCTCCAAGCAGCTCTCTGGGAACAGGTCTTTAATCCCAGTGCTCAGAAGTCAGAGCAGGAAGAACTCTGTGAGTTCAAGGCCAGCCTGGTCTACATATCTCATGCCAGGAGAGCCAGGCCTACATAGAGAGATGCTGTCTCAAAAAATAAACAAACAAACAAACAAACAAACAGCCAAGAGCAGAACTAAGACTTAATTCAGCCCTGTGAAGACTGTCTTTGCTCTGGGTTGTCTCCAGACTGAGGAAATAGGTGAGCTCTGCAAAGGCTAGATCATCCTGCCCTTGTCAGGACCAGGAAAAACTACCAACATTAACAGGGCAACATAAGAGGAATTGTCTCCCTTTCCCTTCCTGGCTATGTTAAAGAAGCCAGAGGCTAAATGCTGGGTGATGGCCAATTGTCCAAGAAGTCTCCCAGCAACAGAAATAATTTCTTCCCAGCCGATTTCCCCAAAGCAAATTTAGAGGCTGCTGTGAGCAACAATTAAAGTCCCTACTTCTTAGCCCCTAACTCCAAAGAAGCATCAGTGGAAAAACACCAGGGGACAGAATCAAGGAATCCAGAGGGAAGAAGAACCTGACCCGCAGGGTCTCTAGCACATGTAGTGCAGCACATGTGCCTAGGGACCATAGTTGCCCAGCCCAGCCTGCTGACAGGCTGAAAGACTGACTCTCTCCCTGTTAGAAAGCTCCAGTCTTATTCCTAGGCAAGTCAGCAACGAGGAAAACTGCAATACCAGAAATGACCGCTAGGGGAGGGCCCGTCAACAGCCAGGCTTGGGAGATGAAGAAGGTGGTGACGCCAAGGAGACCGGAAGGCAATCGATCAGAGTCGCCCTGGCAACCGGGCTGAGCCGAGACAGACAGCACGTCGATAATGAAATCATCGTTAAATGACTTCAAGCCCTAATTAATAATCCAGGCCAACCGAGGCCATGCCTGACTGGGGTCAGAGGAGGGGATGTCATTGTTGGGGGAGCACTGGAAGCTTCTAGACAATTAATCAATTAATCCACTCACTCAATAATTGGCTCCTTTGTCCTCCGCCGTGACCCCCTCCCCCACCTCATCCAACTCTGATTGTAAAGTGGCTAGCTAACACTGAACTAACTAAGAGTCCAAGGGCCACTGTGCCTACCTATTCCTCTCATCCTGACCCAACACACAAAAGGCTGTGCTATGTAAGGCTTGCCTGCTCTTACACAAAGCCTGCTAAAGAACGGCTATTTCAGGACCTGAATGGATCATCTCTGTACTGTCCCTACTCCTTACCTCACGTCCTTGAAACTCACCATTCCTCTTCAAACACTCGCTCACACCTTCACCCTTACCCACAGCTACCTTGCCTGAAGAAAAAGGCACTAAACCACAGGGGCAGGTACATGCCAACCACAACACCTTTATCTCTATGATACCTAGGACAGGTTGACCTTGGGCCTGTCTCAGCCCTCAGTTTCCACCTCTGAAACCTAAGGAGATTCAGCCGGGTTCTAAGGTTCCTTCCTGCCCATCTTCCATTCTCTAATACTTTCTCCAGGATCATCTGTCAGTTCTCCCACAGGGTTTCCTTACCTCAGGGAGGAAAGAGGGGCATCAGAAAGAGTACCAGGTTCTGTGTGTCAAGTGTCCCTTTCTCCAAAGACTAAGCTTGAGCCAGGGAGAAGGAGAGATGGCATGTGTGTATGAAGGGAAGACTCCCCACCCATCCCCCGCTTGCCCAGACCTTCTGGCCCTTGCCACCCACCTTGCTTATTGCTCTCCACAACCCCCAGCAGGAAATGAAAAAGGTACAGGAAATTGCACTTTAAATCCCCCCAGCTTCCGACTCTCTCCACCAAACCAAGGAACACCACCTCACAGACAGGCTTTCTGTTTGTAATTAGTAAGATACTTAGAAGGAGGGTCTTCCTACAAAAAGGGCCCTTTCTCAAACAGCTAAGGATATAGCCCCTCCCCCTAAAAAAGTGGTCCTGGGAAACATATTGGGTTTGGAGAGAAAGAATCAGAGGAATTGTGGAAGGACAGAGACAGCCGGTGAGACTCTAGGCTGGGTAGGTGGACAAGAGCGTCCCTTCTGGGAAAGCTGACTGTGGTGTTACTTGTAGCTGGGTGCAGCTGACTGCTTGGAAGGGGAGGAGATGTGTAAGGGAGCATTCTGAGAAGCCCTGAGAGAGAACCAGAGAGCAAAACCCGCTAGTCCATCCCATCCACCCCACAAACACTCCTGAGGTTAGTAAAGGTCACCTTCAAGGTTTGCATCTTATCAAAGCCAGAAGCTGCCGTTACACTTCTCCAAGTCCCTTCTTTCCTCCACACACACACATCTTTCACAAAAGACATTGAGACAAATCCAGGACTTTACTTAATACCTCTACTAAAAAGACGGGCTTAATTTCAGCAAGAGTAATTTAGAGTCAGCTTCACAGAGGATTTCCTTCCTCAGAGTTAGGGTTAATAAATACTCCATCATCACCAGCACCACACACACACAC
The DNA here is from genome assembly GCA_964023405.1 of Apodemus agrarius. Lineage (NCBI taxonomy): Eukaryota > Metazoa > Chordata > Mammalia > Rodentia > Muridae > Apodemus > Apodemus agrarius. The sequence continues at coordinate 1,069,230 of OZ030022.1, forward strand.
ACACACACACACACACACATACATGCACACACCCATATATACATAAACACCACACATGCATACACACCCACACACACATACATACACACATACCACATACACATACATACACACATACCATACACACCACATATACACACCATGCATATACATGCACATACCCATATATACACAAACACCACGAATGCATACACACACACCCACATACATACACTACACACATGCACACGTACATGCACACACCCACACATACACAAACACCACACATACATACACACACCCCACACACATACATACACACATACTATACACATACACACACACATACATACATACATACATACATGCAGACATACATATGACATACCATACACATACCACATATACACCACATACTACACACATTTTTCTCTCAACTGGGTACCATGTGATTGATAAGGCAAAACACAATTTGTCAAACTATTAGAAAAACAATTCCCTTTAACCTCACCTCCCAGAGGGATTGGCTGTCCTTGTGTGCCACTTCTCCATCCCATCCCCAGCCAGGTCATGGAAAACATTGCAGAAGAGCCAGGTATAGAAGAGCACTCTGGAAGCTAAGGCAGGAGGGTTGCTACATGGTGAGTTCCAGGCCAGGCTAGGCTTACTGACCAAGACTGAGTCTCAAAGAGCAAAAACAAGCAAACAGAAACAGAAGAATGTTAAGTCACACACCCTGTGAGTAAGAAGAGCTCTGAGGCAGACCGTCGACTTGGTGCCTTCCCTAAGCCCTCATCTCTTGTTCTGTGCCCTTCTCAGTATCCAGGTTTTGGACCCACCTAGCAAACCCAGTCTTGTGGAGATGGAAAGAGTCCAAAGGCAGCAGATAGGACTTGGCTCTCCGGGGTGCGTGCAGCAGGGGACTGGACAGGAAGAGGGGAGCACAGTGAAGCCTGTGAGTTAGCTGGACTGTAACAAAGCTGCCAAAGGACATAGGGCAAGGGGTGTGGAACTAGACATGAAAAATAGGGAGCAGGACCAGAGGGCAGCGAGTGGGCTTGGAGCTTGTCAGGGTGTACGGGGCTTGGAAGGAGCGCTGATGTCATGTCTGCAGCACATTTGAAGAAAACCAGCTAGGGAGATCTCAGAGCCCACAGAGACAGTTTAAATGCCTGATACTTTTGGATTTCCAAGCCCGCTCAGTTGTACATGTTTCTTCACTGTGCCTTATCTTATCCTCGGAAGCAAGGCACAGAGGTGGATTCTAATCCTGCCGTTCTACCAGTAATGGAACTAACACTGAGACAGGCTGAATCATTTGCCTCAGGACCCAGAGCTGGTACATTGCCAGGAATGAAGATGCCCGCTCTCGTTCCAACTCCAGAACATTCTGCTCTAGGGAGCAGCCAGGCTTGGAATTCAGCGGTGCAGGGAGAGATCGTCTTCCCCACCAACCCACACCCACCCCTGCGGGAAGTAACCTGAGTTTTCACGTGCTTTTCAGCAGGTGCTGTCCAGATCTCTGTTCGAGCTGGTTAACGTGTTTAGGCCTTTGTAAAGTAGGAAAGCAGTATCTTACCCTCTGGAAGTAGAAGGCTAGACTAGATAATTAAATGAAGAACGTTTGAAGAGTGTGTGATTTAGGCTGCTGATGTAGTTCCGTTGGTAGCATGCTCCCCTAGCATGCTGGAGGCTCTTGGTTCAGTCTCTAGTACCACATAAACCAGTCATGGGGGAGTGTTTGCATTCTGTCGAGGCTCCCCACACACAACAGCCGGGTGTGCCTGACTCACTATAAAAGGGGCTGCTCTTACCCTCTTCCCCCTCCCCATTCCCCTCTCCCCTGTCTTTCCACACGCTCACGGCTGGCCTCTACTCCTCTATTGCTTCTCTCTCTCTCTCTCTCTCTCTCTCTCTCTCTCTAGCTTTCTCTTAACTCCCCATGCCATGAATAAACTCTATTCTATACTCTACCTGTGGCTGGTCCCTCAGGGGAAGGGACGCCTCAACATGGGCCCACAGAGGCACCCACACACACACTTAACTTACTGTACCTCCACCAAACATATTCTCTCTCTCTCTCTCTCTCTCTCTCTCTCTCCCTATCTTTTTTATAAAACACAACACTCAGGAGGTACAGATAAAGATAAGAGGACCAAAGGGCCAAGGTTATTCTCAAGTATATACTGACTGTGACACCAGTATGGGTTTCATGAGACTCTGTTTCAGAAAAACTAAAATGAAATAAAATGTATAATTCGGTCCACAGAAAGAGTAGATGGTTGGACGGGTCTCAGAACCTTGGGTCTTCCTATAACCCTTCCCCATTCCCATCTCTGTCTGCCTCTCCTTGTTTCTATCTCCTGACCCCAGAGGCCTCTTCCTCAATTTCACAGCCTGAACAGCTGTCTCCACCCACCATGGTTCACTAACCCCTGAAATCCAGACTCATTCATCCTTGCACTGAGGACATATCAGGGCCAGGGAAGTCAGCCTGGCTTCCTAGCATCTTGCCCATCCAGTCCAGGGTCACTTTGGCGCTTCAACATTGGGACATCTTATGTTGTCGTCTCATAGGTCTGCCACCACTGCCACCCTATCCCAGAGCCCTTCCACGACATGCCAGTGAAGACATTCTACCTTGGTGTGGCAAGCACTACCTCTCACGCTACCCCCATCCCACTGCTTTATAACATACACGCCGCTCTCCATTTCTTCCTCACTTCTGCTTCTGAGTTTCGCACTGGCCTTTGCTTACCCAACAAGATACACTTTACTGAGAGTTAAACTGCTCTGCTCCCTGCCCACTACATGAGCACCAGGATCCTTCCAAGAGGAAGTCGCCTATACTTCTTGCATGACTTCCATCATCTTCCCTGCCTGGTCATTCTCAGTCTCCCCAACATGACGTTACAATGCTTGATCCGATTGCTCCAGACAAATTCATAAACCTTTGCTGTGGAAGCCCCAGATCTCTGATTCTCTGCGTCTCCCCTCAGAGTCCACAGTGGGTGGTACACAGTGGGTGGGTAGCTATAGGCTTAGATCCTGCCCCTTCAGAATGAAAAGGCACCAGGGTAAAGGGCTTCAATCGGGAAGAGAATTTAGGGCCCATCTTTGCCCTGCAATCTTTAAACGGCAGGGAGACAGTTAGTCAGAGATCTATCTCCAGTTTAAGGTTGCAGGGAAGGCTTGAGGGTCCGAGGTTCTAGGAAATAGGTCCCTATAGGGGTGTAAAAATCTTAGCAACCCACTGCAGCCTCCAAGAGTGCATAGTCCCACTACTTCAGGCTGGGCAGACTAGATTAGGTCATGTCCTGTGGTATCTGGGGTTTTTGTTTTATTGTTGTTTGGTTTGATTTGGGTTTTTTTTTGTTTGTTTGTTTGTTTTTTTTTTTTTTTTTTTTTTTTTTTTTTGCTTGTTGTGAGTCAGGGTCTCACTCTGTAGCTTTGGCTAGCCTGCATGTAACTCCCTGGCCTAGAAACCATAGTGCTGTGTGTCTCTGCCTCCAGAGTGCTGGGATTAAAGCGTGTGCCACGCCGCTCCTCCTCGTTGGCCTCTGGGTTTTAATTTGCTCAGTCCTGTGTACTGATCTGCGTTGTGTCCTTTGTTCTGTGAGTCAATCCAATCAGAGCTTTGCGCAGGTGTTCGGTTGCTCATGTGAAATTCCCTTGCGGCCTATTACATCTATGAGTTTGTCAGTCCTTTCCACGGAATTTTAGGTTACGGAGACAGGAGCAGACTGAGGAAGAACACTACGAGGACGAGGACGAGACTAAGAGGGCTAATATTGACTGAGTGAATACTAGGTGGCAAGGTCGCTACCTTGATCATCCCGGCGCTATTTCTCACAACTGTCTCACAAAGCACTAAAATTACTTCCCACCCTTCACAGGGTAGCAAGGCCAGGTAAGAGGCCACACGGTGAGGGACAAGGCAAGACCTAGGCCATCAACAGCTAGCCAGGGGAATCTTGGCTAAGACTACACTACGCTCCTGCAAAACATGCCTGCAGTTTAGCTAAAGGGTGGGGAAGAGGAAGAAAGCTAAACCACTCTGTCGGTTCTTGAGTCCAGAACAGCCCTGTTAATGGCTAAGGACAAAGCCTCGGGCTGCACCTAAACCTTTCGGTCTAAGGGCCTCCAGAGGAACCCTGGCAGGAGACGAGGGCAAGGGCGGGCGGGAGGCTGGCAGGCTGATGCTTCAGCGGGTAGAGAAATGGTGGATACCCGGAGCGAGACTGAAGCACCAGGCCACAGGGTCTACCAACATTAAAGGCGGATGACTGCGCCCGATGGTCCTCGCCAATGTATGAAATGGGATCCGCGGGGAAGTGAGATCCTGTAGAGAAGATGGGGAGTCTGCGGCAGACAGGGTGTGGGTTCGAGGCAGGGGGGAAGGCGAGTGCGGAACCCCTCCTCTGAGCTGTGGGACGAGGGCTGCACGCAGAGGAGGGAGGACCCTAAAAGAGCAGGCGGGTGCGGGCGGAGACCTTCAGCTCAAGGACACCGAGCCAGGCGGGGTGGAGGGAGCAGCGGCCCTGAGAAGCGGGCAACCGCCCAGCGCGCAGCTCCCGGGCAGAGCGTCTCGGCCGCCCCCGCGCGCCCTCCCCGGCCCGGGCGGCGTGCGCCCGGCGCTGGCATGAAATTGGCTGCAGCCGTAATGAGTCCGCGCGGCGCGGAGGAGGCTGAGGGCCCGCCAGGGAGCCCTGTGCGCCTCGTTTAGCTTGTTTATTGTTCAGGCCTAATTAAAACGTTCCACCGCGCTGCGTTTACATCCGCCCCCCGCTAATGAATTCGCGGCCGCCGGGCGATTTCGGAAACTGCCGCGGGCCGGAAGGGGGTGGGTAGGAGGCGGCGGGGCTGGGGAGGGAGCGAGGGTGAGGACGCCCCCGCACGCATCCCTTCCACCGCCCCAGGAGCCTGCAGATATCCCGCGATTGGCTCCGAAGTCAATGTCTGCTTCCCGAGCCGCAGCGCCCCAAACCGGGATAGGCATTTGGAGGCGACGGAGATCTGGGCATAGTCAGGGGAAGGAAGGCCAGGAGCCAGAGTGCCCGAGGCCCTGATGCTATTGACGGCCTGCGCGCTTGAGCGCACCTGCCCCGGGAAGCGCGTCCACGCAGCATCTGTGCGCGCGATTGTCATGTCGGTCTCCCTCCGGCTATTTCTCCGCAGCAGGGATAGTCTGAGCCGGGTTTGCAATACTTCTGGTCTCCCTAAACTGTAGCTGTTTGCCAGTTTTGCTGTTTGCCTCCTTGTCACGACCTCGGAGAGGGCAGATGGAGCCAGTGGAGGGAGAGAGACAAGGCTCGGTTCCAGCCCGGCTGCTCCTGCAGACACCAGCATGCGCACTCAGGCACACAAAGCTCAGTGCATTCACTTCTCACGATTCCTTCCGCCGCATGTAGCCAAATGAAACACCCAGAAAGCAATGGAAATATTGCTCACACACAACCACGTGGAAATACACAAATGAGCAAACACGCTCAGACATAGCTAAATGCCAGTCGCACACAGATGGAAAGGCAGGAGCCTGGGGCATAAAACCACATGGCACAAAGCTACTTGGATATATATGCCCCTACACACATACACACACACACACACACACACACACACACAAGTGCACACCTATCCAGAAAATCGTGCACAAATGCCATCTAACATGCGTCAGTGTACCCTCCAGTAGGCCCCAGTTCCTCTTAGAAATGGGATCACCCAGACTGCCTCTTGAACCTGCCTCCAGTCTATCTATTCTGGTTCCTTGTACCCAGTAAAAAAAAAAAAAAAAAAAAAAAAAAAAGCTCTTCGCTGCCCTCACAATTTGTCTACCCTCAGGAACTGTCTGTCATAGAGAGGTACTTCTCCTCATTGTTTCATGCACTGTTGGGTTTCTTCTTCCACACCCCACTCCTAACTCCCCTCTTCCAGGCAGCTTTCCCATGTGAACTCACTAGCTCTTCTTATACATTTACCCTAGTCATTTACCCTTTTCAGTCTGACACATCTAGGGTGTCACCAGGTTGCTTGTACTGAAGTATGCTCTACACCAACATGGATGGGGTTATGAGCCACCCTTGGTGGGGTTGGGGGAGGGTCAGGACAGGGCAGTTCTTGACTATATGATGTCATACTGGGGTGTGGGAGCTCTATTTTTAACAGGCAGAAGACTGGAATCTCCAGCGGCAGCTGCAAGGTCTCCTGTCACATCCTGCAAGGTTCTTCAAAATGGCTTTTCAGAGCTATGTGGGAGGAGGGCGCACGCACGAGCACACACACACACACACACACACACACACACGGTGTCTTTCCACATTCACCTTGTACTTAACTGGAAATATTATCCCCCGGCTGGGCCTTCACCTTATTCTCCAGTCGTGGTTCCTAACAACACTTGACTGTTTTCAGAATTTAGATCCACCCCTAAAGGATACAAATTTGCCTCTGGTGAGAGACTGCTCAGAGCTACACTGCAGGCTTTAAGGCAATCCCCCAAAGAGGAATTGCCAGGAATGACCCAGCGACCGCAGCAGCAGCGAAAGTGCTACTTAGAATGAGATGGCATGAGCCGGAATAGATGGGCTCTCTGAACAGAAAAGAAAAGCAAGGTCACCCTAAAATAATAGTAAATAAATAAATCTTTACCTCCCCAACACACTGCTGGTTGATTCATTCCATCCCACTCCCTGTGCCCCGTGCCAGCCCCCAAATCTGCCTCCTTCACAACTCCAGCCTTTAGAAGCCTCCCTCACCCACACAAGCTGTTGGCTGCCCCCCATCTCTAGTCTTGCTGCTTTCTGTCAATTACTCTTTTTTTCAATACCAACCATCCCTCTCCCCTGCTCTCTGTTGGGGGATTTCTCGGTCCTCCATGGGCATCTTTTTCTCTTCTCTACTCCCTGCACCTTCCTAATTGTTCTGAGCCCGCTTCGCTAGGACTGAGTAGGAGTGGAGGACTGTTTCAACACCAGGTGATCTGGCATTTTGAGTGGAGTTCTGAATTACTGGCCTGCCGCTTCCCGCCCCAGGCTAAGGATCTTCTCCTCCACCAGAGTTCCAGGTCCTGGGAGGCCAGGGGAGATCTTGGCCAGAAGGCTGCATCACCTTATGCAGCCTCGTCGCCTCTGTTCCCACCTGCCCCCTCCATCAGCCGGCCACGTCCCTAAGTCTTGCGCTTTAGATCTGTGGCTCTCAGTTCTCCCCAGAACCTGGGTTCCTCTCAGGTCGCTACGCCTATGTCTGTCCCTGCGATCTCAGATGTGGGGATGCACCTAGCTTTGTGTCCCTCCTATTTCTCTGGCCTCTCTCCTCCACTTCTCCCTTTCCACATCTGCCCCTTTGCCTCTCCCTCTTCAGCCTCCAGAGTGCTAGGACCCACCCAGCTTTGTACTGCCCCCCTCCCCCGCCATGAGTTTCTGCTTGAATTTACTGGGTGTATCGTGGGTCCCTCCTGTTGGTGGGTCTGCTCCCCCCAACCCCAGCCTCTTAGCACTGCCCAAACGTTCTGAGGATGGAGTGGGAAAGCTGGTGCTCAGGCCTGAGAGGGGGAAGGGGGCGGGCAGCCCTTTGTGTGGATGATTGACGGCCGCGCAGCCTCCGCAGCGCTGATTAGGATGCAGCACCGGCTCTGACTGCAGCACTCGGCTCCTCCCCGAACCTTCTCTACCATTCCAAATGTCCGTCCTCTCCCTGCCTGCTCCACGGGCCTTTATGGTAATGTGACTTACAGCCCCCCCCCAGTAACCTCAGTTCCTCTATGGGAGAGACACTAGGAGCACCCAAACCCCGTCTGCCCCCCACCCTGTCACCCAGGAGGAGAGGTGGGAAGCCCACTAAAGGTGCTTACTCTTAGGGATGAGGGGAAAGAATAAAAAGGCACCTGGGGATCAAGACTCTGCACCCCCACCTGTCTGGCAAGGAGATGAAACAGGAAGGGAGTAGGAGTTATACATGTAATCCAAGGGCATCCTCAATTTTGAGGCTAGCCTGGTGTCTCAAAAAGTACACAAGAAAAGAAGCAGTAAATATGGGGTCTGCCCCTATCCACCACCACCACCCCACCCCACCCCCCAACCCCCGCTTCAAGGGACATATGAACTGTCCCTGTACACAGTAGGCACTCAAACTAGTGCCTGGTTCAGTGAATTCAGTTCCTTTCAATATGCCTCCCCACGCTCTATCCACCCCCAGCATCTCAGGATCCGTCTGGGGAGATTTTTTTTCTCTTCAAACATCGCAGCCATTATGAAACCCCAGCTCCAACCGCAGTCAGCCAGGCACTGCTCATCACCAGCCACTGCGCCTCCAGAGCTGCCTGCCCACAGGGCTCTCTCCAGTCAGTAATGAGCACTGAGTCTGAGGGGGAGACCAAGGGCGGCGTGGTGGGTGGGAGGGATCCAGAGCTAGCAAATAACGAGCCCTGTCAGCATCTGTCAAAGACGCCGTCTCCCTCCATCATCCCTGTCTCTTGCCTTCCAGCGCCTGCCAATCCGTCTCTCTGTGGATGGTGACAGACTGAACTCAGGTGCCCCTTGGAAGAAGCTGGAACAGGCTCCATGCTTCAGATCCATGTTCTTCGGAAATGTCACCAGACTCTGACATCTTTGAAAATCCCCACCCAGCAATCCTAGGAAACTGACAACCAGGGAAGTGTGAACCCGAAGAAAGACGAGATGCCTACCCCCCCCCTACCCGCTCATTCTCAACCCCTTTCTCCACAGTGCAAGTCGATGTTAGGGTAAAAGTGTGGAAGGTCATATTTGAGAAAGGACTCCTAGCTGCAGAAAGATGGACTCTTGGAAAACACAAACGCGATTAGAAAACCAAGATCGCTTCTTGTAATGTGTGAAATTTCCACCAGGGGGCGAGGGAGGCAGCTCTGCGGAGTTGAGCTGAATCTTCAGCTGCCACAAGAGAAGGGCCAAGCAGCCACGGGAGGGCGGCAGAGAACAGGGCTCCTTGCACGAGGAGGCCAGGTCACCCCGCTGTGTGGTCCCAGACTGAACTTGAATTTCTGAACCGGAGAAAACCTCTTTGCACCCGTGTCCACGCCTTCTCAGATTCTCCAGACCTTGAACTGCCATTACCTACCTCAGCACCTTCCACCACAAACTCCCGACCCACTCTAGAGTCCCCAGTTCTAGAGCCACTGACAGAAAGACGCTGTGGCTCAGGGTACAGGAAATGACACCCCAGCTCCAAGAATGACCCGCCCTAGAATCCAAGCAGGAACTAGAACCCGGGCTTTCTTGATTGGAGGGGTGGGTCTTTCCCACATGGTATAAGCCGCTGCTCCATAAGTAAATCCATACTCTACAATCCTGATTACTTTAAAAAGTCAGAACCAAAGACAGTATCTTCCATTAACCTGTTAAACTCATGCTTACAGGACTATTGGCCCGGGCATGGAGGTGCAGGCTGCTAACACTGGCTGGGTACCATTTACCTCTTTGCCCCGCCTCCCTTCTTTGTTCTGCCCAGGAATCCTCTCTTTCATTGAGTGGCTTTTCGTTGTCTCCAGGGCTCTTTGAAAATGCAAGGAAACCCTGTTCAGGTGCTGTACTTGGTCTTTCTCCATTAGGGCCCAGCTGTCTTTCTGCACAAGGGCCCAGCTGTCTTTCTGAGAAGGCTCTCTCCCACTCCCTTCCCTGTCCCCATGCTCTCCAGCCCCTCCCTCCCTCCTTGCTGTCCCCAGGAAGGAAATCTGACAGGAGGGGAGGAAAGGCCCCTTTCTGGTGCCCATACCCATACCCTCTACTGGGAAGTTCTTCTGGCTAGCCCTCCAAGCTTCCAGTGTTCATTAAATTAAAGAGGTAAAGAGAAAGGAGAGTGAGGAGAAATGAGACCTATTGTGAGTTCTGGCACTTGTGAACGAATGGCTTCTGCCCGTACATGCCCATAGCAACACACACACATACACACACACACACACACACACACACACACACACACTTTCAAAACCCTCATCCTGCCTATCCCCATGTGTCTCTGGGTCCACTCTATTTCTCAGATTCTGCCCCCCCACAACCCCCTTCTGCCCCTATGCATCTCCCCAGAACCTAGGAAGCCCCAGAGCCTCCATCCTGAGAGGTCTGAGACATCCTGATCTTGGCCACATTGGGGCAGCTCACAATACCCATTCTACTATGAATTCCCAAGGTCAAACCCATTCTGGTGTTATTAAAAACATAAATGTTGCATACCGGGCAGCCACAGAAAAAAATTATAAGGCAGCCAGACAGACAGGAGGGAGATGCAGGGGCTGGTAATTGTCTTTTTCCCAGAGTCAAGCTCCACAGGGCTGGAGCCACGCACAGAACATTGCTTTTTAATTTAGCTCAGGAAGGCCAGCAGCAGCAGCAAATGGTGCAGCAGAGAACCTCAGCTCCAAGGGAGGACGTCCCCACTATGGAAGGAAGAACACACACACACACACACACACACACACACACACCAATATCTCATAGTGAAGACTCACACTTTGCAGATAGATCTGCAAAGCCAGAACACTGGGCCAGGGTTTCCAAGGAGTACCAGGAGAAGAGTCAGTGACTGGGAGGACTCTGGGAAGGAGACTAGGCCCTGGAGGGTTGGCACTGAGGAAAATCAAGAGTCACTGTGGGAGCCTCAGGGCCTGGGATTCTGATAGAGGATTCTGAGATGAGAAAGAATCAGACAAGCACCTCCCCACCCTGCTCTACAGAAGAGGTAGCAATGTGTCACTCAGAACTCAGGGGGGTTCTTTTCCCTAGCACTTGTGAATCTCAAAGCCTCCAGGGAAGCAGGCCATTTTTTTTTTAACCATCTGCATCATCTCCAAAGATGTAAGCAGGCAGAGGAGGAAAACTGGGTGCAGAGTGGCCCTCCTTCAGAAATCTCCCTCACTGGCTTCCCACTTGTGATTCTGTATGGGTCCTTCTCCCTTTCCGGTCCTGAAAAAAGATTAAAATTTGACCACAGAGGGGACTTCCCAGATCAACAACTTGGTGATAGATACAGCCTAAGTCAAAGGAAGAAAACTATAGAACTGAGATTTCTGAAAAGACTTGTTGAGCTGTCTTAGGGTTTCTATCCCTGCACAAACATCATGACCAAGAAACAAGTTGGAGAGGATAGGATTTATTCAGCTCACACTTCCACACTGCTGTTCATCACTAAAGGAAGTCAGGACTGAAACTCTCACAGGGCAGGAAGCAGAGGCCAGGGAGGGATGTTACTTACTGGCTTGCTTCCTCTGGCTTTTTCTTATAGAACCCAGGACTGCTACCAGCCCAGGGATGGCACCACCCACAAGGGGCCCTCCCCACCCTTGATCACTAATTGAGAAAATGCCTTACAGCTGGATCTCAGGGAGGCATTTCCTCAAGGGAGGCTCCTTTCTCTGTGATAACTGCAGCTCGTGTCAATTTGACACACAAAACCAGCCAGTACATAAACTGAGTGTGTAGAGACAGGTAGACTGGAAAAGATGGGACACTCACTGACAGGGGACCATCAAAACATGTGCAAAGCTGGGCCTTGTGGTGCAGACTTGTAATCTCGGCTACTAGAGGCTGATGCAGGAGTGTCACAAGTTCTAGGCCTGCCTGAGCTCCAGGAGTTCATGGTCAGCCTAGGTTGCTTAATGAGGCTACCTAGTCTGGGAATGTGTGCAAAAGTCCTGGATTCCATCCCCAGTAAGGAGCAGAATATGCAACGGTGTCCATCAAGCAACCAAATGTATTTTGAGGTCATAGCACCTCTCCAGTTCAGTTCAGTTATTTGGGGAGGTAGGATTCTTCTAGAAGTGTTCTTGCTACTTGGCTTTCCCTGCCATTCTCATTCCCCTTTCAAGCAGGGATTTAGGGACAAGGAAATCTGAGGCCAACACTCAAGATGAAGCCACCACCTTCCTTTCCAGGAGATTCCTCTTAGCACCGGTACCCCAACTCTGCCATGCTCACTACTGGCCACAAGGTGGCAGCCAATCCATCGATTGGTCTCGAGACCAGTAGCCCTTAGCTCCTCAGATCTACACTCTGCCTAGCATACTGGGCAGGACCAGTCCAGGCTATCAGGAAAGGGCGGTTAGCTCTGGAACGACTCTCTGGGGTGGTGAGATTGCGTGGGAGAAAGATGAGAGAGTAAAAGCGGACGAAGGCTCCGGCCAGGTGCGTAGGTGCCGATCCAATCTGAGCAAACAGAGCAAGACTGTCATTCCCTTCAGGCCTTTATGGGGAAAATAGCCAGCAAAAACCTGTGTCCACGGCCAGAGCAAAGCATGCGTCCCCAGGGCCCAGGACTGAGTCCTAACCTACAAGCAAACTCAGGATGGAAAAAGAGCCTCAGCACCACCTCCATGCACCAAACAGACCAGGCCAGTGGGCACAGCTCTTACCACCGCTCCTGGAAGCCTGGGAAAGGGGTGTGTGTAGTATAGTTTCCCATGCAGTTCTAAGAGCCAGAGATCCTGGGAGACGCAGACCCACTGAGTGATGAAATCAGCTATGACCAGGGCCTGTGCAGACACACAACTGGGAAAGAGAGGGATAACAAAAAACAATGTGGGCATCTTAACAGTACTTTACAAAGGGGAGGTTTGGGGCTTCAACAGGACACTGGAAGATACATCCAGGAGGGCTTTTCAGAGGAGGAGGTTATGGGGCATTGTATTGCAAAAGTGGGAGGGGGGCTGTTTGGAGGAAGAGTCTAAGAGTAGGAGAAAGGAGAGGGGCATCTGACTACTAGGATGTGAAGCCAAGATACCACACAAGCCTTCAGACGGGAAGATACGGCATTGACGCAAAAGGTATGATGGGTACCAGGCCCCCAGGATTCGCAGATAGCAACTCCAGAAGTTGTAGACCAGGGAGCAGGAGACGTGGGTTTTCAGTGACAGCCCCACAAATCAAGGACCCTGTGAGGACACCAGCCCTTGTCTATTATGAGGATGGACCATTGTTGATCCCTCATCCTAGAGCGGTCTGCGATCCACCAGGCTTTCACACACACACAAGGAAGTCTGGGTTTAATTATATATATAGAGGGCAAACTAAATGATTCAGTCAGTATGGGAACTTGTGGCCAAGTCTGAGTTCAATCCCAGAACCCACAAGGTAGAAGGAAAGAACCTACTCCCAGAAAGATGGCCTTTGTTTGCACATGAATACACACATACAAACACACACATTCATACACACATACACTGTGGCATATGTACCCACCAATCACACACATACACACACACAGTAAATAATAAATGCAATTTTTAACTACACAGATCATTACTAGCACTTTTTAAAGGTAATACTCAACTATTAGCACCTATATAGCACTCTGGACTCCTCCCACCCACCAACCAGAAGAAAATATCCCCATGCCGGAAACAGGAAGAAGAAGCTCCCGTTTCAAACAACTTGCTTAGGTCTATTGAACATCCCAAGATAACAAGAGGAGTTGAGGTTAGACTCAATGAAGAACTAACTCCTCAGCACAAGTGGCCTGGAAACCTCCCACCCATGAGCAGTTCAGTGACAATGTACACATGGCCTTTAACAGAATTTCCAGGAAACAAACAAATGGCTTTGAACCACTTAGTGAAGCCAGTGAAGGAAGTTTACAAGGGCATGGTGCCCCAGAATATTAAGGCCACAAGAAAAAAAAAAAAAAAAAAAAAACCTGTGAGGTGAGCCAAGAGGCGGGAGGGGCAGACCACTTAGTTGATATTTCCTCACGTGGCACACACACGTGCAAAGGCATGCCCACTCATAACGCATACCTTGGCTGACATGCGCACACACAAACTTGCACTCTGACGCTCACCAGCACTGTGCGCATGCCTGAACCCATTCCTACAGACTGAGGACCAGAACCCTCACAAGAGGCTGAGACTGCCCAGGGAAGCTGTAGGAAAACATGCTTCCAGGTCCACAATGGTACCCTGTACCATTTCCTACCACCAGAGTATTCAGGTGTCTGGTCCAGACCAGAAGTGGAGCATTCGTAGCCAATTCCTGCACTTGTCCGCCATTTTGAACACTTAGCTACCATCCACTGTGCAGGAAGTTGTCGGGGAGACACTTACTAAGGCTTCCCCCCGCCCCTCCGTAGTGTGGCAAAAAGGATAAGATCTCATGAATTACGACTCTGAGTTCAAACTCTGCCTTGGTGTCTTCATAAGCTGTGCTACCTTGGACACATGACACAACCTCTCTGAGTCTCAGTTACATCGACTGTTAATAAAACTCACCTAATGATGCTGTGAGAACTAAAGACAAGGAAAGACTCCATTAGCAATGCATCCCCCATGAAGAGTGACTCCGCTCGCTTCCTCAGCTCTGAAGTGAGTTGGGGCCTAGTAGCTCCCCAATGCCCTCCAGGTCCTTCATAGTCTAAAACAGAAACTCAGTCTCGCTCAGCATCAGACCCTTCAAATGCACACACCTCAGGAAACTTGATCTCAGACTTGGCCTGTTAGGATGGGCACCCCGTCCTCCCTCCCCCGCCCCTAGTCCATCATGCCTCTCGCCCGTTTGCAGGTCGCGTTTTCCGTAATAACCTTTAATGCGGCTGGCCACGGCCCAAATGTTCGCGATGGAGCGCTGGGCCGCGCGCATCAGATGGACGATGAAGTGTTAATCATCCCCCAGGGAGCCGTCCCGCAGAAAGTCGTCATTAATTTCTCTGAATTACACCAATTCCGAGACATTCTTTATGGACAGACAGTGCGGGAGACAGTTATATGACAGGACTTGCTGTGCTAAGCAGATGTGGGAGAGATTGCGTCGCCCCATGAATACTAAACAATCGCGCCGCACAAACCCCACTCTGTCCTGCGTGGAGCTGGGAGTCGCCCGACCGCCCCCACACCGTGGGCACACCCTGCAGGTGCCTGGAGCTCGGGTGGGACCCCTGACTCCTCAGCTCCAGAAAGCCAGGCCCCAGCCTGAAAGCAGCAGATGGATCTGGAGATGCCACCTTCCTGGGACCTTCCAAGGGGCCCTTGTTTTCCCTGGCGCAGCCTTGAGCTCCCCAGAGTCCTTCAGGCCTGGGCTCTATACTGTGTGCACTCTGTGCCTTCGACTCTCCTTGGACCCTCCATGCTCACAGGGCTCACTCTGCTATCCCTGAGTGCCTGTCTTGACTCCCCTGTGCCTGCTGCTCACTGCACCTGCCCCATCTCCCTGAGACCCACCTTCCCTTCCTTCCAACTCCACACCTCTGCAACCCGGCCTTTTATCCTTTGTCTGTCATTTCTACACCCCTGCCTCAGCCTCAGAGCTGAAGGTCCCAGGCTAAGGTCCTGCTCATGCCCTCTCTCCAGCCCTGCTCCTGGGACAGCTATCAGAGAGCTGGAGAGGTATCAGGGGACAAAGCCTGGAAGTTGGGTAGAGAAGAATGGTACCCCAATAGCCGGGCGTGGTGGCGCACGCCTGTAATCCCAGCACTTGGGAGGCAGAAGCAGGCGGATTTCTGAGTTCGAGGCCAGCCTGGTCTACAGAGTGAGTTCCAGGACAGCCAGGGCTACACAGAGAAACCCTGTCTCGAAAAAAAAAAAAAAAAAAAAAAAAAAAAAGAATGGTACCCCAAAACCCGCTGCTCTGTGGGCCCACCTGTGAGAAGCCCCGCTCACCACACAGGTTCCGCCTCCTCCAGGGAGCCATAGGGAGCACCTCACACACTGAGAGACCTACCCACGTCTGTCCCCGCCCTCCGAGAGGCCGGTCCACGTGAGGCCCCGCCCATCGCGCCCCGCCCCCGCCCCAAGGGCCTTCCTAGTGCCCTTGGACTGCTGCCCCTTCTGCAGGGCTGAGGCCTGGGCTGCCTGAGGCCTGGGCTGCCTGAGCCCACCCTTAGCTCCTCTCGCGAGTCTGGGCGGGCGGGCGGGAGGAAAGTACACCGCCTATGTGGCTTTTCTCCTCGCAGATAATTTATGTCTGAGAGCCGAGCAGATGGCGGGTAATTTAGCAATTACCGGGCGCGAGAACGGGGTTCGTGCCGCCACATGGAAGGCAGAGCGCCTGCCGCAGCCTCATCTCCAATTCTGCGGATTTTCTCTAGTTACCCTCCCCACTCTCCCCGCCCCACACACCTTGCTTGGCTTCAGTGTTAAAGGAAGATTTCCGTGAGGGGGGATGGGAAGGAGTGCCTTGTCACCCGAGTCCCTCGAAGCATCAGGCATAGATTTCTGCCTCAGTAGACAAATAGAGCCCTTCCTCTTTCTGGGAAGTGGAAGTTCTTTCTCACTTCTCGCTTTAATTTTTCTTGCTGCTATAATAATCATAATCATACTGTAGGAGTTAGGCCGTGGGGAGGAGGACGCTCTCCGAACCTTCTCCCTGCTCCCTACTTAAGTTTCTGTTATATTCCTCCCAGGTGCCAGGTTTCAAGAGACTAACCAGACATGGTGGTGCACTTGGGAGACTCAAGCAGGAGAATTCAAAGCCTGGCTGGGACGCATAGTGAGAGCCTGTCCTATAATCTACTGGCAGTTGCTGTAGACCAGTGGCAGGATGCTCTCCTAGCAAGAGCAAGGCTCTGAAGTCAATCCACAGCAGGGCTGAGGGAAAGGCCTTGGGACTGGAAAGCTACCTCCAAGAGCCGAGAGTCCACATGTGCAGGATCAGGCCGTGGAGGCATCTGTGAAAGGCACAAGAATGAGTCTGAAGGGGCAGGAAGCCCTGGGCCTCCGCATATTTCGGGTTTTCACTAGAAAGATGTGTAGCAGAAGCTTGAGTCTGGGACTTAGCTGAGGGTACATGTTTGCGCTGAGCGTGGACTACCAGCGCGTGGCGACTCTCTTTGCCCGTTCCTACCGAATCCCTCACTGGGGTGGAAGCTCCAGTTACCTCAGACCTCTGGGACCTCTGGGACCTCTGGGCTCTGAAGAGTTAGACTCTCACTTTGAGGCGCCCCCACGTGGCCTCTCAGCTTCTTCTCATTCCTCCACACCGGAGGAGCACTAATTAATTAAAGTGTGCAACCAGCCATGGGCCCAGATCTCGTTACTCACCACAGGGACCCGCTGTTAACACACCAGACCCTGGGGACGCAGGCACACGCCAATTACACAGCCAGCAGCTCGGTTAATGACGGCTCCCGGTGACACCGGGCTCACTGTGGACACACACACACACACACACACACACACACACTCCCCGCACCCCCAGCTCTTTCTTGTGCTGCCTTCTGGGACAGGAAGTTGGAAAGAGGGTGAAGACTGGGTGCGGAAAGTTGAAACTTGGGAGACTGGCTATGTGCATGATGATAGAGAAAGAGTGAAAATTTTTTAAATTTTCCTATTAGTGACTTTAGTTAGAAACAGCAACTGTAAAACAGTAATTGCATCAAGACAGAGTACTAGTTAGACTACACAAGGGACTTCGGCTGGGTGCAGGCAGCGCATTTATTTAATTCCAGCACTTGGGAGGCAGAGGCAGGCAGATCTCTGTGAGTTCCAGGCCAAAGCCTGGTCTATAGTGTTAGTTCCAGGACAGCCAGGGCTACATAGAGAAACCCTGTCTCACTAAATAAATAAATAAATAAATAAAATAAAATAAAATAAAATAATAAAGGAAGCTGGGGCCAGAGTAGAAGTGGCCTGGAGGAAGGTAGCTTCTCCTTAGGAACCACATAGGCTGGGCGCTTCCAAGAACTTAGGTATCTGGTACCATTCTGTCCCCCAGCTTCAGTTCAAGGGTATGGAGAGGAGGCAGCCTGCGGCAGGTGCGGGCGGACGCCTTCCCTCCCACGCACGTCCCATTGACTTTGCCATTCTGCTGTCACTCCTCGGCTTCTCCGAGATTTAACATATTGACTCTCTGAGCTGCAGAAAATTGAATTTTCTTCATTACGACTGTCTCCCGACAAAAGCGCCTCATAAATTCCCTATCTTTTTCAGGCTTCCAGGCCCCCCCTCCCCACCCAGCATCCCTTCAGGGGATTCACACATTTGAACATACGGTGCACATGGATGTAAGAAAAAAGTATGGCCCACGCTCCACACAGCACCAGCTCTCACCGCCGGCAGAGGATGTGCTGCCATCAGAAGGGAGAGGTGTTGTTCTGCATAACCAGATGCATGCGGTTCCCCTTGTAGCAGACAGAGTGGGTCTGTGCTGGGACAGACCGGGACCATGCTCAGCGCATGCCGGCCAGTGTGAGGTGTGCTTAGACCCGTGTGTTTTGCACAGGCCCTGAAGAAAGAGAAGAGACAAGTAGGCCCAGTGGGGACCACCACCCTCCCTCTGGCCCCCAGCCCCGCTCAGCAGCTCAGCAGCTGCTTCTCCTCCAAGGCTTGCAGCCCAGCAATGCAGCAGCAGCACTACAAACCTGGCAGTGTCATCTACAAAACTCGTGTTTGGAAATCTCATAGTCAAGTTCTTAAACACACACACACACACACACACACACACACATCCCCATAATGTTTTAAGTTTACAGTTTTATGTTGGGCTACATCCGCAGCTGTCAGCAGCCACATGTGGGCCATAGGTTGGACACACCTGCTTGGAGCATAATGATTCCTTCTCCACCCTAAGTTCTCACTAACCACCACCTCCCACCCCTGCCTAGCACAGTCTCATCAAACTGCCGCTTCTGCCCCAGGAACAGGACTGAGGGAGGAGGGCAGGGCTGGCTCCTTTGGTCAGTGTGCCAGCCCAGCAGCTGAAGCCATAATAGATGGGCAGGAGGCCAGGCTGATGGCCAGCGCCATGTGGCCTGTGCCCAGGGCCAGATTGGGACGGGAAGTGGTGGGCTAGGTGCCCAGGCACTCCACCCTCCAAAATGCCACACAATCTGTGAGGAGAGAGAGTCAGAAAGAGGGATGCAGACTGTTACTATTTGATCGCGCCCTGCCCCCACCATGGGCTCCCATGTTGAGCTCTTGGTCCATAGTGGGTGGTGCTCCTTGGGGAAGGAAGTAGAGATACTGGGGCCTAGCTGAAGGAAGGGAGTCACTGGTGACGCCTTTGAAGGTTACATCTGGTCCCCAGGGCTCTCCCAATCCTCCAGCACACACTTCTATCACCATGATGTTCTGCCCAAATCCCACAGCAACCATGAATTGAACCCTCGGAAGTTGTGAACCAAGGTAGACATTTCCCCTTTTCCATCATTTTCTCAGGTATGTTGTTCAGAACAACGCAAAAGTAACCCAGAAATGGGGAACCAGGAAAAGGGAAATGAAATGTAAATAAAGAATATATCCAATTAAAAAAACCCAGGAAGATACAGATGCACACCTGCAGAAAGCCGACCATGCCAGACTGGGCCCCTGGGTCGACAGCCTGGGCTGGGCTGTCCATCCCCAGCTCTGCCCGAGGCATGAAAGGAACAGCCTAGAGCGGACAACAAGAGAAAAGCAGACCGTTCCTTCCTTTTACAGTGGGGCCTGTTCAATCCAGGAATTGTGGAGTGCCGCCAGAGTGTAGAGATGATTCCTTTGTGCAGGCGGCGGCTGAATAAGCAGAAGGGCACCCAGTCAGTTCTGAACAATACAAATGTTCTAAGCCATAGGAGAAGCGGCTATTGTCGGCAGGCCTCACCGCTCTTGGCACTAACACCTGCGAATCACACGCAGCTCTTCCCCCAGCACCAGTCCCACCCCTCATTTCAGTTCGTGGTTTTTGTCTCTGCGTGTGCTGTGTGCATGTGTGTGCAAAGAAGAAGCAGAAGAAAATGCTGGGTGCTCCAGGGTATAGCTCTCTGCCGTGTTTCCTTCAGGCAGGAATTGTTGGGTTTTGACTAGACCAATGGTCATCAAGCCCCGGCAGTACTTCTCCTGTCTGTGACTCAGGCAGAGGCACAGGATCACAGGAGAGTAGAAATTCTCAGCATGCGTCATACAAGCTATGTGCCTTTGATTAAATTACCCATGTTGCTGAGTGTTGGCTTTTTCATTGTTAAAAACAAATCACACCATGAGCTGCTGGTGTAACACCTGCCTTGTGTGTATGAGGGCTGAAGTTTCAGTCTCTAGTACCGAAAAGAAAAGCATATTATTGTAATAATGTGACCTACTTCATACTGTTGGTTCTGAAAATCAAGCATGTCCAAGGATGTAAAAGGTTGCGACTAGAAAGTTCCAAACAATGCTTATTAAAACACATTTAAGGGATCTGGTGGGATGGCTCGGCAGGTAAAGCACCTCCCTGATTCCCAGTATGTGGGAAACAGGGACAGCAAATCCCAGGAATGAGCTGGCTCCATGGATGAGCTCCAGGTTAAAGTGAGAGACCCTGTCTCTATTAGGAAAGATACCTGATGTCAACATCTAGTCTACACACACACACACACACACACACACACACTCACACACACACACACACACACACACACACACACTCACACATACTAAATGAATTCAATAAATACAAATGAACCGTGTGAATGAATAGACGACTTAATTATCAAAGCTACATCTTACTCCCCGTTGATAAGAGCTGACTGAGGTGATTGCTACTCTTTGTTTGACAGGGTCTCTTGCTCAATAGCTGGGGCTGGCCTTGAACCCCTGGTATTCCTGCCACCTGAGACTACAGGTATGCATCACCACCACAACTAGCAACATCTGTGATCTGAGTGGAGATTGTCCCCAAAGTGTACACAGTAGGAAGCCAGGCCCCCAGGAGGAGGCTGTGTGCAAACTCTAGAAGGTGGGACCACTAGGAGGTCCTTAGGCCCTTGGGTTCCCTCCTTGGGAAGGGATTAAGGTAGTTCCCAGGGGACTCAGGTCAGTGTGACATCCCAAGGACGCTTGTTCCATGGCATCCTGTTTTATGAGGTGACCTCTTTCTCTCTCCCTCCGGTTTTGACTGTCAGTCACTGCCTTCTGAGGTCTACCAGTAGGCCTTTAAAAGGAGGAACCAAAGGGGTTCCGCTCCAAAACTGTAAGCCAAGTAAACCCATTCCTTCATGAGAACTCACCTTCGGGTTAGATGAGGACAGAGATGGACGAACCAATGTTATTAGCAGTCCTGGTCTGTGGAAGGAGGCAGAGCTGCAGACCAGAACGTCACTGGGAATTTCACCCCCTCCCCAGCCAAGCAAAGGGTGAACAGAGCTGTGACGACCAATCCTGTCTGTCACCTTGACGGTCTAGAGTATCTTAGCCTCTGGGCACACCTATGAAGAACAATCTACATTAGGTTAATTGAAGTGGAAAGAGTCACCGTTCCTATGGGTAACACAATTCTATGGGCTGGAGGGTCTGGACTGGATAAAAAGGAGAAAGCTGGACTGGAGTGTAACTAACCAGGTGTGAGCAGTCCCCAGTATTACACACACACACACACACACACACACACACACACACACACACGAGAGAGAGAGAGAGAGAGAGAGAGAGAGAGAGAGAGAGAGGAGGGAGAGGGAGAGGAAGAGGGAGAGAGGGAGGGAAGAAGAAGAGAGGGAGAGAGAGAGGAGAGCGAGCGCATTCACCACTCTCTCTGGTTCCTGACTTCACTACAGCCTTCCTAACCTTACTTATCCACCTACCCCATGATGAACACCTCCTAGAATTATAAACCCAAAACAATTGTTCCTTAAGTTACTTCTATAGGGGTATTTTAAATGTTTTTTAAAGATTTACTTATTTATTTATTATGTATACAATGTTCTGTCTGCATGTATGCCTACACACCAGAAAAGGGCACCAGACATCATTATAGATGGTTGTGAGCCACCGTGTAGTAGCTAAGAATTAAACTCAGGACCTCTAGAAGAGCAGACAGTGCTCTTAACCTCTGAACTATCTCTCCAGCCCTGTAGGGAGGGGTATTTAAACCACAGCAACAAGACAAATTAGTACTAGGACCAACGAATGAAAGCGTTGGATAACAGTCCAAAACTGTCCAAACAGTACATGCCTCTAACACTCAGCACTGAGGAAGTGGGGGCAAAGGAGCTTAAGGTCATCACCAACTACACAGTAAGATCAAGGTCATCCTCAACTGCCCAGAGCGCCCAAGGTCACCGTCAACTGCACAGTGAGTTCAAGGCTAACCTGAACTACAAGAGACCCTGTCTATAAAAAAACCAATGCACAATAAATAAATGTCTGAAAGACTCAAACTTTAAACATTGTGCCCCAGGAACTTGGAAGTCTGAGACCCTGTCTCAAAGCATTATGCTAATGCTTTTCTTATCCCCAAGAGTCTGTAGCTGGGAAACATTATCAGTGTCTGCAATATATGAGAAGCCTGCTTCCCTGTTTTCTTTACCTTTTTTTCTTTCTTCTTTGGTTGTTCCTTCTCCTCCTTCTCCTCCTCCTCCTCCTCCTCCTCCTCCTCCTCCTCCTCTCTCTCTCTCTCTCTCTCTCTCTCTCTCTCTCTCTCAAAGAATTATTATATGTGAGTATACTGTAGCTGTCTTCAGACACACCAGAAGAGGGCATCAGATCTCATTACAGATGGTTGTGAGCCACCATGAGGTTACTGGGATTTGAACTCAGGACCTTCGGTAGCACAGTCAGCACCCTTAACCACTACTGAGTCATCTATCCAGCCCTCAGCATCTCTCTTGATGACTCTGCTATGCTCGCTGGCCTATGAGGGTCAGGGCAATTCTCTGTGTCCGTCGACCATCTTGACATAGAAATGCTGGATGCCATCTCGTCCTCCTTTTCCAAATGGCTCTGGGGATTATGCCCAGATTACTAGTATTCTTTAACAAGTGCTTTAACCTGATGAGGCATCTCGCCAGCCTATTCTGTTGAGATGAGGTCTCCTACAGCTAAAACTGGCTCCTAAACTGGGTATGTAGCTAAGGATGATCCTGAACACTTGATAGTCCTGCCTCTAGTTCCAAGTTGATCATGGGTATACGCTACCATGCTCCATTTTCTGCCATGTTGGGTATCAAACCCAGCACCTCTGCATTTTTGTTTATTGTTTTGTTATGATGTATGTGTTAAGTTCAAGGGAATGTGCTATTCTGAGTTCCTCTCTAGGCTCCAGTGAGCATCACCCAGTCCCATTTCTGAATCTTGACTTCATCCTAGAGTAAGCTTTTTCTTCCTGGTCCCCATCTTGACAAACTAACCCAATCAAATATATCCTTCAGTATCTGTATTTATTCTTTTAGTGGAGCATATGGGACATCCAGCACAGCGCTAACACATACTTGTTGAATGATGGGGCTTCCCATTGCCACGTGCCTTCAGGGAGCACATAAGAGCTCAGTGAATATTTATCCCCTGACTAACACTGCTTCTTACAACAACAGAATTTAAAGCCACATTAATGTGGTGCTGACTACTGGAACTTGAACCCTGATTCTGCCACTTAGCTGGATTAACCCCATGAATTACTCAGCTGTCTGAGTGATGCTCTCATTGTATGTAAAATGGGGATGATAATAGTGCATATTTCAGCTGTTTAAAAACACTATAAGCATCCCAAGCATGGAAGTTGTTATTACCTTTAGCTCTACTCAAGACAGATTTTTACAGGCTTTCATTCTGAATGCAGACAAAACAAACATTTTAGACTTGAGTCTTTGGACAGGCTTTGCTCTTAGCTAACCGAGGACCTTGAACCATCTCCCCATCTAGCAGCTTGTGCCCTAACTCATAAATCCTGACTAATGACACAGACATGTCATCTTAATGTTTGTGCAGCCCAGTGACTTAATGCTTGGAGATTTTCAAATGAAAGGCACCCAAGGACAGCATCAAATATCCTATTCAATCCTAGAAAAAAAAACTTATAAAAAACCATGGTAAAGGAAGAACCTACTACAGCAGATAATTAGAATGGGCCCAGCCAGGAGAGGACAGCCATCTTTTCAACATAATTATTTATTTGTGAGACAGAGTCTCCTGTATAGCCCGAGGCAGAATCGAAATCTCCAGGATCCCCCTGCTTCTCCGTCTTCAATTGCTAGGGTTATAGGTGTGTAGCAGCACTGCATCTCACTTAATCCTTTAATATAGAGACAGGGGAAAAATTTAACTCTTCCAGGGTTGGAGGACAGTCCAAGTTCTTGGGGTATAGGAACAGTGTGAATCTTTCACCTATCCCCCAAAAACAAAAAAACAAAAACAAAAAACAAAAACCTATAGCAACAAGTTGTATTGTTGCTCTAATTAATTTTAGCCAGTTAAAAGGCTTGGGCAAACAAGCCTCTCTAAGTAGCTTGTTGTGAGCTGTGGCAGGTCCTGCCAAGCTCTCTTTTCAACCGCATGCTTTTCATTCCACAGCCTGGTCACCACTTCAAGCAATGTGCTCTAATCCTAGCCCAAGAAGCTACTCCAGGGAGAGCAAGCGCAGGAGTGTGTGTGTGTGTGTGTGTGTGTGTGTGTGTGTGTGTGTGGTGTGCGCACGCGCAATGCATTTTCAGATTCCTTGGTATGGAAATCTTCTCAGGCTGGAACCAAAAAATAAGCTTTGAGACTTTTACAAGATCTGTCAACCCTGAAGTCAGAGAAAGCTAAAAATAACTAACCACTACCACCACTGTGAATTTCCCCACCCACAACATGGTAGCTGTAGCTTGGAACAGGCCTGGCAGCATTCTACAGTTCCATAACCCTGACACTAGAGGGTTCCTTAAACAAGTTACTTCTTTTGTAAGTAGATATAACACTACGGTCTATCTTGTAAAAGCGAACAAGAAGGCTGTGCTGGAAGCGTTCCGCCCCACCGAAAAGAGCTGTGCGGAACGCGTTAAAGCCGTCAACTCTCCCACTAAGCATGCTACGAACCAGCAGCCACCACTAGATCAGCCTGCCCTTTCTAGAGGAATCATGGGCTGTGAAGTCCTTTGGAAGCCACACCCTCCTGGACTGCCACGGAAGTAAGAACTACAACTCCCGGGACGCCACGCTGAGTCTACCACGCCCCGCCCTCGTCCCCGCCCTCACGCTCAGCCTCATGGGACATGTAGTTCTAGAGGCAGAAAAATTGGGCGGTGTTGAGTTATAGAAGAACCACAAGCCCCAGAAGCTTTAGCGTCACTCTTCCCCTCCCCTTCTGTAGTCGGAGTGCTGTTTTTGTTGTTGGTGAAAGGTGAGGGGAACAGCTGATCCGTCTGTGGGGTAAGAAACTTGGCCTAACTGAGGGTGGGCTTACGCGGGGGTGGTCAGCCCGCATCTCAGCCTACGGAAGGCTAATCCGAGAGAACTGTAGAAGAGGACGGTAGGAGCGTTTAGGTTTAAATACTTTACGCACTGAGGAAGCCTCCCCCACGTTTCGGGTTTGTTGGTTTCAGGGGGGGCCTTGAGGGGTAGCCCGCATTGTCTTCACTTTCTTGCGGGGCCTCCTCAGTAAAGCTCGATCCGCTTATGGAAGCTTGAAGGGACTGAAATATTTGCTTAATCTTTTCCAGGCAAGTCTTTGCCCTCACAGACCTGTCTCTCTCTCTCTCTCTCTCTCTCTCTCTCTATCTCTATCTCTATCTCTATCTCTCCCAAATCCAAAGATCCAAAGGCCTTTACTACGCTGAATCCCTGAGGGGAAAACTTCCAACTTGTGGAACGCCAAAACGCTGAGAGCCCTACAGTGGAGAGGACACACACACACTCACACAGAGAGAGCATTTGAACATCAGCATCTGACCACATACACTTTAGGTGCCCAGGACTTTCAGTTCTGGAGAATGTCTGCAGCTGTTAGATTTTTGTGGGGGGCGGGGGGAGGAGGGATTCGGGGGTTCTCAACACATAGAACTTTGGAGACAGATCTCACTCTACCCTAAGAAGAGTTATAGTTGAAGAAAACACTGAGTAGATGAAATGAGGTATTTTTCAGAGATGGAAATCAAAAGAAAAAAAAAAGACAAAAAAATAGTAGCTTCGGTCCAGACTCTCTATGACAAAGAAATCTTCTTTGCATTGCTGGCCCACCTTCCCATCTCCACAGAGTGTCTAATTTCTTTTAAAGTTCCTCCCCCACTGTCTCAGCCTGGTGTGGGTTTGTGATGTTTGGGGGCGTGCATATGACTAGTGGTGATGACTGATTGGACACATTGGCTGCAGCTGACACAGGAAGCAGATGTGTGGGCCAGAGAGAAGAGGGCTGCCTCTCAGCTCTGGATTGAGGCGTATTTTATTTTATTTTTGAGTTAATATACAGTGAGTTTCATTATGACATTTCAAACTTGTACACCATACTTTGTTCTTATTCATTTCTGAGTACTATTGTTTTAATTTTTTTTTTACTCCTCTGTGTGTTTTAATTGTGTGTGTGTGTGTGTGTGTGTGTGTGTGTATGAGTGAAGACAGGTGTACAGAAGTCAGAGCACAACTCAGGGAAGTCAGTTTTCTCCTCCCACCATGTGAGTTGGTTGAATGCACCTCTATCCACTGAGCTATCCTACCCCCTGAACTCTTTTTTTGTTTGTTTGTTTGTTTGTTTGTTTGTTTTTGGATTTGGTTTTTTCCGCAAGACAGGGTTTCTCTGTATAGCCCTGGCTATCCTAGAACTCACTCTGTAGACCAAGCTTGCCTTGAACTCAGAAATCCGCCCTGCCTCCCAAGTGCTGGGATTATAGGCGTGCGCCGCCACCCCCACCCGGCTCCCCCTGAACTCTTGATATTGCTATTATTATCTATTTTTCAATTAGTTCTCCCTAGCTAACTCCGTTTTATCTGCTTTTCTCCTGCCACTAACCCAAGCATATGGCAAGATTTAGACCCTTAGAATTAAGGCTAAGAGGAGCCCACAAGAGTGGAGATGGGGTACTAGAGCTAGGGTAGCACCCACACAAATCTTTAAGTTTTTAGCTCTGCTCCTGGCAAGATGTGGGAAAAAAAAAAAAAAAAAAGAATGTTCCTTGTTGAACTCTCTGCCTTTTCTCAACACTGAATGTGCATTTCCCCTTCGCAGGGCCCCTTACTGTTTCCAACCTGTTCCCTGCCTAAGGGTGGGGCTTTCCTGGCTCCAGGCCCCCACATTCCATCTCCCCACACCACCACCTTCCTGCTGAGTATCTCACTCCACCCTTGGACTGCCACCTCCAGAATTTCTGATTTCCTGGAATAGACGTTGAGGGACAGAACCTGTCTTTCCTATTATCCTCCCCTTCTCTAGTCTTGGAGGAAAGCCAAAGCTTGCCTTCTTCTGCTTCCCTAGAGTTGATCAGGATAGACAACTCAGGGAGAGGTGCCCCAAGAGCAGAGAAGCCTTAGGTTGTTGGTCCCCAAACCATATTCCACTCTGAAAATTCGTCACCATCAGAGATTAGTTGTTGTTTTGGTGCTCTTACCTGGGTTTAGTAGACCCAGCAAGCTTAGGCATATGTAATGGAGACCTGCTCAAACTGAGAGATGATCACACTTCCACTGTATTTTGAATTCTAGAGCCAGAAGGTATAGGGGATTGCATGGGCAAACCAAGAGAATCTGGAATTCCCAAGAATGTTGAGAGATGAAAGGGAGAAACAGAGGTGAGCAGGGTCAGTGGGGCAATGAGAAGGAATAGAAATTAGACAGGTGAGGGACTGGAAGCCAAAAAGGGTACAACATGACAGGGCAGGAAGTTGACTTGGAAGGTAACACCTATGCCCCAGAGATTAAAAATACCTTATAAAGGTCCCACAACCTTAGGGCCTGGAAACCTGTGTAGTGACAGAGACTATGGGTAGGTGCACATGGGTCAAGGGAAGGAAGCAGTGTAAAGACTTAAGTCTATCATCCCTTTCTTTCATAGGACATCAGGCATCTTGAGGACAGGATGGAAGAGTCATCACTAAGCCGGGTACCATCCCGGGGTGGAGTCAACTTCCTGAATGTGGCCCGGACCTACATCCCCAACACCAAGGTGGAATGCCACTACACTCTGCCTCCAGGCACCATGCCCAGTGCCAGTGACTGGATTGGCATTTTTAAGGTATCCCTAGACCCTCTTCTGGCTCAAGCTTATGGGACATGGGTTGGTTAGAATATGAGGAGTGACTAGGTCCTTAGATTCTCAGGTTGATAGGGAGAAAGATGGCACAGAGGCCATCAGTATAAAGAGGCATCTATCTTTGCCCCTCTCTCTCCTGATAGTATAATGTCCTCCAGCCTTACCTGACTCTTCACATCCTTGGTACCATTAATCAGTCCTTCCATTACTCACAGACGGTAACTCTGTCATCATGCCTTTCTCTTTCAGGTGGAAGCTGCCAGTGTTCGGGATTATCACACATTTGTATGGTCCTCAGTCCCGGAAAGTACAACTGATGGCTCCCCCACCCACGCCAGTGTCCAATTCCAAGGTATAAAGAAAGATGGTAGAGCCAAGGAAGTGGTGGTTTGGGGGGAAGGTGGTGGGCTAACGGCCATAAAAAGCACAGAGGATAAGGAATATGAGTCCATATAACTCTTAATTGCCAAGCCTAATGGTACTCCAGTGTCACTCCAGCTACTGAAGAGGAGGCTAGGGCTGGGAGATAATTTGAACCCAGGATATCAATGCTGGCTTGGGAACCTGGCTAACCCTGTCTCCAAAAGAAAAAAAAAAAAAGACTTTGTGAGATTGTATACAACAGAGTTCAGAAAGTTATCGTAGGGTCAGCATCGGTGACTTAGAGGATACTACAGAAAGATGGAGGATGTTAATCTAACTCGTTTACATGACAAAAGAGGAACCCCAGGATGGGACATGGAAAAGTGTGTGGTAACAGCAGTCTGAGAGACCTGGATTCAAATCTCAGTTCCCTGCTTTACAAGCTGTTTGGCATTGAGCAGGTGAGTTAGAATAGGGTCCTAGCTTGTAGGAACAGTGCAGGGATTTTAAGTGATCTGGGGAACGCTGGTTGTGTGGTGCATGGTGCCAGCTAGAGTCAATATGATGAAGAGGAGGACCAAGTGTGAATAAAGCAGGTGGCTAGGCAGGAGGAGGAGGAAGCATATCCCAAGGACCAGCCACAGGGGAATGGACAGTAGGTGACATGTTAACACTTTCCCTTCCTTAATAGGAACAGGGACCCGCTAGCACTTGAGAACCAGAGATCATACTGTTTTCTGGGCTGTTCTTCCCACAGCTAGCTACCTGCCCAAACCAGGAGCCCAACTCTACCAGTTCCGGTATGTGAACCGCCAGGGTCGGGTGTGCGGGCAGAGCCCCGCTTTCCAGTTCCGAGAGCCAAGGCCCATGGATGAGCTGGTGACCCTGGAGGAGGCTGACGGAGGCTCTGACATCCTGTTGGTTGTCCCTAAGGCCACTGTGCTTCAGGTAAGAAAAGAATAGCAGACTTGTTCCTGGGCCAGCGACACCAAGGACAGCATTGCGAAAGTCCCTTCCTTCCTTCACTTCCCCTCCTCTGTCACCTCAACTGAAGATTTCACTGGAAGTGACCAGAGGTCTTCTCTCAACAAACCCAGCTGTTACATAGTCACAGAACAGGAAAGCAAGCCATCATACAGGCCAGTATAACTGACATTCTAGAACTGAGCCAGGCTTCTCAAAGGGCCGCTGCCTGCCCTAAGTCCTAGAGGAGATCCACAAGGTAGAGGAAAACTGCCTCAAGGAACCCAAGGAAGAAGAGAGGCTAAGATCTGCCTCTGGCATAGGCACAACAGGGCTCTGAACTGTCCCATTCAGTACTGAAGGTGCTGACCACATATGGCTCTTTGACACTATAGGTATGACTAAAAGGTATAATCCCAGGAAAGGTAACATATTGGCTTTCGAACACTTAGTATTTCAACATTTATTTATTTAGTTGTGTTTATCTGGGTATGTGTGTATGTGTATATACCAAAGTGCATACATGCTGTAACACATGTGGAGTCAGAGATCAACTCTGGGAGTTGGTTCTCTCCTCCTGCTAGGTCGGTTTCAAGGATCCAAGGACCAAGCTCAAGTTTCCAGGCTTAGCAACAAATATCTTTTTCTAATTAACCACCTTGCTGGCCCAGCCATGGTACTTTTAACTGCAATCCCTCAATTACCTTTCCCAGCCCAGGTGTGTGTGCATACATACGTGTGGATACAGAGGCCAGAATGTAGTGTCGTGGAATACTCTGGAGCTAGAGTTGCAGGCGATTGTGAACCCCTTGATGTAGCTGCTGGGAATTAACCTCTAGTCCTCTCCAATAGCAACGAGCACTCTTGACTGATAAGCTGTTTCTCCAGCCCTCGTATACTTCTTATTAAAGTGGATACCAGAAAATATAAACTTAAAAAATATGTCTTATATAAATGTTTCCAGTGGGTCAGAGAAGAGTCTCAGAAGCAAAGGCAGATACTACAGAGAGCGCCTGAGACAGTGAGGGACAGGGACAGGTGGGAGGCCATCCATTCATTCTCCAGATGGGAGAAAAGCTGCTCAGAAGGTGAAAGTGGTAGCTCCTCAGAGATTTGGACAAGCCCCTGCTCTCCAGAACCCAAGCCTGATAAATACATGGACCAACATGATCGGAAGATGTTTATACCTAAGTGAGAAAGAACACAAGCTTCTACCCAGTGTTCTGTTTTTACATTGGTTATTCTCATTTAAACCTCACAGATGAGGAGTTAGTGGTTTGACTAGTAAAAAGTATCTCAGATTTACTGAAATCGGTCTGACTCAGTAGAGATAGGGTAAACGTAGGGGAGGCCCCTTGTCACTGTGCCCCGTCGGAGCAAGGTGCCAGGCCTGGGCTGAAAGGTAAGTGAGGGCTGGCACTTAAGAGCTGGACCATGCTGACTCAGTTTCTCCACCCCAGGGTGTCTGAAATGGCGCCTCTCACGTACACACTCTCTCTCCCCCCTTCTCCTGCCCTTGTAGAACCAGTTGGATGAGAGCCAGCAAGAGCGGAATGACCTGATGCAGCTGAAGCTGCAGTTGGAGGATCAGGTGACAGAGCTGAGGAGCCAAGTGCGGGAGCTGGAGGCAGCTCTAGCCACAGCCAGGCAGGAGCATTCGGAGCTCATCGAGCAGTACAAGGTGGGAACTGGAGCTGGTGGCGTGGGGCCTAGAGCCAGCAGAGAGGAGAAAGGAAAGATGTCAGTGGGAGTTTTAAGATGATCCTTGCATCAAGGAAATAGGCTTAAGCGTAACAGGTGAGACTAAACCTTGAATGAGAGGTGCATCCCACTTTGTAATAAGACTCAGTTCTCTGCATCCAGGAATGCTGGCATAATACCACATTCCCAAGCAACAGCACCTCCACTCAGCTTTTCCAAGGAAGGTGGCAGGACAGAGGCGGGCACATAATGTTAAGTCTGAGCCTGCCCTGACCCCTCTGTCTTTCTCGGTGGAACCTTGATTCTAGGGGCTCTCCCGGTCCCATGGGGAGCTCTCAGAAGAGAGGGACATCCTGAGCCAGCAGCAGGGAGAGCATGTGGCCCGTATCCTGGAGTTAGAGGATGACATCCAGACCATGAGTGACAAAGTGCTGATGAAGGAGGTGGAGCTGGACAGGTAGGGGACTTCCCCAGCCTGAGGGTGGCCTCTGTCCACTCCATCCCCCTGGCCTCTGCTTCCCAAGGCCTCCACTGCATTCCCTGCTTCAGATGGGCGTACCTGCTGTCTGGCCCTTCACAATCGCATACAGGGTATTCTGGTTACTAGGGATCTCCTTCTGCCATCTCTCATGCATCTGTGATGCTGTTCTAGGCCTTCAGAAAGATCAGTTGCTATTTATTGTGTGGTAGAAGCTAAGCAGAACTGGAGATGGACTATCTAAAAGGAGAGATCACTTGAGTCTAGCTGGGAAACATAACCAGAGTTCATAATGTATAGTCATATAAATAAGGATATTATATATATGTGTGTGTATATATATTACATTAAGTAAGTAAATTACATATTTAAAGCACGGGAAAAGCATTAGATTCTATTCTTGCTATTGGGAATGTTCAGTGTCACAGCTCAGTGGTAGAAACACCTTTTAAGTGTGCACAAGGCCCTAGCTTCAGTCTCAGCACTATAAAGAGACAGAAATGTTGAAGCAGGTGATCCAGGAGTACAAGAAAATCTCTCCCCTGTGAAAAATTACAAACCACAGGAATCTTTTATTGCTTTTATTTTTTGTTTTTTAAAAGAGCCTGTAGCTCTGGAACTCACTATATAGATCAGGCTGGCCTCAAACTCAAAAGAGATCTTCCTGCCTCTGCCTTCCAAATGTTGGTAATGTGCCACCACACTTGGCTAAATCACAGGCTCTTAACATTGAGAGTGACATTAAGGTATTTAAAAGAAAGCCACTCTTGGTCCAGCCTCTCTTAGTATCAAACAGCTATTACTTTTGTGTCTGTTGTACAGAGCCAAAATCTTCCTATTTGGAAAACAGAGACAGGAAGATCACCAGTTAGACCTTCCTGGGCTACATAGTGAGTTAGAGACCAGCCTGGGCTACATTGTGAGTTATAAACCAGCTCGTGTGTGTGTGTGTGTGTGTGTGTGTGTGTGTAATTTTAAACAATAAAAACCTTTGTAAAGGAAAGATGTTCTGCCCGAGTCTCAGGGCAATAAGCAAAGTGACCCAAGGGGTTGCTTCAATGTAATAGGCTTGCCCTAGGTCAGGACAAGATGTCTGTGTTCTCAGAGACTATGTTTCACATGCCTCATCTAGCCTACCACCTGTTGTGATGTTACATGATTTGGTGCCTGATGATCAGATAAAAAGAACAATACTATTTTGTGATAATGAAAAGCGTATGAAATTCAAGTGTCAGTGTTTATTAGGTAAGGCTCTCTCAGGCTCCATGCATATCCCTGCACACATTTGCCTGCAGCCTCTTCTGCACCTGCCACTTTCTGATCTACAGCAAACTTAGGGTTAATAGTGA
This sequence comes from Apodemus agrarius, assembly GCA_964023405.1. NCBI lineage: Eukaryota > Metazoa > Chordata > Mammalia > Rodentia > Muridae > Apodemus > Apodemus agrarius. The sequence continues at coordinate 1,101,893 of OZ030022.1, forward strand.
CTGCCCATTGTCACAGAAAGATTGGATTTCATCTTGTAGTTGAGTGGAAACAAGAAGCCACTGGTAGAACATCCTGTACAGTGATACAATGACATAGTGTCACACACCTTTAATCCCAGCACTGTGGAGGCAGAGGCAGGCAGATCTCTGGAGGACAGCCTGGTGTACAGAGTGAGTTCCAAGACAGCCAGGGCTACACAGAGAAACCCTGCCTCAATACATGACAGCAACAACAACAATAAAAAGAAAGGAAAACCAGTGATGGCTATGCTCTAGAGAAGTGTGGGTGGGTCAGAGGTCTGAGTATTTCCACCCAACACTGTCATCTCGTCGACAGGGTTAGAGACACAGTGAAGGCCCTGACGCGAGAACAAGAGAAGCTCCTGGGGCAGCTGAAGGAATTCCAGGCTGACAAGGAGCAGAGCGAGGTAAGAGATTCCTTTACCTCTCTAAAGGTGGGTTTGCTTTCTCAGTTATACAGCTAGTGTTCGTTCCACACACAAGGGCGAGAGTAAAGGAAACCCTGTGTACCCTCTGCCCCACAGTGCAGTACCTGCCCACATCACAAGCGGTCAAAGAACAAAATAAATGTCCCAAGAAAAGCCTAATACAGCCTCACAGGGTCTAGAAAGGTGAGCAAGAACACCTCTTGTTAGACTTAGGAAAAAGCTGTTAAGTGAAGACCTATAGCCAGGCGGTGGTGGCGCACGCCTTTAATCCTAGCACTTGGGAGGCAGAGGCAGGCGGGTTTCTGAGTTCGAGGCCAGCCTGGTCTGCAGAGTGAGTTCCAGGACAGCGGGAGCTACACAGAGAAACCCTCTCTAGGAAAAACAACAACAACAACAAAAAGTGAAGACCTATAATGCTGGCATAAGAGCTGCCCTGGGTCTGGCCAGTCAGTCAGCCAGTCGGCAGGTAAAGAGCAATTGTGGAAGAAACTCAAGATCAACCTCTGGTCTACATGGCTCATGCATACTCACACACACACACACACACACACACACACACACACACACAGAGACTATCAAAAGGAGGAAATAAGAGCCAGGCATGAGGGCATGCTTGGTGTTCTGTTCTAGCACTCAGGAGGCTGAGACAGAAGGATTTTTGACTTCAAAGCCATCCTTGGCTGACACCTTCATTAGGTAGGAAAGAAGAAAGGAAGAAATTCAAACTTTAAACAGTTTGAGTCATAAACAAGTAAGTGGTCAATGGTAACAGGTTTTAAGTTGTCAATCTTACAGCTTCAGTTCACTCTTCAATTTGATAGAAAATGCAAAAGAAATTTAATTCTGAATTAACCTAAAAGCACACGTCAGTGGATTGGTGTTCTCCAGAGTGTTCACTTGTGTTCTGACAGACTTTTAAAAACAGTTTTTAATAATTTTGAGCAAGTTCAGAGCTGAGATTGTAGTTCAGTGTTAGGCAAGGCAAAAAATTAGATAGAATGAATTCAAATAAAATATCTGCAGAACCTTCAATGGCTCTCTCAGAACCCTGGGCTTCTCTAGAAAACTGCTCAGTAATGAAGAATGGGATTTGAGCAGGATGTGATGGTACTGTAATTCCAGCACTGGAAAGGTTGAGGCAGGAGAATTGCCTCAAGGGATATGGTCGTGGCAGTAACAGAAAAGAAGATAGCTGGGACCAGGTTGGAGAGTGGAAAAGCTATTGCTTTCTTCTGTGAACTGCTGGGGAGAAAAGAGAGCCAAGCACTAGGTGAACTGAGTGCTCAGTACAGCAGACAGGAAGTCTTAGGAAAGGCTAGGCGCGGTGGCATGCACCTATGATCTCAGCATTAGAGACAGAAGCAGGTGGAGGACTGCACATCGAAAGCCAATGGAGCAGCTACTGCAGAGAGAGGGAATAGAGAGACTGAGTCTTGGGGAAGGGGAAGAGAGAAGAGGGGAAGAGACAAGGTCTGAGGTGAGAGGTGCAATATTCTGAGCTTTAGGGGCCATCCAGACTGTTTTGACTTAAAGGAAAAGTAGGAAAACAGGGTTACCTTAATAGGCTGGGATTGAGAGCTGAGAGGACAGCATAGGAGTGAATGCTTCCACTTGTGCTGAATCTAAGAAACAGCCCTCTCTCCTCACCGTGGCAGAAAGGGAGCCTGCCCCTGGCTGTCTCCACACTCATCCTTACCCTGATCCTTACCTGTTTTCCATTTGCATCAGACTGAGCTACAAAAGGCCCGAGAGGAGAACCGCTGCTTAAATACAGAGCTGCAGGAGGCCAAGGGCCGGCAAGAAGAGCAAGGTGCTCAGGTCCAGCGGCTGAAGGACAAGCTGGCCCACATGAAGGACACCCTGAGCCAAGCCCAGCAGAAAGTGGTGAGTGAAGGCCTGTAGGCGGTAGGAAGCAGTGCGAGTAGTCTAGACAAACTTGGGTGTGCAGAGAAGGCGGCTAAAGTGAACCGCACAACCCTAATGAGGGCCCTGGCTCACACTGACTGCCTGCGGGATCTGATCTCCTGTCTTCTCTGGAGGCCGAGCTGGAGCCCCTGAAAGAGCAGCTCCGCGGGGTCCAGGAACTTGCAGCCTCAAGCCAACAGAAAGCTGCCCTTCTCGGGGAGGAGTTGGCCAGTGCAGCAGGAGCCAGAGACCGAACCATAGCTGAGCTGCACCGCAGCCGACTGGAGTTGGCTGAAGTCAATGGCCGGCTGGCTGAGCTCAGCCTGCACATGAAGGAGGAAAAGTGCCAGTGGAGCAAGGAGCGGACAGGCCTGCTGCAGAGCATGGAGGTAGGGGTGACCCTCCCTACATCTGGGACTCTGAACTCTTAAGTTGGGTGCTCTGTGGGGACAGAAGAGTGGGTGAGATCCTGGGAGGACTTGAAGAGAGATGCACACCTTGCTTTCCAGGCATGAACCAGCTCCAACAAGGAGTCCCAGTCCTGATCACCAAAACCCCTAGTTACCATCCCTGGTGTAGGAACATTTGGTGTCATGGGCACTAGGCCCTGCCGTAGTACCAATTCCTGCTTTCAAGTGCCTCAGAAGTCAGGAAACATTTTGGTCCCCAGACATAAAGATCCAGGGAGGGCAATGCTGCTTTTCTGGCATCCTTTGCCACCTCGCCTCCTCCCTCCCATCTTCCCCTGCACCATCTCCAGGCTGAGAAGGACAAGATCCTGAAGCTGAGTGCAGAGATCCTCCGGCTGGAGAAGACAGTACAGGAGGAAAGGAGCCAAAGCCACATATTCAAGACTGAGCTGGCCCGAGAAAAGGATTCTAGCCTGGTGAGGTGCCTGCCTCCCTGGGTTCAGACCCATGTCCCGATGTATAAGTGCCCATTGCCTCTCGGCTCTGAAGTACCATGTGCTGACTTGGGTACCTCCTGGCCCTCTTGGTTTGAATGTGTGCATTCCCTTTCTGCGCACAGAGCGCACCTCTGGGCTCAGGGATGACATACAGAGTTACAGGGTGACTTCTGGTATTACCAAAACCTTTTCACCACAGCATAAGTTAGTGAGCTAGGGCTGAATTTGAGAGGTAGAGTTTAGGACTTCGGCCTGAGCCCTGGTGGCCAAGACAAAAGCTTTGTGGGAGAAACATATTGAGTACAGAGCAAGAGAGGACATAGTTTAACTTTTAGACCAAGTTCTTGGTGACACATTGCAGGCGCCAGGTTTCATTACCTTTTCCTCTTAGGTGCAGTTGTCAGAGAGTAAGCGGGAGCTCACAGAGCTGCGGTCAGCCCTCCGTGTCCTTCAAAAGGAGAAGGAGCAGTTGCAGACAGAGAAACAGGTGAGAGTCACCTGTTGCCACAGGTGAGGCCCTGGATGCCAAATCCAAGGGTTCGGGTACTCAAAATTCTGTATCATCTTGGTAATATCTTGGCTCAGAAACTAGAATCTTTTTGAGGATACAAAAGTTGAAACGGGGCACTGACCCTTCTTAGAATCTGACATTGTGCTGGGGAGGGACACCAGAAGGGAAGGAGGCACAGGATAGAGGAGAGCTACCCGTTAGGGGGATCTGCCTCGTGCGACTCCACCAAGCAAAGGCCCAGCAAGCAGCAAGGCTGGCATCTGCAGACTTGAGCACCTGCCTTCCCTCCCCACGGCAGGACTTGCTGGAATACATGAGGAAGCTGGAGGCCCGCCTGGAGAAGGTGGCAGATGAGAAGTGGACCGAGGACGCTGCCACAGAGGACGAGGAAGCCACTGCCGGGCTGAGTCTGTACCCTGGGCTTGAACACCTCTTCCCCTCCCCATCTCCGATGTGCTTTGAATCAACCATCCCTTTCCATTCTCTGGGCCCTCTGTAGTCGAAGGGTCTCCCTCCTCAGATTCCCATGGCTGACCTTTCCTACCTTCTCTTTCTGCCTTCCCTCTCATAGGCTGCCCGGCAGCTCTGACAGACTCAGAGGATGAGTCCCCAGAAGACATGCGGCTCCCATCCTATGGCTTGTGTGAGCGTGGAAGCACAAGCTCCTCTCCTCCTGGGCCTCTTGTTGTCATCAACCAGCCAGCACCCATCGCCCCCCAGCTCTCAGGGCCAGGGGAGGCCAGCAGCTCAGACTCAGTGAGTAGTGAGAAGCCACATGGAAGTAGAAAGCAGGTGGTAGGGTCACACTCAAACCACGAAGAAAGCCTTTACCATACGGCACTCATACTCTAGGCTGGAGGAGGCAGGCCTAGCTAGGTGTGGGGATGCAGGGCTTCAGGCTCAGCCCTCAGAGTGTTGAACACTCAGAGTGTTCAACACCAGCCTGGTGAAGATTGGGCCAGCCAGGACTTCACAGTGAAATCTTGTCTCAGCTAAAACCCAGGCCAGTGCAGTAGCCTTGAAGCTCCCTGGTCCAGTCCTGTCCCCATCCCCTCACCAGTCCTGGCGAGAACTGGTCCTATTTCTGATTCTCTCTTCCTGCCACTCTGCTGTCCAGGACCAGTCTTGGCTTCTCCACCCTTACCTGCTACCCCAGGTAAGGTACCCATCCCAATCCTCCCCGTCTTTTTCCAGGAGGCTGAAGATGAGAAGTCAGTCCTGATGGCAGCTGTACAGAGTGGGGGTGAGGAAGCCAACCTCCTGCTTCCTGAGCTCGGCAGTGCCTTCTATGATGTGGCCAGGTGAGGGCAGCACAAAGGGGGGGGAGGAGGTCAGTGTGCAAGCAGCCTCCTGCCCTGCCCCAACTACCCCTTCTTGGCTCAGCCAAGGGAAGGTACCAGTGTGATTGACAGAAACGCCCAGCTACCTCCACAAACCCCAAGTGGCTCTCTCTCCCTCCTTTGACTGGCTTCTGTGTTGTTCTAGCTTCATCTTCCGAGGAGCCCAAATTGCCCTGTTTCCCCTCTCTCCTGCCCCTTCCCCCACCCCAGCTACCAGGTAGGTACCTAGGCCTTCAGGGAGGAAGAAGGTGACCAAAGCCTCAGGGATGGAGACTGAGAAGGACCACCATCCAGAGCATCTCTCTGGCTAGGCTAGAGATGTTGCTCATCCCTGACTTCCTGGGGGACTCTGGGAGGGAGCCTGAAGTATGGGCAGGTACCAGGTGGTGCCTTCTGCCTGGCTCTCTAGTCCCAGTCAGGCGGGCGTGGCCTCAGGGAAGAGAGCATTATCACCTGGCCCCAGCTCTGCCTGGAGTGAGCCAGGCTCAGGCAGAAAGGGCCGATGCTGTCATCTCTCTCTGCTGGAGCAGGAAGATGAAGAACAGTGTCAGACTCATTTTCAGCCCCATTAGGCAGCAGACGGAGATAGAGGGAAGAGAGCAGGAGACTGGGGGATGGGTTCTGTACTACAGGCACCAGCAGGGACTCATGGAGAGAGGACATGGGCATCTGGAGAACTAATATTTTGAGCAGAAGAATGCCATAGGAGAGGCTTGAACAGAGAATGACCAGGATGGCACATTAAGAACAAGGAACCACATGGGACTTACTCCCTGAGGTGCCCAGGTCAAGATGGCAGCAGAAACTGGACTCTGCGGTGCTGCCTGAAATCTGAGCCCCTGGGAGGGGGAGGGGAGACTCAAGAATTCTGGAGCTCCATTGCTACATAACAAGTTGGGGTTTATATCAGAAATAAAAATAAAGGCAGCAGAGAACCCTGACACTGTCTGTCTTTTTTCACCTCTCTAGTGGCTTTGCAGTGAATTCCTTGTCAGAGGCCAGTGCTGGGGTCCCAGCCATTCCTCCATGGAAGGAGTGTCCCATCTGCAAGGAGCGCTTCCCTGCTGAGAGTGACAAGGATGCCCTGGAGGACCACATGGATGGACATTTCTTTTTCAGCACCCAGGACCCTTTTACCTTTGAGTGATCTCACCCCTCCCTCCCTTATATGTAGACACACACGCACGCACACACAGACATATATGCAGTTTGGTCTCATGCCTTTTTTAAGTCACACCGGGCTTTATAACGTTCTGTTCCTACAGACCATGCCTGCATCCCGCTTTCATCCCAAGCCTTACAATTTCATCTTCCATCCTGACATCTTTGTCCCAAGCAGCAATCTGTCTTGGAAGCAGTGGCTGCGTTTGCTTTTCTAAAAAATAGTTTGAAGGAACCAGGATGGAGATGGTTTTTCCTTGCAGGAATAAAATTATTTACTGCTAGCCCAAGTGTACACACACACACACACACACACACACACCACTCCCTTCTGATACCCCAAAGCCAACTCCTGGGGTACCCTACCCTCTCTCGTTCAGACAGTTTATTCAAGTTTTCTCTGGGGCCTGCATGGAGGTGGCAGCATGGGCTTCACTCCAGCATGGGCTTTATGACCTGATCAGGTCTCTCGGTTCTTGGCTACCCTGGTTCTTTCTGTCACCCACCACAGCCTTTCCCGCAGCCTTAGGCCATAAGTTTTTTTTTTTGTTTTGTTTTTTTGTTTGTTTTTTTTTTTTTTTTTTTTTGGTTTTTCGAGACAGGGTTTCTCTGTGTAGTCCTGGCTGTCCTGGAACTCACTCTGTAGACCAGGCTGGCCTCGAACTTAGAAATCCGCCTGCCTCTGCCTCCCAAGTGCTGGGATTACAGGCGTGCGCCACCACGCCCGGCTAGGCCATAAGTTTGAAAGATTCTTTTGTATTTTTAAGGATTCCCATACCATCTCCTGCCACCCCACACTGAAGTCCTCAAACAGAAAAGAAAATGTATCTGTGCCTTCCGTGAGGGATAGGGGGACAAGGGATCCCAGGTGTCCCCATTTCATAGCCCCTCACCCTCTCCAGGCCCCCCACAGCAATAAGAACTTTCTCTCTCCCATAAGCTCCCCTCCTATTTGTAGTTTGGACAAATATATTTATATGATATGTGTAACTGTTGTCATGACGTGTGTTCTTATCAAGAGGCATTGCTACAGAAAAGAAGGGCTTCAAATTACTAGTCCCTGTCGGGAGGGAGGGGAGTGATAGGCAGGTACCTTCTTACCAGGCCTTCTGGTGTGCTAGCCACATGAGGCCGAAGGGGAAGGAAAAAACGCTGTGTATCTCTGGCCTGGAGCACAATTTTAAGGAGGGAGCAAACAGGTGGCTGGTGGGATTGGAAGGGACACTCAAAGACCATCAGCTTCCAGGTCATCCTTGCTATACCGCACTGCCATCAAGAGCACATGCCTTTGGGTTCTGCCAAGTAAAATGTGCTCTAAGCTCCCTCCACCCTTGTTTACATCCCACACACCCCCATGTACTCCTTCACTTTACAATCAGACCAACACATCCATCCACCCCAACCAGCTGTCTGGGTGACACAGACATCCACAGCAGCATAGAGCATACATTAAGGATCTGTGTGCTCACTAATGCTCTCTGTGTGCCCTGGCAGCATACACCTATAGCTCTCTCATTCTCTGTCCCAAAACTCCCTTCTCAGCACCTTGTATCCCCTTCAGGTTCACTCACCAGACCACCCCCACAATCCTGTCTTTACCTGAAACTAACCCATTCACCACCACCCCCCTTCCTACCGCACCTGGACGACAATCTTACATCCTGTCTTCTTCCCTCATGTCTGTCTCCTAGCAACCCCATCTCCTTCCCTGAATCCTTTCCAAGGAAATTGGAGATAATGGATCTCTCTCCTCTCTCCATCTCAACCTCTCTTTATTGATCCTCCTTTAATGAAAGTTAATTATAACAATGATTTAATTAATAGAATCCCTCTCTTCCTTTATTGCTTCCCGTATTAAGACTATTAATAAATACGAGCTGGGCTGACAGAGGCATCCATCACCCGCCCAGGACTACCCCCATCCCTCCTTTTCCCCTCCCCTCTCCCCCTCCCTTTCTTGGCCTATAAACTTGCCGGGGTAGTGGGGGTTAATCAGAGAGGAATTATGAGCCAACATCCCCAGCAGGAGGTGCATTTAATGAAATCACTCCTGATTTATGACTGGGGGAGGTTGGGAAGGAAGAATCTGGGACCTACACTTTCTGACTTCCAGGAGCTTGGTCCCCCTAGAGCAAAAGGAGAATCAGGGATCCAGAGCCAGGCGCCTGTTCCCTGCCAACCCTCCATCTTACACAAAAGCCACATGGCTAACCAAACCAGGCCATTGACACATAGAGGCTCTGGTGAGGACCACACTGTGGTCTTTGTTCCTACGATCCCTGGCATGGGTCCTTTCTATCCTTCGCTGTCTCCTCAGCTCTGTCCTGATTCACCCTCCCACAGCTATTCCATGCTTCCTCCTCCTAGAAGCAACCCCTCCTGCACCCCCTAATTAGACACCGAGCACTTCCAACATCTCCAGCTCCATTTCCTTGGATCCACGTGGCTCTTCCTATGCGATGCATGAGTGTTCACACTGGGACTTCTGCAGGTGTTTGGAGCAGGGAGGGGGACAGCTGGCCTTCAGATGCAGCGCCAATCCTACATATTGCGTGGTGTTTGGCAACTTACCCTGTCACATGTCACACCTCTGTTCTGAATGGATGGGTCCTTTGCGGCATCTGTGCAGAAGCTGAGAAAACTGAAGGTCCAGGATTGAAAGGAAAAGTCAGATGAAGTGGCAGCAGAAGCTCCTGTCAGTATCTGTCATCAAAGGAGGATCCTAGTCCCCAAGAATACCTTGTGGGTGTGCTCTATCTACAGGAGCTGAAGTGTGAACGGCTTAGTGTGTCAGTTCAGGGTCTACATTAGCTGTTCCCAGTGTGCTTTTCCACCTCCCGTCCTGCCCTGGAAAACCCCGTGCTACAGTAGAACAGAAACATTTCCCAGAAATGTGCAGTTTTCGAGTGACTCTGAGCAGCTGCTTTTCTATCCACCCAAAGGATGCTTCAAAGCCCGCTTGAATGCTCAGTATCCTGAAAAGGGAGATAGAACACATGTGACCTGTTCATAAAAGCACTCACTCTACCGGCTGCACATGCCTGGAATCCCAGTAGCTGGGAAATAGACAATATCAAACGCTATTTCAAACGGCCAAGGGCTGGTTAGGTGTGATGACATTTGCAAGGTCCTGGCCAGCATAGCTGCCAAGTGAGCCCCGCCCCCCTACCCCCTACCCCCACCCCACCCCACCCCACCCCCGTTCTTAAAGAAAAAGAGAAGGGGGCAACCCAGGGGCTAGGAAAAGAGAACCCAGTAGTGCCGGGCCATTCTGACGCGGGCCTGCTTACCTTCGTAGGGAGACCCATCTATGTGGGGTGCATCTGTATACCTGTTGAGGGAGGCGACCAGGCTAGGGGAATGCAGTCCTTGATCTGGTCTGGTGGCTGTAGACGCTGTGAGGCCTGTTCCATTGCTCCAGCACAGCGGGTTTTGATGAGAGACAGCCCATGATTTTAAAACTTTATTATAAAAAAGTAGGGGGAAAGAAAAGATAGAAAGTAAAGAGGGAAAGAAGAGATAGGTTAGAGCCGGCTATGGTCACGTGGAAAGAGAATGGAGAGAGATGGGGAGCAGCGGGGTAAAAGACAAGAGGACAAAAGAGAAAGGCAAGAGAGTGAGTAGGGGTCATGCAGTCCCTTTTATAGTGGCCTGGGCTACCTGGCTGTTGCCAGGTAACTGTGGAGCAGGGCAAACCTAGTGACTGTGGAGATGGAGTCCAGACAGAACACTAGGGGCCTGGGGCGTGGCCCTGCGTGACTGCTGGTCACAGGGTTATTATGTCCAACACTTTAGTGCAGACCTTGCCTGGGCAAGCCCTGGTCAGACCTCCAGCCTTGCACAGGAACTAAAAAGCTCATTATCATGTGTACAAGATTTTCCTCTCTATATAAGTAGCATGAAGGTAGGATCTGGTTTATACTGGTATTATGCCACCACACCTAGCTTCTCTCTCTCTCTCTCTCTCTCTCTCTCTCTCTCTCTCTCTCTCTCTCTCTCATGTATGTCTGTGTGTTTGCATCCCTAGTACCTGAAGAGGCCAGAAGAAAACATCAGATCCCCTAGAATTGGAGTTATAAGTGGTTGCATCTACTCCTCAAGAACATTCCACAATGTTTCTTTTCTTTTTTGTTTTCTTTTCTTTTCCTTTCTTTTCTTTCTTTCTTTCTTTTTTTTTTTTTTTTTTTTTTTTTTGGTTTTTTGAGACAGGGTTTCTCTGTGTAGTCCTGGCTGTCCTGGAACTCACTCTGTAGACCAAGCTGGCCTCGAACTCAGAAATCCACCTGCCTCTGCCTCCCAAGTGCTGGGATTACAGGCATGTGCCACCACACCCGGCTTATGATGTTTCTTAAGTTAACAAAAAACATCTCAATAGCAACTAAGACCTATCTTGTTTTCATTAAGCAATCTATAGCACTGCAATAGTGTTAGTGATATTTGGTGATTTAAAGCTGATTGGTTGGGACTAGAGATATAGTGCTTAACTCTTAGCAATTGAGAGCACTGGCTGCTCTTCCATTGGAGCCAGGTTCAATTCCCATGTTGGTTTATGACCATCTAAAACTCCACATTAAAAAACAAGAGGGTTGGGGGAACTTGCATAAAATGAAGGCCAGATGGTCAGGGACAAAATGAAAACTATCAACATTGAAGGGAGAGGTGAGGGTAAAATGACGGAGATGATGAAAAAGCTTCTTAGGAGAGGTCACAAAGATCCAGTAGAAGCAGGTTCAGCACCAACCCAGAAAAATGACTCCTGGAAGACCCTGGACTAACAGCTGGGACACTGGCTGCAGGGACAGATGACTCTGGGGTAGCAGTGGCTGCATAGCCGGACTTCACAGCCCCTGTGATAGGTATAGAGTTCCGACCTGTGGGGACTGGGACTATATCCAGACTCATAAAAAGTGAGGGCTGAGCCAGCAAAATGACACAGCAATTTAAAGCACTTGCTGCCATCATGCCTGACCAGCCCTCAGAAGCCACACAGTTGAAGGAGGGGACTCCAGTAAGTTGTCCTCTGACTTCCACAACTGCACCATGGCATATGCACACACACATATACATACAGAATAAATGAAATTTTAATGTAATAAGATAAACGAAGGCCCCTGGACCAAAGTATAAGAAAAAAACAGGATCAGGCAGTGGAGGCTCACACCTTTAATCCCTGCACGTGGGAGGCAGAGTCAGGTACATCTCTGGGTTTGAGGCCTACAGAGTGGGTTCCAGGACAGTCAGGCCTACACAGAGAAACCTTGTCTCAAAAAAATCAAACAAAGTCGGGCTGTGGTGGCACACTCTGGGAGGCAGAGGCAGGCAGATTTCTGAGTTCGAGACCAGCCTGGTCTACAGAGTGAGTTCCAGGACAGCCAGGGCTATACAGGGAAACCCTCTCTCGAAAAAACAAACAAACAAACAAACAAAAGAGGGGGGAGTAGAAATCAAAACTCTAGAATTCCAACATTCTCCTGCCAACAGGGTGTGAAACACGCTAATTTTCTTTGAGACAGGGTCTGGCTATGTTTGGCCAGGCTGGCCTTAGACTCCTGAGCTCAAGTAATTCTCTTGCCTCAAGTCTCTTTAGGAGCTAAGACTACAGGCACCACCAAGCCTAAAAGCTAGAGTGTTTTATAGTCCTGTTCTGTTCACTAGGGAAGCCACCAGCCACAATTACTACATCACTGAATGTTTGAACTGTAGCCAGTCCGCACTGACATGCTGCGTGTGTAAGTGTATAACAAATCTCAAAGACTTAATACTTAAAAACAAAAATCAATGCCTCAAAACATTATACCGATTTCAGGTTGAGGTGATACATTTTGGGAGGATACATTCAAACCACCGCCATAATTACTCATCTCTAGGGATCATAACTGGAGTGGATAAGCAAATTATTATTCTGGATTATCTTTACCTTTTAAACGAGGCCATTAGGAAATGTTACATTGTCTATACGACCACAGTTAAGTTCCTACTACGCAGCACTGGCCTAAGATCCACTACAGAACAGGACCCTTACAGCCAGAACATGCCTAGACTTCCCTGTATCCCTACACTATCATCATCTTTCTTTCTTTCTTTCTTTCTTTCTTTCTTTCTTTCTTTCTTTCTTTCTTTTTTTTAGTTTTTTGAGACAGGGTTTTTCTGTGCAGCCCTGGCTGTCCTGGAACTCACTCTGTAGACCAGGCTGGCCTCGAACTCGGAAATCCACCTGCTTCTGCCTCCCAAGTGCTGAGATTAAAGGCGTGCACCACCACTGCCCGGCTTTTTTTTTTTTTTTTTTTTTTTTTATTATTATCATCTTTCTTAGTGGGAAGAGAAATACATGGAATTCCCAAGACTACAGCAGTCTTTATTTTGTTCTTTGTTTCCTTCTTTTCTTTTTCTTTCTCTTTCTTTCTTCTTTCTTTTGTGTGTGTGTGTGTGTGTGTGTGTGTGTGTGGTGCATGCATGTGAGTGTGCAAATGTGCCCACTTTGTCTGTATTGAGGCCCCCGAGCAGGATGCAAGGTACTTTATCAAGTGTCTCCTTGTTGCCTCTCACTGACTTATAGGCCATCTTGGTGAAGCTGGCTGACCAGTAAGCTCTCCAGCTCTGCATGTGTCCATTCATGCTGAGGTTACAGGCATGCATGGTCTTTTACATGGGGCTAGGAATTCTCACAGGCAGGGCAGACTTCCATCTATGTTGTGCTGTCTCCAGGGTTCTTCTGTTCTCCCAGACTTTTCTTTTTTTTTTTTTTTTTTGTAACTCAGCTGAGAGCAGAGATGTCTTAATTCACAAAAGTGAGGTGGGTTTTTTTGTTTGTTTGTTTGTTTTTGTTTTTTGTTTTTGGTTGTTGTTTTTTTTTGGTTTTTTTTTTTTTGGTTTTTCGAGACAGGTTTCTCTGTGTAGTCCTGGCTGGCCTCGAACTCACTCTGTAGACCAGGCTGGCCTCGAACTCAGAAATCCGCCTGCCTCTGCCTCCCAAGTGCTGGGATTACAGGCGTGCGCCACCACTGCCCGGCTGCACAAAAGTGAGTTTTAGCTAACTGTAGTGGCACACACAGACATCCCAGCTACTCAGAACTCTGTCTGAGGCAGGAAGATTGTGAGTAATTTAGTGAAGTCCTATATTAAAATAATGGAAGTACAAGGAGCAGTGTTGGAAGGCTGTCCAACTGTATGAATATCTTACACATACCAAGTATCATAATATGATATCTTACACACACATATGAACACACACCACACACATACATGTATATACTCACACATATACATACACTCACACACATGCATGAGCACACATGCACACCACACACATGAATGCACATACATGAACACACACATGCACATACATGTGTGCACATATATATATATATATATATATATATATATACATACATGCAACGAGCCAGGCGTGGTGGCACACGCCTGTAATCCCAGCACTTGGGAGGCAGAGGCAGGTGGATTTCTGAGTTCGAGGCCAGCCTGGTCTACAGAACAAGTTCCAGGACAGCCAGGACCACACAGAGAAACCCTGTCTCGAAAAACCAAAAAACCAAAAACCAAAAACCAAACAACAACAACAAAAAAACAAAACATGCAATGGTGTTTTCCTGGCTTACAGATCAGAACTGGCCATACAACTCTGGATTTAGGAAACATGTTCTCTGTGTTTCTTACATTTCCATCCCCGTTTCTCTTTTTTTCTTTTCTTTTCTTTTTTCTTCCTACCTGTAACTGCAGAAATTTCCCAAATTGGTAGAAATGAATTGGTAGTAATGACCTAGTTCCTGAAGCTCTAGACATGCCCAGACTCCCTGGATTCTGATTCACCCCCAAACATCCAGTGTCTCCCCCTGCAGGAGGACAAATGCTTGGAATGCACAAAGCTTCATTCTTTTTGCTTGGGTTTTTTTTTTTTTTTTTTGGTTTGGTTTTTTGTTTGTTTGTTTGTTTGTTTGTTTGTTTGTTTGTTTTGGTTTAAAGGCATGCGCCACCACTGCCCAGCTTTTTGCTTGCTTTTGTTTTGTATTTTGAAACAGTATCCCACTAAGTATATGCATACACTCACACGTGCACACACACGAACTCACACACATACATGAACACACATGCACACATACACAACACACAGGAACACACACGCACATACCACACACACACACACACACACACACACACACACACGAATGCACATGCATGAACATACACACATACACACAGCAACACATATATGTGCACACACTCATGAACACACATATGCAGGCCAGCCTGGAGCTCAGTCTGTAGCTCTAGATGACTTTGAGATCCCCCTGCCTTGGCCTTTCAAGCACTAACTAGGCTTACAGGTGTGTGTCACCATGCTCCTCTCAGACTGCATTCTTTATGTGCTCCTGTAACCCAGATATGACATACTTCCTAATCACTTGACCTTGATAAGACATTTCCTGGCTCTAAGCCCTCAACTGCAAATGCAGAGAAAGTCTCCCTGGAAGTCACTGAGAAGATGCCACAGGGCAAAGCTCCTGTTGGAGTCCAATCACAGCGCATGCTTTCTAATTCTCAGCTTCCCACTTGGTCCCTTCACCATGCAGATTGAGAGCAGTAAGGAACGCTGCAGAGTAAACTCCATTCTGTTTAAAAAGACTCATAGAGTCTCAGAACCGCAGGCTCCTCACTCACAGATCCCCAGCTTGCCATTCAGTGCAGAAACTCCTTGGACTAATCCCTCCTTGGTTGTCATTCGCCCTCTGTTGAAACCTCTCCAGGGCCATTTACCGGCTCACTTGATGAACAAAAACAAGACTCTGTAGACACTGCAGAGAAGAGCAGACACAGATCGTACTGTTAAGGAAGCCTATATTTTAACAAAATCACAGAAGTAACTACGAGGTATACATGGTGTGTATCAGCCGAGGCCACGACAGGCCGCGTAATGACATCGCAAGTTATTCATGCCCAACCAAGGGAGGCTGTAATACCCACATCCTTCCAAATCTCACAGCCCTTTCCTATTCATTTCAAGGAACATGGAACAAGAAGCCTCCACACTAAATGCACACTAAATCCAATTGCTCTCAAGGAGGGCATCTCTGCAGTAGCTTTATAACTCCAGGAAGACGCGCGTGGAAGAGGCTACAGTGCAGATGGCTGAATTGCAGCTCTCTTGTGGGGGAAAGTGGGACCCACCGAAAGATCTTCCACTCGGGTCTGTATAGGGATGATCTCTGAAGGCCTTAAATACACACAAGGATCATCCTACCGGAGACTCCCGAGCCTGCCTTGGAAAGCTCAGCATGTCTCTATCCTAAGAGGCTATCCGATGTCTTTCTAGCTATTTTTTCCCATCCCTTCTGTGTGGGCTGAATCAGTGGCTCTGCTTCAACGGGTCCCTCCGAGCATTTTGGTTTTTAATATCTTGGGGACTTATTTTTTCTGTCTGTCTCTCTGACTCTGTCTCTCTGTGTCTTTCTGTCTCTCTGTCTATCCTCTGTCTGTCTGTCTCTTTGTCTCTTTCTGTATCTCTCTGTCTCTTTCTGTCTCTCTTTCTGTCTCTGTCTCTCTCTATCTCTCTGGCTCTCTGGCTCTCTGGCTCTATGTCTATCTGGCTCTCTGGCTCTCTCTCTCTCTCTCTCTCTCTCTCTCTCTCTCTCTCTCTCTCTCTGGCTCTCTGGCTCTGTGTGTCTCTGTCTGTCTGTCTCTCTGTGTCTTTCTGTCTCTCTGTCTATCCTCTGTCTGTCTCTTTGTCTTTCTGTATCTCTCTGTCTCTGTCTTTCTGTCTCTCTTCTCTCTGTCTCTCTGTCTTTCTGTCTCTCTTTCTGTCTCTGTCTCTCTCTATCTCTCTGTCTGGTTCTCTGGCTCTCTAGCTCTATGTCTATCTGGCTCTCTGGCTCTCTCTCTGGCTCTCTGGCTCTGTGTGTCTCTGTCTGTCTTTCTCTCTGTCTCTGTCTCTCTGCCTCTGTCTTTCGCTCTGTCTCTCTTTCTCTGTCTCTGTCTCCCTCCCCCTTTCTCTCTCTCATTGTTCTCAGTTTTCTTGGTTGATTTCCATTTTTCTATCTCTGGCCTTGCTTTCTCCCCAGCTGCTGCAAAGCCATAAACCTAGCCCATTCTGCAGCAGGCAGCCGCCAATCACTGAGCTCCAAGAATTGAAGAGAGGGAATCAGCAGAGAGATGGGGTGGGAGAGCAAGGGCTCTGTTGCTACAACAAGGGAGGGGAGAGGAGTAGAAAAGAGCAGAGAAGTACCCCTCCCAGCAAACAGCCAAAACTGCTTACCCAGCCCTTCTCGGAGCCCCTTCCCTGAAGAAAACAGACACCTGGCCCCTCTGTGCTCTGTAAGGCAGGTCCTCTTCTTGTACCCCCAATGGGTAGCTTCCTGTCTAGAACCACTGACCACAGATAGTTCCAGAAATGAGGAGACTAAAGATCTGGGAGGTTTGAGAAGGGTTGAGATTGATGCTTACGTGGATATTGGGAGAGACAAAGATGGTCAAGGCCATGTCTAGTGGATGATGCCAGGGCAGGTTTGGGGAAGTACTGAAAGGAGGAAAGTGTCCTTATTATCACCTAAGGCTGAACCAGGAGGTTGGGGGCTGCAGGTTTCTTCTTTACTATCTGGCCACCAATAGTGGCCTATTCCTGGTCCCTTATCTGATTTGGGGTTCAGGAAGGCAGAGTGCTGACTTGAGGGGTAACTGCTCAGCTGTACCTTAGAAATCTCAGACTGTAAAAGGCTAGGAGGGGAAGGAAGTGGGAAAGGGGAGGGGGTCAGCCAAAGATTTTAGGAGCAAAGCAAAGAAGGAGGAACATTCCTCCTTCCTTTTGGTACTGGAGATGGACTTGGAAAGCAGTAATTCCTGGTGTGCCGGCGACCCCTGCTGGCTGTTCACATCAGCACCAGAGAGCCAGGGAGGTAGGTACTCAGGGTCTTCCTGAGACCCAGGACAGCTTTCTGTGACTATATCAGTGTCGAGTATAATAGCGTGTATGGCTCTGCATACGACAGTGTATGGGCACCCCGGGTGAAGGAAGTGATGTGACTGAGCAGAAGACTGAGCTTGGAGGAACTTCAAGCTCTCGAACTCCCAGGTGCTCTTTGGAGAACTCTGGGCGTGGAGCAAAATAATTGAGCCCAGCCTGTCTCACCACCAGCTCCATGCCAATAACAGAACCACTCAGCATGGCTCTGCAGGGGCCAGAGCCCTACCAACCAGCTCAGAAGGAGAGTACAGGATGCCTACTTTGAAATCAGACTGGGTTAAAATCCCAATTGTATCGTTCCCTCCCCAGGCGACCTGCAAGTGACTTGTGGTGTTTGAGCCCAGTTTCCCCATATAAGGGGCATGCTGAGCACAGCACCTAATGTTAAGCATTTAATAAATGCTGAATTCTCTGTCTTTGTCTCTGTCTCTGTCTATCTCTCTGTCTCTGTCTCTCTCTCTCTCTCCCCCTTTATCTACCTCCCACTGTCAAGGTCAGGCAGGGATTTCAAAAGGCAAATAAACGGGGATGCCGCTGACCATGGGGATGGTGGTAGTTTGTATTTACACCGCTTGAGCAAATCATTTTCAACATATTTTAATACATGGCTTTTTTCCTTTTTATTAGCCACGCACATCATGATCATGTTTTATTGGGATAGAAATACCCCGATGTTATGGCAGGTATCTGGAAGGATGGCCTTATGGAGCGATAACAAGGCATGACAAATCTTCCTTTATTGTGATACATTTCCATTACTCAGGTTAATCAGAAATTACCCATTAGAACAAGGGCTTAAGATAAGTACATGACAGTCATCTGCGGAGATCAAAATCTCTGATTTTCCAATGGGTACCTAATTGTTATTGCCATTGTGGAGGGGGGGACGATTAATGCTTAGATTGAACCGGTCTTAAAACATTAGAATAACTCAAGGAGATATGACAGGCAGTTAGGACTAGTATATTCTGAAATTAAAGAGAAGACAGATTTCAATTCTGTCTTCTCTTTAAGAGAATGATATCCTCACCCCTACAGCTGTCCAGTGACAGGGGCAGACTGTGCATGAAGTACAGGGCTGCACTTCAGCAGAAATATTGACGCAGGCTGGCTGACTCCGGGGCAAGCTTGCCATGAAAGAGATTCGGGCTGCAGAGGGAGATTGGGTAAGAGGCCCTCTGAGGTCCCTCTACACGCATACTTGAGTGGATGATGAATACTTAGCACACACAAGTGCTGTGCCAAACAGCATTACTGCCATACCCGGCATCCTTGTTTGTCACCCCAGGGTGGGGATGGGGGACAGCAATCATAACTGTGGTATTCTCTCTTCTCTGAGATTTGATTCCTCCCAAGGAAAAGCAAGAGACTGGGGGACATTCCATCTCTAAGCATCTCTGTATTTGCCCTGATTTCTTTTGCAATTCTCCTCTTTTTCTTCATAAGCTCCATCTCCAAGCACCTTAAAGAAATCTTACTTAAGCAAAGAGCCTTATCTGTCACTCAGTCTCCTCTAAGGGATGAGTGAACGGCGAGCAATGGAGGAAGCACTCAAGCATTTGTTTAGCTCCTATTAGATGTAGATCCTATAAACTTTGCTCTTGATTAAGAGAGGTGTGTGTATGCTCTCATGCAGGTGTGTGTGTGTGTGTGTGTGTGTGTGTGTGTGTGTGTGTTGCATATGTAGATGCAAATGTAAGCAGGTATGCAGAAATTCTTTGCTGCTCAAGCCTTCTGACAGGTCTTGCTCTGTATTTATCTCTCCTTTGGGAACTGCAATACCTTCTGTGTGCACACAGGCTATAGTCAGGAGATATCCTTCTGGTTTCTAGGTGTTTGTACACTATCCCAGGTTTCTCTGTTCCTATCGTGAGCTTCACCATGTTGACATGTCAAGATTTAGCCGCTTCCTTGTCTCTGTGTGTGAACCATTGGCTTTCTCTTCTCTGTCACGGTGCATGTAGATCTATGTATCCAACCCATGTGAAGCCATCTATGTCCTGAAGCCCCTTCTCCGAAGAAAGACTCTGTGAGGAGTCCTTGGCACCCTCCTCTCCAGGCTGCCCCCACTTCCCACTTTCCATGCCAGGAGAGATCTAATTACACAGAAATTAGTACAGAGAAGGATCGTTTGCTTTTATGGCATCAGCGCCAGGGCAGCTGTAAATCTGAAGCCGCTACTGCAGCAGCTTCTGAACACTGTGAGGACTCTGAAGGGGCTCTCACCTCTTCATCCCCTCTCCCTCTGGGCTGCTACCCCTGTCTGGGACCTGACCACCCGTGTATGTATCCATCTCAGCAAAGGACAAGGTGTGAAAAGGAGGCTGTGGTGAATCAAAAGACACGTAGTAGGTGCTCAATAAATGTTACCTAACTGATTAGAGGATGGATTCCAGCAGTGTTTACCACTGCCCAACTACCCAGACGCAGTGACCAAAAGAGAAATACTCTTACCAAAATTCCTTAGAACTTTCAAGTTCTTACCAGTCTTCCATACTTTTGTTTGGGCCCAGACAAAGCTGATGGGTAGGGCAATGTGTCACTGAACTTCTGCTTCAGAGACCCTTAGGCAGCATCAGGTCGTGAAGACAGACCAAGTACAGGTCTTGATTCTTCTCTTATCTCTTCTTTCCCATCACCCTTCAGTGTAGCTTTTACCACAACCTCCCTGCAATCAATGGCCATCATACATTTGGGGACATTGCAACATGCAGGCAGACTGTAGCCACCCAATCAGAAGTGAACGCTTCTTCATGGTAGTCTCATCCGATGAGAAGAGAGGGCATAGAAGACTAGCGCCCCCTGGGTACCTGGAGGCCGTGTTCTGCCCATTGCCCGCACACTCTAAGCACACTAACATGGTAGTGGTTATTTGTGCTTCATTTTTTACAGTACTGGGATTGAACAAAGACGTTCATTCAATGCAAGTACTCTACTTCTGAGCTACCTCCGAGTCACCACCATAGCTGTTTTGATCTCCAATTATCTTGTTGAAGGGGTGAATTGGTTTCTTGAGGTGCTGGAGGATCTTGCTATGAAGGATTGCAAAAAATAGAGGATTTAGGGGTTTGCGGGTAAGTGGGAGCTGGGGTGTTGGGAGTAGCAGAATCAAAAATCAAATGCCCAGACTTCCAATTTCTTGCCAACACAGTTCCCAATCCACAGGCTCGGGACTCCTTCCTCTTGTTCTTACCTACCCTGATGTCTCCAAGCCAAGGCACTTTGACAAGAAGTCCCATATTCACTCCCATAGAGATGAGTCTGGAGAGCTCCAAGGGATGTGTAGGTCAGGAAAGAATGAGCCTAAGAAGTTCTATACCCAAGGCCAGCCCCTCCAGGACTTCAAGGACCATTTGGACAGGACATCCTGTTGCCACCTTGGGGGGGGGGCAGGAGGAGCTGGCTAAAGAAGTGGAAGCATATCCTCTGTGTCCCTATCACCCCCATATCTGCGTCCCAGAGAGCGTGAGGATTTGGCGTGAAGGGCAGAGCGTTGGGGGGGAATCTCTGGCCCCCGCCTCTCGCAGCCCCCAACCCCAGCTCAGGCTTCAGTCTCTCCTCGTTGTAGCAGAGCGAGAGCAAAGGGACGGGCAGTAAAGATGAGTGATGGCGCGGAGACAAGCAGAAATACACCATCATGAAAATGCTAATGACTCCTTGCTCTCTTTCTTTATGGTTGGAGTAATACAGACTTCAATCATAAAAACAATCTCCCAACATTTTAATGGGCTCCATCATGCCCGCACTTGTCGGTATATTTGAAGAATAAATCACCCTCCCCGCTCGGAATGAATTCGCTGTCAAACTCAGCTCCCTCGGAGAAAATGGATGGGGAAAGAGGATGGAGGCTTTTTTTTTTTTAGGGGAGGGTGTCGTCTCCCCCTCTAACTCCCTCCTAAACTGGATTGTTGTGAGAGCTGCCTGGATTTTGAGTAGCAAGCGGGGGATTGTTGGAAGTTGGGAGAGCTGAAGCCATAGAGGGGGTTTTAAGAACAGTAGCTAGTGGGTGAGGGATTTCACATGGTGAGAAGCTACCCCTGGCGTGGACGAGGGAGGACGATAAGGGGTAGGGATAGTGAAGGCATTGAAGCACAAGGCAAAATCCTGACACTGAACTGAGGAGATCCGAAGCTGCCAAAATTCTGCACATCTACACTATTTCTGCGTTGTTGCGTCGAATTTCTCTACTGGGGCGCAGTAGAAAAAAGGGGGGTAGTTTGAGAGATCTCTTTTGTAGGGTAGAATATCATAGAGCAAGAATTGGTTGGGCTCTGAGCTTGCAGGGGTGTTTTCAGTGCAGTAAGCCACAGGTCTGCACCGCTGAAAAGGGCCTCCGAATCCAGGGTAATCCTTATTTCCATACAGGTGGCCGTCAGCCAATGAAAACTTGGGATACGCACACCGAGCGCAGCCAATCCCAGTTAAAGATGAGCTGACTTGTCAGGTTTAATTGCATCTTGATTGGTTGAGATGTTGCTAGGCAAAATTTGGGTCCCGGAGATTGATGCGGCCGGAACTGGAGAGGCAGGTGACTATGAAAATATCTGGAAACCTAGACTCCTGGATTTACATTTTTTTCTTCCTGAGTTCTTTCAATCGCAAAGGCTTGATAGGGTCAGGATAATAACTGTCCCTTTTCACCTCTGGAGTGGGAGAGCGAAATATACTCTCTCCTACTTCCTAACACCGCCCCACCCCCCAAAAAATCATTCATTAAAATCTGGTTACTTTGGAGGGCCTTCTAAATGCGACAGACCCCGCAGGGAACCTCACCCTGCCCTGCCTTAAGTTTATCTTCAAGCTTCTGAACTGTAGTTTAGGCCTGACTTTCTCTAATAAGCCGGGAATTGAAGACATCGTGCCTCGCGGGACCCCTGCTGCACCTACCTCCTTGCCACTCGGCCAAAACCCCTACGAGGGGTCAAAATCTCATCTGGAAAGTGGTATTTTCTAAATCAGCAGCTTCTGAGCCTTCATTTGCATCTGGTTTGCATAAATAAACAGGCCTCCCCTCCCACTCCGGACTGGGGCTCGGCGCCCACCCTGGCTCACCCCCGCCTGCAGCGCCCCCTGCCGGTGACAGGACCCAGCGCGCCGCAGGATGGCGAGCCGCAGCCTCCAGGGAGGCCGAGGGGACCGTGGCGGAGGGGGCGGAGGCGACCGCCCGGTGCAGCGATCCCGCGGGTCTGGCCGAGACCGCGCGAACGATATGCCACCATTTAGGTCTGAACGCGCGCCAGCCGCCGATTGTGATGTTAATTCAGTGATGATTTAGGGGGGCGGGACGGAGCAGGCCGGCCGCCTCTCTGTCAAAGTGCTGTCCGGAGCCTTAATATTTGTAATTGAAGCTGATGAGGACTCCGTCTCTGTTTCTACTGATAAAAAAAAAAAAAAAAAAAAAAAAAAAAAAAGGCAGGGAGGGAAAAAGAGCAACTAAATTATAGGGCTGGGAGAAAAACATGATTAATCAAAGGTTTGAACTGTCGCGGTGCTCCAGACCCAGTAAATCTCGCCGGCCGGGGCGTGTGGAGGCCGGGGGATAAATCTGAGCCCCGTGGAGTTTGCCACCCCTCTCTGTTTGCCTCTCGCGTCGCACGTCAATTAATTCGATAATTGGATTTGAAGAGATGTCAGAAGATTATCCAGGGGAAACGGGAGGAGCGATTGCAAAGGGTCTGCGATGGGAAGCAGAGGCTAGAGCGGAGGCCCGCGGGGTCAGACTGTAGAGGGACCAGAGAGCCAGGCAGGTCTGACCGGATCCTTTGCCCAGCTAGCCTGTGCTCAGCTCTGCGGCAGACCCCGAAAGGCGGCTGCCTGAGCTGGTGCCTCAGTTGGTGCCAGTGCCCAGCTACAGTTCGCAGCTCACCTCTGCGGACACTGTTCCCTACCGCAGTCCCCAACGCTCTCTGGAAGGCCTGACCTGTGCCACCACAGGTTCATACCACATGCCTCCTGTCCTGTGTCCTAGATGTCCCACTGTTAAAGCATCAGCCAATGCATTTGTATTAGGTTTGTAAACGAAGTGTCTCTGTTCCCCCAAGCTCCTTTGAACCCCTAGTTCACCCTAACTGATCTCTTGATGTTTTTCTCCCAATATTGGGAGTTCCCAGGAAGACAGGAACCAAGACTTCTCTTTGAATCCCCACTTTCACTGGTGGAAATTATTCTTCCCCTTACCCCAAAAGCTCCCCTCCTATACACTTAGAATCTAACCTATAACCAAAGTGTCCTGCTTAAAGAAAATGTCTACAGATGCATGCTGGGCACTGGCACCGACTGAGACACCAGCTCAGGCAGCGCCTCTCAGGGTCTGCCTCAGAGCTGAGCAGTTCGGGCAAAGGATCTAAACAGACCTGCCTGGCTCTCCCGTCCCAGCGCACTAGTCACCAGGCCCCTAACGGCAGCCTGAGGAGCAGATGCCACAGATATCCAGGCCTTCAGCAACTTCAGGTGGATCCTCTAAAGGCTAGGCCTGTCTCCTATGAGGGAGTAAACTTGTTTCATTACTGGGGAGGAGCACTGCAGCGTCAGGGAGCACTTAGATGACATCGGCCTACTACTGGCAGGGGTGGGGAGTGGAAGTGAGGTGGGGGGCAGAGATGGGGAAGAGGAAGAGGGGAAGGAGACCACAACTACTGAGACAGAGAGACAGAGTGGTTGATTTTAATTATGGTTTCCCCTCAGGTGTCTGTAGAATTCTGTTCAGGGACAGGAGAAGGAGAAGATAGAAGCTTACAAAGGAATACACAAAATGTTTCTGGGGGGAAAAAAGACAAGATGAATTTGGGGCTCAAGAAAGTGGTAAAGGCAACGCTCACAAATGCTGCCTGACCAGGCTGTCTGCAGTAAAGAAATTCTAGGAGAGCTAGCATCCAGAAGTGGCTACCCTTGACCTTTGAAATTCAAGCAAGGGAGATGTGAGAGCAAGAGCTGTCAAATAGCAACATGAACAGTGTGGCAAGCCAGGTTGGGTTTAAACACTCCAATTGAAAATACTGGCTGGTGCTGGCCAACCATGCACAGTGCTCAGATAATCATCCTTTGTGTAAGCGGGGGCCATATCCTACCTATGAAGGGACGGACGGCGCAGGGGATCTTTAGACAGCTTCTGTTTCTATGTGGGGGCTCCTCTGGGAAGTTAACTCTCTATCTGCCATTTCTTGTAACCTGGTTTTAGTTTTCTAAAGCTGTCCGTCAGAAAGAAACTGAGCCATCCCCTGACTTTCAGTCATAGCCTCGTTTTGGTTATGTGCTTTCTGAATGAACCTGTGGTGGCAAGCATTCTGTATGTCAGGAAATGTTCTCATTTAAACCAGCACCTGGGAGATGAAGTCATACAAAGAAGCCCAGGTCCACCTGAGGTCATCCTGAAGCTCTCTCCATTCTTGCCTCAGGGAAAACTATGAAAACCTCAGTGTATGTATGTATGTGTATGTGTATGTTTGTATATATATATATATATATATATATATATATATGACATCCATCTTATGAGAGACAACACAGAAAGTGTCCCTGATGCCACTGGGGCATAAAAGATGAGACTTAGGGAACCAACCACCATGGTTGGTGGAAGGAGAACTGGGTCTGAACTCAGAGGAGTTAGCTTTAATTCCTGTGCCACCCTCTGTAATTGGGGGGTTGGAGTGGGGACTGAAAGAAAGTTGAAGTGATTTCTATATGTTACAAAGTAATGAACGAATTGCATACCACCTTGAAAACCTCCATTCTCCACTATCCTGGTCTATTGAGTCGACCCCATAGTGTAGAATCTGGCTCCCTGGGTTCCACCCTGCCTCCATTTCCTAGCTTTCTCTGGGTGTCCTTCATAATGTATTGATAACAATAGTGCATACTTCATCGTCTTCCAGACTGGGGTTCATATAGGAGATGTCTGCATCTGTACCAGAGGCTTGTTTCTCAGTTGTTCATTGAAACATTCATAAACGCCTATTTGAAAAGCAGCGCGGTTCACCGGTCCATCAAACCTACACTGAAGACCCATTGTGTGCCCAACATTGTATGCAATTATCAAACCATGAGTCTGTTACCTCATTAGCTCTGACATTGGCTCTTTTTATTGTTTGTTTGTTTTGTGTTCTGACACGGGGTCTCTCTATGTAGTCCTGGCTGTCCTGGAACTTGCTATGTAGACCAAGCTAGACTAAAACTCACATAGATGCTCTTGCCTCTGCTCCCCAAGTGCTAGAATTAAAGGCATGCACCATTATAACCTACTTCAGCGTCATTTTCTTATGGCCCTGGCCCTAGCTTGGTTCAGGCTCATGGGAACATGTTTACTGAGTGCATAAACACTATAAGAATAAAAGTAGAAAAGAATTAGAAATACAGTTCCTGGGGACTGGAGAGATGGCTCAATGGTTAAGTGCACTGACTGCTTTTCCAGAGGTCCTGAGTTCAATTCCCAGCAATCACATGGTGGCTCACAATCATCTGTAATGGGATCCAATGCCCTCTTCTGGTGTGACTGAAGACAGCTACAGCGTGTACTCATTTAAATAAATCAATCTTTAAAAAAAGAAAATAAAGAACTATAGTTCCTGCCTTTTTCTTAAAGATTTATGTATTTATTTATTTTATATGCAGTAGTACTTTGCCTGTATGTATGATGTGTGTCACATGAGTTCCTGGTGTCCATTGAAGACAGAAGTGGCCATCGGATCCCCTGGAACTGGAGTCACAGATGTTTGTGAGCTGCAATGTCCCTCCTAGGAACAGAGCCTGGGTCCTCTGCAAAAGCAGCAAGAACTTTTAACCACTAAGCCATCTCTCCCAGCCCACTTTTTATTATGCTTGTATTTTTACTTATTATTTATTTTAAATAAACTTTATTATAAAAACTTGCAAATAAATGACACCACACAGAAATTAACCAGACCCAAAGTCTATATATCTGTTTTTGTTTGTTTGTTTGTTTGTTTAAGACTGGAGTCTAGCTGTTTTTCAAGCTCTCCTTGAATTCCCAGACTCAACAGACGGACCTTCCTCAGTTTTCTAGTTAGCTAGAAGAAGGGACATGCTGCCTTTAATAGGTTTAAACTCCCACTGTGAATTTCTACACATGAAAAGAAAGAATAGAGGGCTGGAGAGGTTAAGAGAACTGACTGCTCTTCCAAAGGTCCTGAGATCAATGTGGTTGCTCACGATCATCTGTAATAACATCCAAAACCCTCTTCTGATGTGTCTAAAGACAGCTACAGTGTTCTCACATATATAAAATAAATAAATCATAAAAAAGAAGAGAAAGAATAATGGAAGATACTAAGCACATTTAGACCATATTAAGTAGATGCAGTCTGGGGTCATAGCCTACTGGTAAAATATTTACCTGACATGCTTAAGATCCTGGGCTTAATATCCAGAATTGCCTAAAGCACACAAACATATTCAGAAAATATGTTCAGGCTGGAGAGCTGGCTCAGCACTGAAAAGCACTTGCAGAGGACCTAGTTCAGTTCCCAGCAGCCACATGTCGACTCCCAAAAGTCTGTAACTTCTATTCCATGGGGATTCAACACTCTCTTCTGACCTCTGTGGTCACCAGGCACATATGTGGTACACACACATACATGCAGACAAAACATTCATATACATAAAATAAATTTAAAAAAATAAAAGTTCTTCCAGGTGTGGCACATGCCTTTAATCCAAGTACTGTAGAGGCAGAGGCAAGTGATCTCTTTGAGTGTGATGCCAGCCTGGTCTACGAAGTGAGTTCCAGGCCAGCCAGGGCTACATAGTAAGACCCTGGAGGAGGGGGTCAGGTAGAGGAAGAGGGAGAGAGAAAGGGAGAAGCTCTGAATAATATAGAATAGGAAAGAGCCCAAGAAACAGGATCTGCATTGGGCCAGGGTGCTAATGTGGAGGAAATGGATCTAAAATGGTTGACTTTGGACTGGCTCAAAGAAACATTGTAACTGAAGAAATATGGAGCTTGAAACCAGGATTCAGGTGTTTAAAACTGTGTGCTTCTAAATGGGTTGAGGATACAGCTGGTGAGGTGCTTGCCACACAAGTGTAAGGACCCGAAGTTTGGATCCTCAGAAGCCACATAAATTCAGATGCAGTAGCATGTGTCTGCAATCCCAGAACTCCTGTGGAAAAACAGGAGGCAAAGACAGGAGAATCACCAAGAAGGAAGCTCAAAGGCCAGCTAGCCTGGCATACAAAGCAGATAACAACAAAGAGACTCCTGTTTCAAATAAGGAGGAAGGCACAGATCAATGCCTGAGGTTGCCCTCTGACCTCTGCATGCACACTGAAGCATGTGTATGTACATGCACGCACACACTCACACATGCAAGCATATGCATGTGCACACCCACACAGGTTTCACACACACAAAATATACACACACTCATGCACACAGATACACCCACACGCATGTGCACACGTATTTCACACACACATGTGCACATATATTTCACACACATCTCATAATATGTGCGTACACACACACACACAAAGGCACACATACATTCTACCCTTGCACACACAAAGATTTTTAAAAAATGATAAAATTATGTTTGGGTTTTCTTCTTTCAGATTCTTCATACTCAGTCTGAAAAGCAAGAATGAAAACAATAGCCAGCTGCTACCCTCCCTCTGTAAAGCAAACAGCTTATAAGAGCAAATTTACTCCATGATGCTATTCTATTACCTCTTCTCATTTGTTGGCATCCAAGACAACTTCCTCTTCCTCCTTCTTCCACATGGTTCCAGTCTAACTAGGATTATTGATGTCTAGGTTATTATTGTCTCCTTTTAAAATACTTTTTATTTCCAGACACCCTCCTTCAAAACAGTCTTACCTTAAAAATAGAAACAATCATGGGTACTGAAGGCACATGATGGACGTACACAGGCAGCCACATACTTATGAGCATAAATAAAAATGAATATGTCGAAGACAAAATTCAGATAAAATAACACAAAGGAAAAATAAAAACTTATTTTCTCCTCAGCTTGCTATGGTTAGTCATGGAAAATAGGAAGGATAACACTGACCTAACAGGGCGATAACCTAGTCATGCTAGGGTGCTGTCATGGAAACCTGGACTGACGCTACTCAGGAAGGACAGACACATAGACAGAAAAGCTGGTACTGGGTGACTGTGCTCACTCTGGTAGAGGATACATACTGCCAACTGGAACCTGGAGCTTTTCTTATGTAGGGCACAAGGGGAAGGGTGAGTTAGCCTAGGTGCTCGATATGGGGGCATGTCAAGCTGCAATCCCCAAAGAGAGGAAGCTGCAGCTGCTGGTTTTTGCACAGAGTGGTCTTTTGGAAACATACTTGGAGCAGAGGAAGACTTTGTCATCACTCTGAGGCTTTGCTGTTTCCATGGGCCTGTGGCGTTGGGGTGTTTGATTTGACAAGCTTCCGTCAAAGGCACATATTCATCTGAAATTTCATCTGCTCCCTGCATCAGGGCTGCTGAATGCCAGATGTTTTGTATGTATGTATTTATTTATTCAATGCTCAGGATAGCCCTGTTAGGTCGGTGTTATCCTTCCTATTTTCAAGTATGGCAACTGAGGGAATCTGATTGAAAGAAGAAGAAATAAAACATCAGAACAGAAAGTTGGACCGGCTCAGTCCATGTCTTTGATCCCATCTGTTTCAGCGGGATTCTGCCTCCTCCAGAGTGAAGGTAACTTTAGGCCAAATGGATGTGTCCACTCAAAGCTCATACTCCCCCTGCCTCAGGACCACGATTGAGTTTTATCAGAACCCCCGTTGCCTAGCAGCTGGGAGCTCATTTCCTGGGATTCTGAGAACGCAGGCTGAGCTGTTGGCAGAGTGGATGGCACCCTGATGTGCAGTTGTGTTGAACACATGCCTCAACCCAAGCAGGAACGGAATGAAAACCGGAGAGTCAAAGGGCTGGGGGAAACTCCAAAGACCTGACTATTAACCTTCAAGTTGGTGTTGATATGCATATCAGTAAGCCAGAACTGACACCTTTAATTTTTTCCTTTACATTTTTTATTTATTAGGCTGGGGTTTGTGTGTGTGTGTGACAGAGAGTATGTGCCTGCATTGGTGCATGTGCGGAGGTCAGAGGAAAACTTTCAGGAGTCTGTTCTCTCTTCCCACTGTGTGGCCTTGGGGAGCTAACTCACACTGACAGGCTCAGTGGCAAGAACCTATTTTCTAAGAGTTCCTTAGCTGTGTGATATACAGCTTTCCCACACTTGGAAATCTGTCCTACAGGCTTAGGCCTATATCTTCCCCTGGGCTCGCATGAAGGGTGAGCAGGGTGATCTCGAAGCTTTCTTTCCTGTCTTTCCCTTTCTGTGCTGCAGGGATGAACCATCCTTGGGCTTGTCTGCTGTCTCAGTCAGGGTTTCTATTCCTGCACAGATATCATGACTAAGAAGCAAACTGGGGAGGAAAGGGTTTATTCAGTTTATATTTCCACATTGTTGTTCATCACCAAAGGAAGTCAGGACTGGAAATCAAGCAGGTCAGGAAGCAGGAGCTGATGCAGAGGCATGGAAGGATGTTTCTTACTGGCTTGCTTCCCCCTGGATTGCCCAGCTTGCTTGTGTATAGAACCCAAGAGTACCAGCCCAGGGATGGCACCACCCACAACGGGCCATTCTTTCCCCTTTGATCATCAACTGAGGAAATGCCCCACAGCTCTATCTCATGGAGGCACTTCCCCAACTGAAGCTCCTTTCTCTGATAACTCCAGCCTGTGTCAAGTTGACACACAAAACCAGCCAGTACACATGCCAAACCATCCTCTCCTATGCACTCACACAGCTTCCCAAATCCATCTTTAACCTGAAGCTTCAGTCACTGACTGCTGATTTCTTAGCTTTGAACTTCACTGACTGCTATGACCTCTGGCCTGATGAAGATGTAACTAAGTTACAGCACACTCCTACATCCCTGTAATTACTAACTGCCATTCTTCTGCCCAGTAGATCTAAGAGTCTTTGGGCTGCCTAGGATACTCATGAGTAAAGCCATACTCTGTCTTAGTCTCTGTGGGAGGATACTGGGGAAGATCCTTAGTGGTTTTTTTTGTTGTTGTTGTTTTGGTTTTCTGTTTTGTTTCTTTCTCTTTTTTGATAGTGAAGTGCTGTGTCGCTGGTCTTTGCTATTTTGTGGTTCTTTTTCCCACCCTTTACCCTGCCCCCCCACGCCCAGTTTCACCCTCTATTTGTAGATAGAAGAGAAAGAAGAATAGGTGGGAGAAAGAGAGAAATCCCAGAATCTACTTTGTCTCCTTTTGTTTACTCTTTGAGCACAATGGCTAACAAACTGCAAACAATGACCCCTGAACAACCAACCACCCACCCCATAACAGTTACACGCTGTGTAAAAAGTTCTCAGAGTTCCAAATGTCACTGCAATTGCAGAGACAATCTGCAGCTGGTGAAACCACACCTCTGAATGAGTGTTAGGCAAGTCATAGTCAGCTGCTGCAGACTGTCTGAAGCAGCCCTGCATCCCCCCACCTGGGATTAAAATGAAAACAGATTATTTTCTTAAAGATTTATTTATTTATTATATGTAAGCACACTGTAGCTGTCTTCAGACACCTCATAAGAGGGAGTCAGATCTCTTTACAGATGGTTGTAAGCCACCATGTGGTTGCTGGGATTTGAACTCGGGACCTTCAGAAGAGCAGTCAGTGCTCTTAACTGCTGAACCATCTCTCCAGCCCATGAAAACATATTCTTATAATATTTTTTTAAGAAACCCCAAGTTCCAGAATTGTCATTAACAGGGCTATTTATTTTCAGCACTAGGGATTGAACATATAGGTAAGTGCTCTAACGCACAGCTGACTCTCTAGATCCTTATTCTTAGCTGAGCTCCCAATCAGATTTATAAAGCAGGGCATAATGACTAGGGAAGGCTGGAAAAAACAGGAACAAATAGTGGGATATCTAAACAAGGTTTCAATTTCATTTAGAAGGAAGGAGAACTGAAGTAAAAAAAAAATAGGCAAATTTAGAGGCACTGAGGGCAGGAATACTAGGTCAGCAGAGGCTCAGGAGGTTTGGGAGCCTGTGTGAATGCTTCTTAGAGTTTGGAGATGGGAGGATCAGGCTTGGAGAGTCAGAGAATAGCACCACTCAGTGGCCCAGGTCAGAAACTGCATGGCTCCTTCACCCTCCAGCACAGAGTCACTGAGACCTGTCAGTCCTCCATTTGAAGCAGTTCAGCAGCTATATGGGAGAGTTCAGGCTGCTACCATCTCCCTCCTGGATTTGGTAATAGTCTCTTATTGCACTTACACCTGTCTTCTGGTCTTTCTAAGATGTCAGTCTGGGGGGGGGGCGGTGTTGCTCAGTGGCAAAGCACTTGCCTAGTATGCTCAACGTTATTGTCTCGATCTCCAACCCTGAACAAAACAAACATAAAGAAACTTGAGGCTAGTTTCAGGCTAGTCTGGGATATGTGATGCAATGAGATGCCCTCCAGACAGACAGACAGACAGACAGATGGACAGACGGGTGGGCGGGCAGACAGACAGGTGGATGGACGGCAGGCAGGCAAGCAGGAAGAAAGGAAAGGAGGAAGAGAGGGAGGGAGGAAAGAAAGAAAGAAAGAAAGAAAGAAAGAAAGAAGGAAGGAAGGAAGGAAGGAAGGAAGGAAAGAAAGAAAAGAAAGAAAAGAAAGAGACAGACAGAGAGACAGACAAAAATGCATTCTAATCTTTGTATCGCCTGCAAAAGCACAAGCACAAAAAATTTTTAACATGGTTTCATGGACCCCAAGCTGGCCTGGAACTCAATCTGTAGCCAAGAATGATCTTGAACTTTTGAGCCTCCCCTCTCCATCTCTCAAATGCCACTGTGATTATAAGCATGTGCTATCACACCCAGTTCATAAGGAGATTGGGCTCAAACTCAGGGGTTCATACACACCAGCTAAGCGCTGTGTAAACTGAGCTACTGCACACATCCTCCGCCCAAGATTATAAACTATGTCTCCAAATCAAGTGTGATGGCACAAACCTATAATTCCTGTACTCGGGACATTCAGGTAGATGAGTCTTGAGTTCCATGCTAGGCTGGGCCACATGGTGACACTCTGTCTAAAACAAGGCAAGAATAAGACAGAAATGGGCTTTATCTTGTGCAACATTCATCATTCACAAAACTTCAATTGCTAGCATGTCCGTTAAGTACCAGATATTACTCTAATACTAAAGAAACAATATCGAACAGGCTCACTGCCCTGGGGGGAGCTTATCATCCAGAATAGAAGAAGAACAATAAAAATGAAAACAGGAGTGGTAGAGACAGCTCAGCCGGTTAGATGCCTGAGTTAGGCTTCCCAACAACTGTGTAAGAAAGCCATGCATGGTGTGTGCCTGCAATCCCAGCTCTGGGGAGGTAACCAGGCAGATCTTTGAAGCAATAGCTAAATATATAAACTCCAGGGTCATCAAAAAACTGTCACACACACACACACACACACACACACACACACACACACCACAATCCTAAATCCTAAGTAAATAATAAAAATAAAGAGGGCTGGAGGGGTGGTTTAGAGGTTAAGAGTGCTTGCTGCTCTTGTAGAAAATCTGGGTTCAGTTTCCAGAACCCAAATGAGGCAGTTTACAGCAGCCTATTAATTCTAGTTCCTGGGGAACAGATGCCAGTTCTGTCTCTGTGTGCACCACCATTCTTGTGGTACACATGCATAACTCAGGCATACATACACACATGCTCAGACATTTTTATTTATTTTTTGAGACAGTCTGTCTACATAGCTCAGGCTGCCCTGAAACTGACTATGTAGACCAGGCTGGCCTTGAATTCAGAGATATGTGCCTGCCTCTGCCTCCTGAGTGCTGGGATTAAAAGCCTGTATTCTATGGTTGGCCATAAAATTTTAAAAATCAAAAAGAAAATTAAGGCTGGTGGTATAGTTCAGTGGTAGACATTCACTTAGCACGAATGAGGGCTCAGTGTTCATACAAACATACGAGCCTTGTACGGTGACTTACACTCCTAAGACTAGCACCTCAGAGGCTGAGGCAAGAGGACCATCCATGGGTTCAAGGCCAGCCTAGGCTACAGAGTGAGACACTGCCTCAAAGAAACAAATAAAAACCAAATCCCAAATGAGAAAATGTATGAGGTTCTAGAAAGCAGTAAAAAGACAAAGAGTGGCTGAGGGGACTGAGAAGGAAGCGTGGCTGTTGTTTACCTAAAGAGATGATCCTATCGGTGCGGATCAGTAGGAGCTGTTGTATCGGACCCTGTTTTGTCTGTTTGGAAGAAAACTTTTTTTGTTTTATCATCATCATCATTATGTTTTTGTTTTTTAGTTGGTTTTTTAAAGACAGAATTTTTAAAATTTATTTATTATATATAAGTACACTGTAGCAGACACACTAGAACAGGGCATCAGATCTCTTTACAGATGGTTGTGAGCCACCATGTGGTTGCTGGGATTTGAACTCATGACCTTTGGAAGAGCAGTCGGTGCTCTTACCCACTGAGCCATCTCTCCAGCGCCATTCTTTTAGTTTTTTGAGACGGAGTTTCTCTATGTAACACTATCTTAGAACTCATAGAGATTTGCCTGCCTCTGCCTCTCAAATACTGGGATTAAAGGCCTATTATTATTTTGTTCATGTGGGCATGCATCTGTGTGTGTGTGTCTGTGTGTGTCACTGTGTGTATGTAAGTATATATATGTATGTCAGTATGTGTGTGTGTCAGTATGTATTGTGTCTCAGTGTATGTATGTGTGTATGTCAGTATGTGTGTCCCAGTGTGTGTATGTGTATCAGTAGTGTGTGTGTGTGTCAGTGTGTGTGTGTGTGTGTGTGTGTGTGTCAGTATGTGTCAGTGTGTGTGTGTGTGTGTGTTGCTAGAGATTAAATTGATGGTATCAAATGTGTTAGACAAGTTCTTTACCACTGAACTACATCCTCAGACCCATGAAGAGTCTTTCACTTGCATAAGGCATTATTTGGAAAGACTAGATTAGCCACCCATCGAGGAGGCTATGCTAGGACCTAGGTGGTCAGCTACTGGGTGGCTATGGACATAGTCCAGCAAGAGATGTCACTGGTTTGGATCAAATTAGATTTTGGAAGAAATAAGGGGTAGTCACACATGCGATGTATTGTACAGTCAATATCAAGCTAGACATTCAATAAATAGTTCCTGAATAAGTGAAGAATTCATCCACCTAAAGGATGTGTGCACTGGAACTGAAATTACTCATCCTGACGCTCTGCTAATGACCCGACGTGTTTGCACTCTGAAAGTAGACAAAGCATCAGTACTGGAAGTTAAAAGGACAGGCACGCAGGCAGGCAGGCAGGCAGGCAGACAGACAGATGACAGAGAGAGGGGTGATAGATCGACCTTCCATGATCCTTCATGATCTAGTTGGATCAAGGCAGGTGAAGTAGTGGCCAGTAAGTAACCCCAGCGCGCAGCACTTAGGCTGAGGTGGAAAGAGAGGAGCTAGAGAGTTTGTACAGTGGCTAAAAGCAATTGCTGCTCCTGAAGAGGACCTGAGTTCAGTTCCCAGAACCCACATGTTGTCTCAGTTGCAGGACACCAGAGGCCCTCTTCTGACCTCCTCAGGCAAAGGACATGCCTATGCTGTACAAACACCCATTTAGGCAAAATACTTATACACATAAGATTCTTTAAAATCTTTACAAATAAAAAAGGTGGATTGTGACTAAGGAATGACATCTGGCCTCCATGCACTTGGGCACACGGTTGCACTCACATCACACACACACACACACACACACACACACACACATGTGCACACAATTCTTCATGATCTAGTTAACTCCTAAAAATCAATGAGGAGATGATAAATAACCAGTAGGAAAATGGACAAGACATACCTGAGTAGTCACTTCACTGGAGATGGAACATGAATGGCCAATAAATATATGAAAAGATGCACAACCTCATTAATAATCAAGGAAATATAAGTTCAAACCACCGTGAAGTCCTCCTACTTTATGCACAATAAATTGATTAAATACCAATGCTGGCTTCAGATGTATAGCAACTGAACTAACTCTTTCATACTTTGGAAGATATAAGTATTGAAAAACAAAATGAGGGTAGGTAGAAAAGTTAAAACTTTTTGTTTGTTTGTTTGTTTGTTTGTTTGTTTGTTTCAAGACATGGTTTCTCTGTGTAACAGTGCTCTGGCTGTCCTGGACTCACTCTGTAGACCAGGCCTGGCCTCAAACAGAGATCTACCTGCCTCTGCCTCCCAAGCACTGGGATTAAAGGCGCATGCCACCACTGCCAGGACAAAACTTTATTTTTTAAACAGGGTTTTTC
The DNA here is from genome assembly GCA_964023405.1 of Apodemus agrarius. NCBI lineage: Eukaryota > Metazoa > Chordata > Mammalia > Rodentia > Muridae > Apodemus > Apodemus agrarius. The sequence goes on from OZ030022.1 coordinate 1,137,465, forward strand.
TGGGTAGCCCTGGCTATCCTGGAACTCACTCTGTAGGCCAGGCTGGCCTCAAACAAACACTCAGAGATCTGCCTGCCTCTGCCTCCAGAGTGCTGGAATTAGATTGATTGATTTATTTTATGTATGAGTGCTCTCTCTGAATGGACACCTACACCCCAGAAGAGGGCTAGGTCACATGATAGATGGGTGTGAGCCACCATGTGGCTGTTGGGAATTGAACTCAGGAAGAGCAGTGTTCTTTACCACTGAGCCATCTCTCCAGCCGGAAATATTGACTTTTCAATCCTCCTGCTCCATCCTTTCCAGTAGCTAGGATGGCTGATTCGTGCCCCCAAGGTCCTGCTCATTTGTAGTTAATACTGAAGATCGATCACAGAGTACCAGGCATGCCAGGAAAATTATCTGCCACTGAGGCCCATCTTGAAAAGATTCTTCTCCATGTAGACTAAGAACCATGTATAAAACTCTAAAAGCAACGTTATTTGTGAGGGCAGAAATGAGGGAGCAAATTTAAATATTGGCTAATAGGATATATTGAAATACAACTATTTACATCAGCATGGAGGAGTCTTAGAGAATACAGAGTGGAATGAAAAGAGCAAGTGGAAAAAATTACAGACACTGTATGTCACGCTCAGGAAAAACAAAAACAAAACAAACAAATGTGGTAAAAGCTGAGATGCTAAATATGAAACTCGGGATTACTATAGGAGAGAAGCACGTGGGACTCACAATGGTAACTTTGAGGTTTGATTTTTGTTTTATTTTTTTTCTTGCTTATGCTTAGGGATTATTTATAGGTGCCCATTCCGTTTCATATTATGCCTCATGGTTTATATAACACACCCGCTCTCTGGATAGATGAAGGTTTTGTGGTGGTGGTGCTGAGAGTAGAACTCAGGTTCTCACACATGTTAGCCCAGTGCCCTGTCACTGGTGTTTGTTTGCTTGTTTGTCTTTCTTTGTTCACATCTGTGATCTGAGCTCCACGAACAAAACCTGGCATAGGGTAGATGTTAAAAAAAATTATGTTTGCCGGGAGGTGGTGGCGCATGCCTTTAATCCCAGCACTTGGGAGGCAGAGGCAGGCGGATTTCTGAGTTCGAGGCCAGCCTGGTCTACAGAGTGAGTTCCAGGACAGCCAGGGCTATACAGAGAAACCCTGTCTCAAAAAAACAAAACAAAAAAAATGATGTTTGAGGTGCAGGACCTATACTTCAGTGACAGAGAACTTGCCTGCCATTTGTGAGTCCTTGGGGTTCAAATCTCCAGTACTCCAAAGACAATCTGTTGAATACATACATATGCAGTTGTGTACATATATACACATGTATACATATATGAATATGCATATATGTGTGTATACGCATGTATATATGTGTATTATGCATATATAAATGTATATATGTGTATATGTACATATATACACATATATGTCATTCTTTTTATGATTTATAATTTATAAAGACAAAGCCACACTCTGTAACACAGACTGGCCTTAAATTTGCAGTAATCCTCCTGTCTCAGTCTTCTGAGTTCAAGGATTACAGGCATGAGCAAGCTAGCCTGGTTTATAATTCATAATTTTTGAAACAAGTCCTCACTATGTAAGCTGGCTGTCCTGGAACATGCTAGGTAAGCCAAATTAGATGGCCCAGAGATCACCCAGGTCCACCTGCCACTGCCTCTTGAGTACTGGGATTAAAGATGACCATGTCTGGCTCATAATTTTTTTAAAGAAAGCAAAATGCTCATTATAATCATGATCCTCATTTAGTTATCTTGACTAGAATGCACTGTACTTTCTCAACCTGGTTGGCTCAGCGGTTAAGAGCACCAACTGCTCTTCTGAAGATCTTGAATTCAAATCCCAGCAGCCACAGGGTGGCTCACAACCATCTGTAAGAGATCTGAAGCCCTTTTCTGGTGTGCCTGAAAACAGCTACAGTGTACTTACATATAATAAATAAATAAAAATAAAAAACGAATAAAGCCTATATAGCCTTTTACTTAATATGCATATGCTATACACTAGAAATTTAATTTTTTATTTGTTTTGGTTTTGAGGCAGGGTCTCACTGTGCACATAATATTCATATCCTATGCATATTATACTTGTGTGTGTGAGTAATTCTCGGTGATTATAAATTCAAAAAATAAGGCACTATATTTTATTTCTTCCTTACTTTCCTCCTCCTCCTCTTCCTTCTATTCTTTTTTCCAAGACAGGGTTCCTCTGTGTAGCTCTGGCTGTCCTGGAACTCTCTCTGCAAACCAGGCTGGCTTTAAACTCAGAGATCTGCCCACTTCTTCCTCTCTAGTGGTGGGATTAAAGATGTGTGACACCATGCCTGGCACATTTTCTTTTTAAAAAAAATACCCATGTGCAATATATGGTACTATACCTTGCAAGGTAAACATTCAACAAATGTCAGTTAATCATTAACGTCCCAGGTGATAAGGGAAATCGAGAATGGCCAGACCTAAGAGTGCTAGGATATGCACTTGGGGATGAAAAGGAGCTGAATCATCATTTGCTAGTTGTCTGCATTTTACAAATGAGGACACAGAGATTTGCTTTCCTCAGAGTCACATAATAGATTAGTAACATCCCTAAATTAGGCTTTTTTTTTTTTTAAATCCTAGCACTTGGGATGTGAAGCAGGAGTGTCATGAGTTCAAGGCCAGCCTCAGATACAAGAGGCTCAAAAATGGCAGTTAGGGTGGGGACTAGAATTCAGCGACCCAGCATGGTGGTACTTGCCTTTAGTCCTAGCACTCCAGCAGAGGCAGGCAGATATGAGTTAGTTCAAGGCTAGCCTGTTCTACAAATACAGTTCCAAGCCAGTAGGGTCACACAGTGAGACCCTATCTCAAAACTAAAACAGCCTGGCAATGGTGGCACATGCCTTTAATCCCAGCACTTGGGAGGTAGAGGCAGGTGGATTTCTGAGTTCAAGACCAGCCTGGTCTACAGAGTGAGTTCCAGGACAGTCAGGGCTATACAGAGAAACCCTGTCTCGAAAAATCAAAAAACAAACAAACAGAAGAAAAACCTAAAAACAAAAGATTAAACTTCAGATGTTGTACTGGCTGGTTTTGTGTGTCAATTTGACACAAGCTGGAGTTATCACAGAGAAAGGAGCCTCCCTTGAGTAAATGCCTCCATGAAATCCAGCTGTAAGGTATTTTCACAATTAGTGATCAAACATGGGAGGGCTCATTGTGTGTGCTGCCATCCCTGGGCTGGTAGTCCTGGGTTCTATAAGAAAGAAAGCTGAGCAAGCCAGAGGAAGCAAGCCAGTAAGGAACATCCCTCCATGGCCTCTGCATCAGCTCCTGCCAGGTATAAGGTCCTATCCTGACTTCCTTTGGTGATTTTCTTTGTCAGGATTTCTATTCCTGCACAAACATCATGACTAAGAAGCAAGTTGGGGAGGAAAGGGTTTATTCAGCTTACACTTCCACATTGCTGTTCATCACGAAAGGAAGTCAGGACTAGAACTCAAGCAGGTCAGGAAGCAGGAGCTGATGCAGAGGCCATGGAGGGATGTTCCTTACTGGCTTGCTTCCCCTGGCTTGCTCAGGTTGCTTTCTTATAGATCCTAAGACTACCAGCCCAGGGATGGCACCACTCACAGGGGGCCCTCCCAGCTTGATCACTAATTGAGAAAATGCCTTACAACTGGATTTCATGAGGCACTTCCTCAAGGAAGGCTCCTTTTCTGTGATAACTCCAGTTTGTGTCAAGTTGACACACAAAACCAGCCAGTGCAGTGATGAACAACAATGTGGAAGTGTAAGCTGAGTAAACCCTTTCCTCCCCAACTTGGTTCTTGGTCATGATATTTTGTGCAGTAAAAAACCCTGACTAAGATGTCTAGCTTGTACTCTTTAGTTCTTCACAGCACAATTATGTTTATTTTCTAATTTGTCTGTGTCTTCCTCAACTTGGGAAATATTTGATTTTGTTTTTCTTCTTTCTCTCTTTTCTTTCCTTTCTTTTTTAAAGACTTTTTATTTTATGTGCTTAGGTGTGTTGCCTGCATGTACTACTGCATGCAGTGCTTACAGGGGCCAGAAGAGGGCGATGAACCCTATGGGACTGGCATTATGAACTGTTATTAGCTGCCAAGTGCTGGATAATGAACCTAGGTTGTCTGGAAGTACTCTTAACAGACAAGCTACCCTCCAGGTGCTCTCTCCTCCAAGATTTTTAGATAACAAGTACCAAATCATGGCTTCTAAATTAATAAGGAGGATATGTACAAATTTTTTTAAAAAATAATTTATTTAATTTTATTTTATGTGTATTGGTGGTTTACCTGAATATATGTCTGTGTGAGGGTGTTGGATCCCCTGGAACTGGAGCTACACAGTTGTGAGGTGCCACATGGGTGCTGGGACTTGAACGCAGATCCTCTAGAAGAGCGGTTCATGCTCTTAACTGCTGAACCATCTCTCCAGCCCCCAATGTACAAATTCTTAACACAAATTTAAAGGCACTTAAGTTCTGGTCTAGTCAATGCTTTTAATTAACTAATTAATTAATTTTTACTGTATAAAAATAGTTTAATTTTAAAATGGAGGGCTCTGGAAATGGCAAGGCACCAACTGGTCTACAGAGTGGTTCCAGGACAACCAGCAAAACCTGTCTCAACAAACGAGCACTCAGAAGGCAAAGGCAGGCAGATCTCTGTGAGTTCAAGGCTAGCCTTGTCTACATAGTGAATTTAGGCTAGTCCTCTTGTTGGGATTATAGGCAAAGGTAAATTTGAGGATATTACTAATTCATTATGTGACTTTGAGAAAAACTGTCTCAAAAAAATCCCTTTTTTGTAACTGGTTCTTCCTATGTAGCCCAAGATGGCTCCAAATTTAAAAAAAAATCCCCCTGCCTGTCTCTTATCCCCTACTCTTTGCTGTGTAAATACTTTTGAGGACCTAATTCGTGCCATTAAGCATCCCTCCTCTTCAGAAGCTGAAGTATCAACGGTATTTCTTGTATTGTTTTCTCTGTGTAGGAATGAAGAGGTTCACTAGTACCTTGCGGCCTGCCTCTTGTGGAACTGTTTTAGCAAGCCAAGAAGAAAGCCATCAGTCAGAGACCAACATCCATCTCAGCCCCAGGAATTTAACCGGGAGGTTGACATTAACTATCACAGATGGGCTTGGCATATATCTCAGTGCTCAGCCCGCTGGAGGCCCTGGAGGTGCTGGGTTCAATCCCCAGCACCAAAGCAAGTAAGATAGGAGTTCGAGACCAATAAAGAGTCATTGCTGAAGTACAAAGACACTGAATTTGTAAAAGGAAGATCTTTAGAAAGTTAACACTGGATAGGTTCTCCCCTCTGTAAATTCTTCCAAACTGGGAAAATAGAGTGTTGAGAGACGGAGTAACTCAGTAGTCACTCCGCTAATTAGCAGTAAAGCTGGAACTGGGCTCCCGAGCTTCCCTCTCAAGCCAGGAATGCGTCCTGTGCTCATTGCCTCTGGCAAAATTAAGTAGCTTACTTTTAAATAATCAGAATAAGAAATAAGCTATGCAACCCTTTACACTTCTCTCTGGTATATATTAGGGTTTTTTGTTTGGATTTTTCGGTTTTTTTTTTTTGAGTTTTGTTTTGTTTTGTTTTGTTTTGTTTTGTTTTGTTTTGTTTTGTTAAGACAGAGCCTCTCTATTTAGTCTTGGCTGTCCTGGAACTTAATATGTAGACCAGGCTAGCCTCTAAGATACAGAGCTCCTCCTGCCTTTGCCTCCCATGGGCTTGGATTAAAGGCACATCAAGCCCAGCTCTCTGGAAATATTTTTTGCAGACAAATAATAATTGTGTTTATTGGGCAGGGTGTGGTGGCACACAGATCTTTAATCCCAGCATTCAGAAGGCAGAGACAGGTTCGAGTTTGGGGCCAGTCGGATTACATAGTTAATGCCAGGGCTAAGTAGAAAGACTCTGGCTCAAAAATAAGGGGGGGGGGGTATATTTATGGGCAGATGTGATGTTTTGATCTACATATTCATTATAGAAAGATTCTATGTAGCTGATTAACATACACTTTATTTAGTCAATTCATTTGTATATGTGAGAGAAAACCTTAAAATTTATTTCAACAGCCTTGAAATATCCAACACATTAAATGTTAACTACCAAGTAAAATATGTTACTAAGATGTATTTCTTCTCTAAGGTCAAACTCTTCCTCTTCTCCATCTCATCTCTTGACAAAACCTTTTAACAAAACCTTTTTTTTTTTTTAAACCTTCGTTCTGTCCCTTTTATGTTTCTTGCTGTGAATCCTTCTGTCTGAGGTTTCATATTGAACAGAGCTAGCTGTGCCTGTACGGTTTTGATTTTTCTTCTCTTAACTACTCTGTCTCCCGGCCAAAGGCAAATATATTCAAGACAATCAAGATTCTTTCTTGGTGACCTTTTGAGGAAAAGAACTCGTGGAATTTCGATATGTGGGATGTCAAACCTCTTTCTAACCTACCGGTCAATTAAAAGGGGTCTCTGTTCCCCTGAGGGTTGTTAACCAATCGGAGGAAAGGAAAGATCAATCTCATTTCTCCGTCACTCTTCTGCAGGGAGGCTGCTAACCAGTTAGAATCTGCCACTAGAAGTCATTAGGAAAACTGGCCAATCAGGTCAGCCTTGTTACATGGCCTGGTCGGGAAGAGACCGCGACTGATTGGAAGCGAAGGTTCTCGCTCCACACCCTTTCCTTCCTGGGCCGCAGGTTCCCTAGCTGTGTTGAGGGAAGAACCCTTCCCAAGCCAGGGTTAAGAATATCCCTAGACCCCTCCCTCACAAGCCTCAATCCACTTTTTGGCATGACCCTGCTCTCTTATTATATAATTTTCTGCCTCAAACCTTGTTGCCGAGGCCCTCGGGATTTTCAGCTCCACAGATTACCCATCATTGTGTCAATAACTGGTTTTGCATGATTTATGTGATTGAAAAAGTTTTGTAATATTTGAATCTCTTTCAGGAGATAACTGTGCAAGGACCCTTACAATAAACAGTCTCACGGGAGCATGACAATTAAATTGCAATGATCCTAACTATAATACTAACGATAATGATTATGGCGATTATTGAACTTTTACTGAGTACCAAGCCCTTTGCTAAAAGCTTCACGAACATTATTATCTCAATATAGGCTGCAGGATAAGCGTTGTTATTATACACAGTTTTAAAAGGAGAGGAAAATTTTTATTTAAAAGGGTTAAATAACTTGTCCAAGGTCAAAACGTGATTTGGGAACCCAGGTTTGTCTAATCTGAATCCTACCACTCCGGGTAGGGAATTATCAGACTCTGCACTAACTTTTAGGAGGAGCCGCGGTTAGCTCTTCACAGGCCCTTTCTCTGACTCATTCTCCTCCGGGATTTTGTTAGTGATATACGAGATTCTCTAAACTGTCGCAACCAACAGCTGCAACACCATTTGGCGGTGGCGGCTCCTAAAAACTAGATTGTGCCTCTTAGGGTATGAAGCTAAGAGCTAAAAGGAATTCAGTTTTTTGGCGGGGCGGGGTGTTCAGGAAACCTCAAGGGATCAACTCCTAAGCCCTTGCTAGCCTGGGCCCCTCAGAGGGTGGCGGATTTGCCTTTTCTCACACAGCATCTCACACTGCTTAGTACTTGGGAAATACCTGTTGCTCCTAAAGATCCCGGTCCTGCCCCTGCCCGGGTCAACAGCTGGCAGCGGGGGCAGATTTGGGGACCTCAGGAGAACCTTCCAGAACCCTAATCCAGCTGAAATCCAAGGTTTAGGAAAGGCGGGAGTCCCCCACCCTCTTCTTCCATTTCTCCCCACACTTTCCCTCCCTTTCAGGAGCTCAGGGCCATAAAAATGCAGATGGAGGATCGGTGTGAAATAACGGGCCCATATAAATCCCTCTGCCGCCCGCCTGCAAGATGGATTGGCCGCATTGAAATTCCTCCGCGAGGATAATTAAACTCGGGGCCTCATCCGGGCAAAATTACATTCCTGTAATGGCGTCGCTCGGGGTCCCGGGAAATTGCTCCGTGGGCTTTCAGCGGCGGTTTTTATCGCCGGCCGGGGTGTGCCTGGCTGCGGCTCGCCTCTCCTCCGGGACCGTAAAGCTGCTGCCGTGATTTATCCTCCCCTTCTCCCAAATCCGATTAAATGGAGGAGCTTGGGGCCGGGGCGCCGCGGGGCCGGGGGCCGGGAGGGGGTGGCGGGAAGGACGGGGCCAAGGAGGGGAGGACAAACGGCCCCTCGGAGGGTGGCGGATTTGCCTTTATTTACAGCCGCGGCTTTCTTTTTATTTTTTTTATAGGGGTTTGGTGAGCTCTTCCCGTCTTTCTCGCGCTGCGTCCAAGCACCCTAACCGGACAGCCGGGCTTCGGGGCCGGGTCGGCCTTGCAGCCGCCTCCTGAGCGCTTCGGCTCCGGCCGCACACAAAGGCCTGCTCTGGGGCTCCTGCTGGAAGGCCCCCGCCCACCGCCACCGGGGGAGGGCCGGGCGAAAGGGCAGTGAAGACAAGTAGGGGCTTGGGGAGAGCACCTCGCGGGCAACTACTTATTCCAGCTCGTCCCCCAGCAAGCCTAACTTGTAAACTGCTCGCCTAGGATGACCTCGCACCCCTATTATGGGCCACAGGTGCGGTTATTCCTAATTGATCCCAGGACTCACAAAAGGGAGATTCAAGCCTTGTTTACCCGCAGTCTTCTGACTTGCAGATGATGGTTTTTGTCATGCTTTGCTCATCAAAGAGATGGGGGGGGGGAGTTAAAGCAGAAACTGCCGTGGCATTTTCCTAATAGTTTTGGGGCAGTTCTCATCTCCCACCCAATATTGCCAGGGTCCTGAGGGTGACAAGAAGCCAAGAGTTCTGTGATTTTATTTCCCCTTGCTACATTTTAGGCACTGAGCCCTAATCCCCACTGTATGCTATAAGCAATCTCCGAGTAGACTGGATTTTGTTTTTCTGGGTTTTTTGTTTGTTTGTTTTTCGTTTTGTTTTTACTTTGCGCATGCTCGGAAAGGGGACTCGAGTCCAAGACTCCAAAATGCTGTGCAGTCCACACTTCCACCACGTTGCGGATCAGCCTTCTGTGCAGAGTTGGCGGCCCTTCCTCGCACCTTGGGCTCCTTTTGCAGTTTCTCCTGTTGGACGCCAGGTGGAGTGCTTGTCCCTCAAGACACTACCAACCTGGCAGGGGGAGCTGTGGCGCCTGGGCCGATCCTCTAGCTTGTGTTCACTCTATCCGCGGGGAGGCGACTCGTTGGCTCTGGTCGCGCACGCGCAGAGCCTTCTCTCGCGCTTTCCCGCGCCCCCGCCCCTCTCTGTCTTCTCTACCCTGGGAGCAGGTAAGGCCTTGAGGCCTCGCGTCCTCTTCGTGCCGCGCAGGCGCGCGCAGCAGTACCCCTTGCGGGGACGCGTGGCCGCCCTGACCTTGCTAGCTCCCACCCGGGTCCCCGAACCCTCGCGGCTGCCGGCATCCCCGCGCGGAGAGCTGCCTCTTCCTCGTGTCTATGACCTCTAACCGCGCGGGCCTGGCGCCATCTTGGGTGTCTCACGGGGGTTGGGGGCTCTGCGGCCGGCGAAAGGCAAATGCTGGCGTGCGTGTTCTCTCCGCGCGCGAACCAAGGCTTTATGGATGCTCTCTGCTCACTCTCACGCCTTTCACCATTGTCATAACCCCAGATTCTCCCCTCTTATCTTTGCTTCCTCCTGTCATCCTGAATCAAAGTAGCCTTTGGTTTTTTTTTGAAGCTTGCAGATTTTGAACCTCAGGACCTCTGGCGCAGCCAAGCTAGTTCACCGCCCAAAGCCACCATCTCCCCTTGTCAGCATCCTTCAGTTTGAAATAAACCGAACGCAGTAGAGAGTAACAGAACAGGCTAACCGGCCTGTAAGAAAGCCAGGGCAGGAGTAAGGCCTGTTCCTTAGAAACTGTGGTTGCCTGTAATGGAGGCCCTGACATGCTAATAAAGTTGGAAATAAAATCTTAAATGATGGGCTAGAAATGGAGGTTTCTGTTAGGCAGCAAGCCCAGAAGGTGGGAACAGTCCAAGCTTTAGAATTTGTACCTGCCAGCTAGAGGGAAGGTTTAAGGAATGGAGTAGTTAAATGGAGAGATTATCCCTTAGGAGTTCCGATTGTGGAGGGTTTCATTGCTCTGCTGTGGGCTTGCCCAGATTAGGTGACCACTGGAAGTGCTCGCCGAATGATACTCTTGGGTTTATTACACACCAGCAACAGATTATACTATTCCATATGTTAATTTGTAAACCATTAAATTTAATCCCTCTACTTTTTAAAAAAATAGTTTACTGAATACTCTGCAAGCAAGCAGTGGGCTGGGCAGTAACTATTATAAGTTAAAATGTTAAAATTTGTTTTTGGAAAAACTTCCATTTTATTTTGGCTTCTTGAAGACTCTGTAAATAACCCATGTTTACCTCAAGTTTATGATCCTTCTGCCTCAGCCTCCCCAGTACTAGGATCACATGTACAAGCCACCATGCCCAACTTCAGCCCTACCTTTTTTTATTTATGTGTATGGAAGCATGCATGCATGCTGAGAAGTTAATGTGAGGGGGCATTTCCACTCCACCTTTACTTTTTCAGACTGGATGTCTTACTGACCTGAATTCAGCACAACAACTCAGATTGCAAGCCAATCACCATTGGTACCCAGTGCAGGGGGTGTGGCAGGCACTATCATTTAAGCCATCACCCCAGCTCAAGCCTCCCTTTATTCTAAAAGTTTAAAGAGGTACTGGGTTGACTCAATTGAACCTAAATAGTTGGGCAGTCAATCTGGATTTAGGTGGCATAAAGACAAAAGGCAGGATTTGTTTTTTACAGGGTCGATCTGTGTGGCCTGGTAGAGGTCTGCCCGCCTCTGCCTTTTGAGTGCTTGGATGACAGGTGTGTTCCACCACATCCAGCAAAAAGTAAAGTTTTAGAAAGAACTTGAAGACAAACATTGATCTAAAAATAAAATTCAGGATTTACAAGTAGCATATCTGCCCTTGGACAAGTTGAGTCCAGTGTACTTGGGGGAGTAGTGTTTAACAGGCCTTTACTTTGAGTATCTTAGTTTGTGGAATATTCGTACCTCAGAGAGAAAAAGCAGGGCATGTAGCTTAGTGATAGAACATGTTACCTAATTTGTACTGGCCTAGGTTCTACCTACAGTGTGTGAAATACCTCCTGTGAGTGAAATTACAGTTACAGTCCTTTCCCACTGACAACCTTTTAGTGTTGTTGAGACCATACCATTGTATACCTTAAATATAAAATTATTGGAAAAGTTGTTTAAAATATTGACACTGGAGATCTTGTTTTTAGGGGCTAGAGAGATGGCTCAGCAGTTAAGAGTGAGTGCTGCTGTTTCAGAGGTACCCGTGCTTGGTTCCTGGCACTCAAGTGATGGTTCGTAACCACCATGAACTCCAGTTACAGGGCATCCAGTGCCACCACATGCACACATACATTCAGACAAAACACACAAATCAAAATGTCTCGTTTTCTGTGTGAATGTGCAGGCGCGCATGTACCCGTGGAGATCAGAAGAATGCTCTTGCAAGTACTTCGTCCATTATGTGCTCCAAGAATCAAACTTGTTTTATCAGGTTTATAGGGCACATGGTTTTACCTTCTGAGCCTTGTTGCTGGCGCAGTGACATGCACTTCTAATATATATATAATATCTCAGTCAATTCTGGTTCAAGCGGGCTTCTCGCTTCACTTGGAGAAAACACTGTCCTAAACCTTTAACTTACATATTCTTCCTTTGGATCTCAAGGATGCAAAACTTAATACCCCTTAATGGAGTGGTGAAATTTTATAGTTGATGCTTCTTAGATTGATGCCAGGTTTTCTCATTGGCTGTATTTTGTTAAAGTAGAAATGAGTATTTTAAGGAGCGGAATGCTAAAAAGATAGTTGGAAAACTTTCAGAAACTTTGTCTTCTAAGAACTCTTCCAAAAGCTTCAGGAGTCAGCCGGGCGTGGTGGTGCACGCCTTTAATCCCAGCACTTGGGAGGCAGAGGCAGGCGGATTTCTGAGTTCGAGGCCAGCCTGGTCTACAGAGTGAGTTCCAGGACAGCCCGGACTACACAGAGAAACCCTGTCTCAAAAAAACCAAAAAAAAAAAAAAAAAAAAGCTTCAGGAGTCTATAGGGATGGAGATACAGCCAGCACTGGACTAGTATGCTTAAGGTCTTAGTCTTAGGCTCTATCCCTAATACTTCCCAGGCTCTGCCCAGTAAAAATGAATACTAGTTCTTTTTGTTTTGAAGGTCTTACTCTGTAGCTCAGGTTGGCCTGGAACTTTCTGCAATTTTCCCCTTGCCTCCTGAGTACTGGGATTACAGGTGGTTAGAGCCTGTACACTATACACTGACTGCTTCTAGGCGCAGACACTGAGACCAGGGAAGAGATGCTTTTTGAACCTAGAAAAAGAAAAAGAACTTAGGCAAGGGATACTGGGAAAATTACATTGACAATCCCAAATTGTGGGGCTATGGGAACGGGCGATGGTTCTTAGAGCAAGTGAGCACTTTCCAGGCCATGAAGTCACTTGATTTCAGGGTTCTGACGTCACCTGTTAGTGATGATGTGAAATCTGTCATTTTGGCTCTCTGAGCTAGTTAAGCTTCCTAGAACTCCTTCTCAGGTATAAGGATGAAGTTTAGCAAAGGAGAGTGCTTACAATGCTACTTCTTATTTCCAGCTCTCCTGCCTTGGCCCCTCACCCCTGAAAAATGTATGCCTGCTCCAAGTTCATCTCTACCCGCTCCCTGGTGAGTACATTTTCTGGAAGGATTTTAAAGGACACTTTGTTTCTTCATATAAGAGAATGCCAGAGATGTCCAAACTTCTAGTATAGGGACATGGCATTGTCAAGAACAAGTGTGCTGGGCTGCCTTCATAGCTCCCCTAGGGTGCCATAGGTTGGACATGCCTGTTACACCTTGTTCTTGACAGGGACTAGGGAAAGGCGAAGGAGATTCTGTGAAAGAGAAAGACAGCCGTTTGCTATGGTTGTTAGTAGGAGTGAATGTTTGCTAGGCATACCCCAGTCCATATTCTCTGGGAGCCAGTTAATGTACATCTATATCATGTAATTTCACTGTATGTTCATGGTATTCGAACCCAGTCAGACACAGTAAGCAGATGGTGTTACACAGTTTGGATAGATTATACATTGTCTAGGGCTTGAGTAAGCCTTAGCTAGGACTTTATGCCGGGAATTTAAGCCTGAGAAGGAAGCTCAAGTACACTCTGGAAAAGTGATAGGCTCTGAAGTAGCAGGATGCTAGAAATCTAAAACTAATAAGATAGTGGGGGTTGTTCATCCATAAGTAAGAAGGCGCGGTGCTGTTGGTAGATGCCAGTCACTAGGCACTGGCTTTGTGCCTCACGCTGCTTACCAGTTCATCTTCTCGTTTGCTCCTCAGAACACTTAGGTTATTCCCATTTGACAGGTGAAGAAATAGGCTGAAAACGTTAAGTAACTTAGCCCTAATATTGCATACCTGGTAGAAAGTCAACATTTGGGTTTGGAGAAATGACGTTAGTGGAGTTAAGAGCACTGTTACTCTTGCAGACTACTTGGGTTTGGTTCCTGGCATCCACATGGCAGTTCACAATCATTGGAATTCTAGTTTCAGGGGATCCAGTGTCATCTTCTGGTCATTGTGAGCACCAGGCATCCACATACATGTAGGCAAAACACTAATACACACAAAAGAAAGTTACCACTAAAGGGCTAAAGGTACAGCCCAGTGGGGAGTGCTTGCCTAGCATATACAAAACCCAGGGTTCCGTCCCTAGTGCCAAAAAAAGAAGGGAAAAAAAAAGCCAGATATAGCCAGATGGTAGTGGCACACGCCTGTAATCCCAGCACTTGGGAGGCAGAGGCAGGTGGATTTCTGAGTTCGAGGCTAGCCTGGTCTACAGAGTAAGTTCCAGGACAACCAGGGCTACACAGAGAAACCCTGTCTCCAAAACAAAACAAAACAAAACAAAAAAAGTCAGATATGGTGGCTGTGTCTGAACTAGAACTTTCGAGGATGAGACAGGGATTGGTTGGTACGGATTTAAGACCAGTGTGGCCCACCATAAGTTCTTTTTTTTGTTTGTTTTTGTTTTTGTTTTTTGAGACAGGGTTTCTCTGTGTAGCCCTGGCTGTCCTGGAACTCACTCTGTAGACCAGGCTGGCCTCGAACTCAGAAATCCGCCTGCCTCTACCTCCCAAGTGCTGGGATTACAGGTATGCGCCACCACCGCCCGGCCCACCATAAGTTCTTAATCCTCTCTGTAAAGGCCTGGCTGTTGTCTACCATGTGTCTTAGAGAAAAGGCTGTCAGGATGAGGTGAGGTTTGAACATGATTCTTTACATCCATTTTCCAGAGGAGGATGCATATATTCGGGGAAGAATACCCTAATCCTTGGCTTTTTTACAAGCCGGCTATTGGCAGTAAATGTTTTCCTTGTTGAGTGAAGCAGATACTTCTGGGGCTTCGATTTCTTCTGATTCTCCAGAGGGTAAAAGAGTATAGCAGAAGTCGTGGCCTCCTATGGCCACCTACAAGGAAAAACACTTTTCTTTCCTTAAAGCAAAACCTGAAAAGCAAGACAATGGCCCTGAATTCAGAATGTTGATACAAAGGATGACACTGCACGTGTGCAGTCCCAGGGACACTAAAGCAGGAGGGCCACTTAGTCTGGAGCCTCTAGGTCAGCTTGAGCAGCACAGCAAGATTTCTGTGTCTTTTAGGATTTATTTTTTTTTAAAGATTTTTTTTGTAGAAGATTGAAGATTGTTTCATGTGTATGAGTGTTTTACTTACATATATGATGTGTGTGCCATATGTGCCTAATACCCAAGGAGATCAGAAGTGTGCTGGATCTCCTGCAGCTAGAGTTATGGATGATTATGAGCCACCGTGTGGGTACTAGAAATTGAACCCCGGTCTCTACCAATGCTCTTAACCTCTAAGGCATCTCTTCAGCACCATTATTGTTGTTGTTGTTGTTGTTGTTGTTGTTGTTGTTGTTTTGAGACAGGGTCTCTCTATGAAGCCCTGGCTAGCCTGGAACATGTAGAGATCTGCCTTCCTCTGCTTCCTGAGTGCTAGATTAAAGGTGCCTGCCTGTCTCTTAAGCAAATAGAAAGACTGACTCAAGATTCTTAGGAAATTTGAAAGCATGGAAGGAGCGTCAGAGAACATCCTACTGGATGCAATGACATGCTCTGAAAGTCGCCTCCACAGCCTTCCTGACCTTCCTGCCCTTGTCATTCCACTAGATCAGGAGCACCTCTCAGCTGCTGAGTCGTCCGCTCTCTTCAGTGGAATTGAAGCCACCACAGATGCCAACAGATGAGGTACCTTGAGGTGGAGTTGGGACTGTGGTGTGGTGGGGAGGGGAAAAGAGGGTTACCTCCCAGCACCAGTAGGGGGAGTGCTGAGGACAATCAACACAGACTGACAGAAGGATCAGGCCTTTGGCTCTAGGTGGAAATGGAAGGCAGTGAATACTCTGTTGGCAATTGCCTCTGGTAGTTCCTGCTTTGGGGGACCTTTGTCAGCTTCCATTATTAAGCCTGGTCTACTGACCAGGTGTTGGGAGTCAAGAGCAGGCTCATATTTCAGACTTAACACTTCTAGACCATACTGAGTCCTGGAGGCAGTTGAATTCCACCTCCTACATTAAAAAGTTATCTTGCGCCGGGCAGTGGTGGCGCACGCCTGTAATCCCAGCACTTGGGAGGCAGAGGCAGGCGGATTTCTGAGTTCGAGGCCAGCCTGGTCTACAGAGTAAGTTCCAAGACAGCCAGGGCTACACAGAGAAACCCTGTCTCAAAAAACAAACAAACAACAAAAAAAAGTTATCTTGCCAGCATTTTAGGGAGGTTTTCAGGGAATTAAATGTTTTTTATTGAAGGAAGAATATCAGATTTGATAGCTTAGCAGTTTGAAATAGTACAATGTTTCCAAAGCAATTGATAACAAAATCCCTGCCTTCTGTCTGCTTTTTTGTCACAGAGCCTCAGCAGCTTGGCAGTCCGACGGCCTCTGACCTCACTTATTCCTAGCCGCAGCTTCCAAACCAGTGCCATTTCAAGGGACATCGACACAGCTGCCAAGTTCATTGGAGCTGGGGCTGCGACAGTTGGGGTGGCTGGCTCTGGGGCAGGGATTGGGACTGTTTTTGGGAGTCTCATCATTGGCTATGCCAGGTAAGGGTACCTGGGCCCTCTATTGGCTCTGTTGAGTGTTCCAAAGAATGGGTCTAGAGCTGCACTGTCCTGTGCAGAGGCTACTACCTCAGTGTTGTTACTTTTTATTTAAATTTCTGGGTTTTGTTTGAGATGAGAGTAAGCCAACTTGTGCCTCCACATGCATGTGTTCATACACATGTGAATGCACACATGTGAGTATACACATGCATATACACCCACACCTAAATGCATAAATATTTTTGTTTCCTCATTATGTTGCCCTAGTTGGCCTGAAACTCACAGAGCCCTGCTTGTCTCTGCCTCTTAAAGGTTGGCATTAAGGGCATGTACAGCCACACCTTGCTTTATTTTTTTAAATATGAATGTTACTATTTTAAATATAAATATACATATATTTTTTAAAAATATGAATACTATGCTAGATGTGATAATACAGACCTATAATGCCAACAGTTGTGTGAGAAAGCCAGAACAATCAGCAGCTCTGGATTAGCCTGGCCTACATGGTGAATTCAGACCAGCCTAGTCTATATGAGACCCTGTCTTGATATAAAATTGAGGTTTTCAGTTGCTCTTTCCTGCAATTCCAAGTGCTTAGGAGCTGGAAATAACCTTGGTCAACAGTCCAAACACAGCACATGCACATGGCCGAAGTTCATTGACGGCTGTTGTATAGAGCAGGGCTGGCGATCCAGGTCTGGGGGCTACAGTTGGACCACTACCTGGTTTTCTGTGATTGAATTAAACTGTGAGGCCCTGGCTGCCTCAGATGCCTGCTTCCCCAGTGCTGGGATGACCATCTAGTTATTACATTCTTTAAAAGTATTTTTAAAAGCAGCAAGAAGAGGTTTTCCATGTTCTCACAAGGAAGCAACAGAGTCTAAGGTGCTGGCTCAGTGTGTGTGCATGTGCCTCATCGTACGCACAGTTATGTGACACTCTAGAACAATATTAGGCAATAGACTCTGGTCTGAAAGCCTCAAGTGAAAACTCTGGCACTTACAGAGAAGGCCTCCATCCCTGCGCTCGAGCCAATCAGTGCCATAGCCTTACTGCTGTTTTCCTCATCTCGGGGACTCCCCTTGCTCCTGGGACAGCTGCCTCTGCTGCTAGCCCTGCCGGTGCAGGCACCTGGGACTATTTAGTCTCTGCCACCTCTAGACAAGTCACTGAAGAACTAAATTAATCCTCTAGAGACCAGCGGGTTATCTTAATGTCTGGGGAAATAGGGTTTTTTGTTTGTTTGTTTGGTTGGTTGGTTTTTTTCAGAATTTACACTAAACAAGAAGCCTGATTACTTTTGTGTCCATAATTGTGCTAAGAGTTTGTGTTGATTTACCTTACCCATAAGACTTCCGTAGAGAGCCGGGCGTGGTGGCGCACACCTGTAATCCCAGCACTTGGGAGGCAGAGGCAGGCGGATTTCTGAGTTCGAGGCCAGCCTGGTCTACAGAGTGAGTTCTAGGACAGCCAGGGCTACACAGAGAAACCCTGTCTCGAAAAAAACCAAAAAAGAAAAAACAAAAAACTTCTGTAGATACCAGGGTAAGGAAAAGGAAAATTATTTATTGTCTTGCAAAGTTAGCATACAGTTGTCCTATTTGGATTCATATTGTAAATATATCATAAATACCATTCAGCATCTTAAAGCCCAAAATCAAAGCTATGGTGACACACACCTTTAATTGCAGCATTAGAAACCCTGTATCAAAAACCAAAACCATTTAAAAAAAATCTTGCTATTTTCAGATGACAGAATAAAGTTAGCTCTTTGCCTCTCTTCCTTTCTAAAACAGTGTTACGGCCATGGTGTCTTGGTATACGCAGGGTGTGAGCCGAAGCCCATCTGCAGTTTTGTTTCTGTGTCCTGTTAGGGTTCTGCTGCTTGAGAAAGAGCCAGCCATTTTGAGTATTCTTCATTCTGTTTTGGCCCTGAATGTTAAGTATCCAGGCCTGTAGTTCTCAGTTAACTATGGTAGGAGAGATCCACTGGGGAAGGTGATGGTTGCACAGGCTGTTAACAGCATCTAAGATTGTCCGTCTCTACCTTGTTTTACCCCCTGTTGAAACCTTAGTGCTAGAGTTTGAGTACAATGGGGTCTCCCTAGATTGATCTTCTTATAAATAAGCTTGAAGAAAATTTTCTAGGAGTCCATCTTAGACATTTGGCCTTTTCCTTGTATGGACTAGAAATTCAGTCTTCTCTCCTTTTTCCCAGGAACCCTTCTCTGAAGCAACAACTCTTCTCCTACGCGATTCTGGGCTTTGCCCTCTCAGAGGCCATGGGGCTCTTTTGCCTAATGGTGGCCTTCCTCATCCTCTTCGCCATGTGAAGCAGCTGTCTCCACTTCCACCTCCCATAGTTCTTTCGTGTCTCGTCTGCCCTGTGTGGTCCTTTTCCTATACCTCTCCAAGAAGTCTGGGGAAAGTGCTTGGTTCAGGGTTTGACAGAGAGAAGACAAATAAATACTGTATTAATAAGATGTTTCTTGAGTCTCCTGTGTATATTTTTTTTCCACAGTTGGCAGAGTGCCTTGGTAAGAATACAAGGCCAGCATGATGATGGTTCTAACTCTGCAGGGATCTGGCTGGGCTCAGTCAGTCTCTCTTTTTTTTTTTAAAGATTTTTTTTAAAAATTTATTTTATGTATGTGGGTGTTTTGTCTTCATGTACATCTGCACACCAGAAGACACGAGATTCCATAGGAGTACAGCTATAGACTATTGTGAACCCCCAAACTGGGAATTGAACTTGGGTCCTCTGGAAGAGCAGCCAATGCTCTTAATTGCTGGGCCATTTCTTCAGCCAGTGGATTTATTCTTTAATTTTTTGTTTCAGGAAAGTTCTATTAAAAATGACTGTCCTTGCCGGGCAGTGGTGGCGCACACCTTTAATCCCAGCACTTGGGAGGCAGAGGCAGGAGGATTTCTGAGTTCAAGGCCAGCCTGGTCTACAGAGTGAGTTCCAGGACAGCCAGGGCTATACAGAGAAACCCTGTCTCAAAAAAAAAAAAAAAAAAAAAATAGCTGTCCTTTTCAATAATTATTACCTGGTATGACCTGTTACTTGACTTGGAAGATTGGGGTTGGTGCTTAAAATGGTTACTAAAAGGGTTTGCTACCTGTCACTGCCACCTTCCTGACAGGCCCTCTTTGTCACTCATCTGGTCAATTGCTTGTGCCTCTTAACTGTTAGCCTGCTTCCAGTTTCTTGCAACATTTACTTCTACTGAAAGCCAGGTAAAACTTCCCTTAAGAACAGGACTGATTTTGTCATATACCAATTCAAAATTCACCCATCACATACCTCATTAGCCTGAAACTCTATATCAACCTCAAAATAGTCCTCTTATCTCTGCTTTCTGATTGCTGGGACTACAGATGTGAGCTACCCTCCCTAAATATTATCTCATTGCCCATGCTAGCTTCAAGTCTCTCAAGCAATGAGGACTGCAATTGTGTTGTAGCATACATTGTCTTTTGAGCCCCATACACTACTCAGAATGTACTTTAAAATATCTTCCTCACCTTCCCATGTTTTCCAGCCTTGTCCTTACTTTGCTTAATTTCCTCTTCTTCAGAGTTGCTGTGTCATGAATGAGTCTGAGATGGGAAAAAATTCTAGGCCACCCTCAGCTATTTGGGGAGTTTAAGGTTAACCTGGGCTACATGATACTGTCTCAAACCTAAGACCTATATTGGAAACTAAAATGGACAATGATGGATGTGATCTTCTGGCTTCTACATGTGAGTACACACAAGTGTACACAAAAAAAGCCACCAGCAGGGCTGGAGAGATGGCTCAGCAGTTAAGAGCACTGGCTGCAAGTCCAGAGGTCCTGAGTTCAATTCCCAGCAACCACATGGTGGCTCACAACCATCTGTAATGGGATCCAATACCCTCTTCTGGTGTGTCTGAAGAGAGCAACAGTGTACTCATATACATTAGATAAAATAAATAAATCTTAAAAAAAAAAAAAAAAAAAAAAAAAGCAGCCGGGCATGGTGGTGCACACCTGTAATCTCAGCACTTGGGAGGCAGAGGCAGGTGGATTTCTGAGTTCGAGGCTAGTCTGGTCTATAGAGTGAGTTCCAGAACAGCCAGGGCTACACACAGAGAAACCCGGACTCAAAAAAACAAAACAACAACAACAACAAAACACACCAGCAGGTCATTCCATTATCATCCTTGATTTTGGTACTGTGTTTAAAGGGTAGAGGGGAATAAGAGATTTGGTTCCAGAGTTATACACTGTCTGCAGTTAACTCTTCCGGACTATGGGGCTGACTTTTGTCTCCAGACAAAAGTTGGTACAAAGTATCTACATACTTGGAAGTAAGCAACAGCCCTTCCTTTGGTTTGGTCACTTGAATTTGAATCATGTGGGAGGCTCTCCTGCCCTGTTTTATTTCCTTTCTTGATCCTGGAACTGAATTGAGCTGAGTGAGCCTTTTGGAGAGAGCAAAGCTCTGTGACCCACGTGTTTTTGTCCTTAGGTGTTAATGAGGTGGGTCTGTAGACCCTTGCAGACTTATTCAGTAGTGAAGACAACCGGCTCTTCTCAGTTGAGGCCCCAAGAGATACTGATTGGAATCCAAGTTGCCACCAACTTGGGGTGAAGGTGTGTTGTTTTTAGTAATGGATTTAAGAGCAGGTTTTCTGAAGATCTGTCCAACTTTTGTAACTTTGGTTTCTGCTTGGCCTGATTTTTAAAATAGCCCATGATTTGAAGTTAAGTCTCAGGAACTGATTTCTCTTGTAACACTAAAACCAGCTCTAACCAGTAACTTTCCAGGACTTCTGTTTTTCCCATCTGTAAACAGGAGTAGTACTTCTCATCTCAGGAATTATGCAAGGACATAGAATACTTGGAGTATTCAAAAAGGACAGTGTTGTCAAAATTTAATATACCAATTTTAATTTGTTTTCTTGTTCTTCATGGGCTTCACTGTCTGTCTGAGCCATTTTCTCAAAATGCCTTCCTTGCCTTTCCCCAGTCTATTCTGAGCACACACCTCTGTTCAACCTGGTATTCTCACCATGAGGTAAAGAAAAACTAAAGCCTGAGAAGATCTGTTAGTCCCCAGGTATTCCTCAAAGCTTCCTTATTTTTCTGGTAGTGGTGGCAGAGGCAGGCAGATCTCTTGAGTCCAAGACCAGCCTTGTCTACAGAGCAAGTTCCAGCATAGCCAGAGCTACACAGAGAAACCCTGTCTCAAAAAACAAACCAAACAACAAAAAAATTCTTACTTCTTTTTTTTGAACATTGTTTTAGGGTTTTATTGCTGTGACCAGACACCATGACCAATATAAGGCTTATAAGGACATTTAATTGGGGCTGGCTTACAGGTTCAGAGGTTCAGTCCACTATCAACAATTCAGGAACGTGGCAACATTCAGGCAGCATGGTACAGGAAGAGCTGAGAGTTCTACATCTTTATCTGAAGGCTGCTAGCAGAATGCTGACTTCCAGGCAACTAGGATGAGGGTCTTATAATCTACACCCACAGTGACACACCTACTCCAGCAGGGCCACACCTCCTAACAGTGTCACACCCTGGGCTGAGCATATACAAACCATCACAAACATTTACTTCAAGACATTGTGGGTACTAGTGTGACCAAGTGGCCACTTGAGAAATGGTAAAAGCGGTTTATAGAATACTGGGCACAAGGCAGGAGGACTTTCTTGGCCTCTCCTCGTACTCTAAAGTCAGTCAGAGATGCTTCATTCCTGTTTCTTTTTCCTTACAGGGGTCATTTTCCCCCATCTTTTGATTGACTGCTTTGATAGACCGAGATTTTACATGTCTTACTGTGAGTCTTGTCCACTCTGCGCTGTTGTGGCATGCACGTGGACTCGGTTCTCTTCCTCTGCCTTTTGTTTCTGTGGCTCTGGAGCACTCCAGTCTAGCTGGCCCTGGTTGCAGACAAGCTGTGATTACAGATGCATGTCACTACTACACTATTTTTTTATTTTATTTTATTTTATTTTTTGGAGGGGGAAGTGTAGACCAATAGCACTGATGTGGACATCAGAGGACAACTTGAAGGAATCAGTTCTCTCCTACCATGTGGGGCCTAGGAATGGAATTTGGGTCAGCAAGTTTGGCAGAAAGTGTCTTTTATCCCTGAGCCATCTTCCTGAATCCAGCTGTTTTACATGGGCTCTGCAATCAAAGGTACTCTGTTAACCAACGAGCCATCTCGCCAGCCCTAAGCAAAATTCTTTTAAATGAACCTTTAAAAAGATCTAAGCCAAGCATGGTGGAGGGATACATTGGGAGGCTGAGGCACAAGAATCAGAGTTTGGGGGCTGCCTGGGGTATGTAGTATGACCCTGCTTCAAAAACAGGACGAGATAAAAGACCTGATGGTATAGCTTTAAGTTAGAAGATTATTTGCCTAGTATATATGTGTAGAGCTTCTTGTTTTATTCCCTGTACCTCAAAATAATCAAATGACGCTATAAATATGCCCTGTTGTAATCCCCAGAATCGATGCATTTGACCCTGCTCCCCTGCTTTAGGTACTGGGAGGTGGCATGGGCCACATCCAGTCACATTAACAGCACAGAGCTTTCTCACACTGTCAGCATTAGAGGAAATCAGATTTGAGGAAGGGACTGAATGGACTATCGCTTGCTTTGTAGCTAGGGAGGACCATTTGCAAAGATAGAAAGTAGTCTCTGCTAAGAATGACATCCTAACTATCAATCAGAACATCTCACGACTGCAAGGAAAGACTCTGCCAACAGGTAAATCAAACTTATTTTTCTCAGAACCTCCAGAAAAAAGGCCCAGTCCAGATAGCAAGTTGCCTCCTAACTTGACTGGATCTAATGTAGCTCAAGAAAGCTGAATAGGAAAGGCACATAACTCAGAAGAGCGTGCATGCTTCAGAGCCTTTTAATTCGTTTAAAGTAAGTACCTTTTTCTTTAGTGTTTAAGAATCAACACTTGTCTAGGCGTGGTGGCACATGCCTGTCCTTGCATTATACAACTTTAATCTCCAGGATATCATTGGAAACAAGGGAAAGAAATCTGGACAATATCTGAGGTTTCTCATCGGAAACTTTAAAATTACCATCCCTGTGGCTATCTTGAAAACAGGTACATTTTCCTGCCCCTGGGTCTGTTTTACCACACTGGTCATTTTCTGGGGGTTCTGAGCACGCTCAGTTTAGCTGGCACAGCTCTGTCCCTGTGATAGATATTTTTAACCATGGTGGATTATGGCCTTCCAGGAACTGCAAAGCTGCTTTTACAGAAAGACTCTCTCTGCACATCTTGCTGAGGTGGGGGTGGGGAAGTTGGCTGGAGTGAGGTGTTTGTATAATGTGGAGGAATGGTTTCTGAGTTAAGCAGACTTGTGGCCCCCTCTGTGCTCCCTATGGCTTCTCCGGCCACATCTCCCAACACCTGAAGCAGTAACTTCAAGTTTCCAAAACACGGCAGCAGAGTAATAAACAGCTAGCCCTAGCTCCCTTAGCAACAGGGCAACAGTCAATAGGGATTTGAGGCAGGGAAAAACTTTACAGCAGGGAAAGTTTACTCAGTACAAAACACTCAAGGGCTGGAGATGTTCTCTAGTGGTGGAATGCTTATACAGCACGAACCAGGCCCCGGGTTCAATCCCTGGAACCACAAAAACCTAAAACCGTAAAAGACTCATGCTGCTTTCGGAAAACAGTTTGACCCTGTGGAATCTGGATTGAAAGCTCCAGAATCCTGGGCTCAAGCTTTTGCTATCTTCCTGGGCTGCGTGTTCCTTCCCTTGTGAAATGAGGTTGCATCTGCCTCCCTGAGACGACACAGAATATGTGAAATTAGTACAGCACTAATCTGCTTTTCTTTCTACTTTGCTTTAATTTTTGGCTCTGGAGGTTGAACCCAAGGTATCACCAGGCTAAGCATATGTTCCACCATTGAGCTACAGACCCAGCACAAAATTAGGTTTTAAAATGACTTGTTGGAAAGCTAGACTGTAAATTCTCTCTCTCTCTGCTGTTTCTTAGTTACCAGTTTACCAAGAGTAACTTAACACTAGGATTCTCTGCCAGCACTAAAATTAGACTACCACTCTTCTCTCCCCCTCCATGCTTTTGTTTAGGGGATGTGGGAGAGACGCTTGCCCTGCTAGATCTAGCTAGTAATCACAGGAGACGAAAGAAAAGGTTCTAGAAAGCACTTTACCTGCTAACCTGCTATCATCTTTTCAGAATAATCCAAAAAACTGCCCTGGGATTTGATCATTTGACTCTCTTTTGGAAATATACCTGAGAAATATCGGAAATGGAAGCAGATGAAGAGAATCAGAAGCCGGGACAGGAGCTGGGCTTCTGAGTTCTCCCCTCATTCCCAGCCTGATAGGCTGTCAAACTCCCCTGCCCTATCCCTAGAGTTTACTCCTGAGTGCGTAGGTTGGGAAGGTCAAGAAGTGGGCACCTTTCCTGCCCAGAGACACGGGAATAAGGAACAGCAAGGAGGAACTCAATCTTTTCCAGCTGCAACCTAGAGAGAAAAGGAACAAATTCTTCACTGGGGAAGATTGTGTAAACACCGCCTTTGGCTGCAGCCATAGCACTCTGGGGAAGAAAAGAAAGAGATCTTTGTTTTCCCCTACCCCAGCCCGAGCACAATCAGAGAACTGGGATTGTTTGCTTTGGCAGAAAACTCCCTGCCTGGAAAGACTGGTGAGGCCTCTGTTGGGTTTCCCTATAGTGCTGGGAAGAAGACAACCCCCAACTCAAAGCCTCTACCTAAGGAAGTAGCTGGGGAGCGGCTGGCCCAAGCTTCTGGCACATTCTCCAGCTTTGTTCACTGCCTTCTTTCTGACTCTCCTCTCAATACAGTTTGTTCCTTAAGTTGACTTCCATCTTCCTGTCTTTGAGGGTCTTTTTAGTTCTTTTTTATTATTATTTAATTTTTATTTTCTATATTCTATGTTTACATTCCAAAGGCTTTCCCCTTTCCCAGTTCCCCCCCACCATATGTCCCATAATTCCTCTCCCCCCTCCCCCCCCCCCCCGTCTTTTTAGTTCTTGTTCAATTGCAAAAGAAATTGCGTTTTTACTGGGCACAGTGGCTGCAAACCCAGCTTTTGGGAGGTAGAAAGCAAGATCAGAGGTTCTAGCCAAGCCTGGTTACACAGAGAGCTTGAAGCCAAACTACACTACAGTAGACTCTGCCTCAAACACGAACACCTCACTACTGCCCTGGCCTCCCCCAAAACTACATTTCGATAGAGCAAAATGATGTCAGGTCTGCTCTGTAAGGAGTCTCCTAATAAAAGGGGATTCTAAGACAGCTGGTCATACTGTCAAATAAATGCCTGTGATCCTAGCAGAGACAGGAGGAGCAGGAGTTCAAAATCAGCCATGGAGACATTGTGAGTGTGAGGCCAGCCTGGGCTACATGAGACCAGGATTCCAATAAACTGAAACAAAAAAAGGGGCTTCTGGGTCATCTTGTCCATCCTGTGCTCCTTGGGAACGGTGACATGATGCCGACAGTTGCAGCAGGAGAGCCGTGCCTTCATCTGGCATTATTCTGTGTGCGTCTGTGTCCACATCCCCACTATCAGGTTTGCAGGCACAGAGGATTAATACGTAAGCATATGATTTGTGAAGTGCGTGCAGTTCAATCTGTAAGGAGTGGTAGGTAGCCTGGCTCTATTCACCATACTGGGCCATCTCCTAAAAATCAGAAAGTTCTGCAGAGTTTCTTCTGATTTCCAGAGTCTCCCTTCAGTCCACACTCCACATTACTGCTTCTAATTATCTCTGGAAACATGGGTTTGATCAATTACCCTCCTACTAAAAAAACCATTGAGTGAGTTCCAGTGACTAAATAGACTACAAAGTCCAGATCCCTTTGTGTGGTAAATCAAAGCAGGGCATCCCAAGCAATTTCTTCCTTACCTCGTTTCTGTCTGCCTCCTAACATTCTTGTACCCAGTCAACACAAGCTCCAAGTCTCACACCAGCCTTCACATCGTGACCCGGACGCCATCATGCCTCTTTTTCATCCATGAATTAACTTGTCTCATTCCAGCGACTCAAATGGAACCCAGCAGGAGCCCTTGGTTCCTCCTCTCTGGGTTGCCAGCACTGTAGTCCCCCACACGGGACTGTCACAGCCTCTCTGCTGGCTTCCATGCTTTAGTCCAGCCATCGCTTATATCGAGACTACATTATTTAGAATAAAACTACCTATGACAGGGCTGGGGAGGTCATCTGGTAAAATACTTGCAGCATAAACAAAAACGCTTGCATTTGGGTCCCCCGTACCCCTATAGAAAGCCAGACATGTAGTAGTTCACCCCTGCAGTCCCAGAGCTGAGGAGGCAGACGCACACAGGCAGTCATGTTACCTTTATAACTGTACAACTGAGACATTTTGACTCCAACAAGGTCCTTTGAGGCCCTCGTAGTTCACCCTACTTACCACAGCTTCCAGCAGCCTGATTTCTATCCCTGAAATTTGCTTTCTCCAGAATGTTCTCAAAGGCTTTTGAGTCATGCATAGAAAAGTCATGCATCCTTGGTTTTGTATGCATTGGTCCTTATTGTGAATGCAATCTCATTGAATGGTGTACTGTAACTTCTTTATCTGGTCATCAGTTGGTGTGTGTTCATGTGGGCTATAATTCAGGGTTACAAAGTAGCTACCATGAGTATTTGTGTGGATATATTTTTATTTCTCTGGTTTTCTGGCTTATGTGGTAATAAGTGTAGATGGACCTTTATAAGAGATTGCCAAAGACTATTTTCCAAAAGAGGTATGTCACTTTGAACGCTTACCAAGGGGGTGTGAGTGTTCCAGCTGCTCTGCATCAATTCTGGCACTTCTTTAGTCTGTCAATATTTTACATTTTAGTCATTCTTTTATATAAGTCTTAAATAACTATCAGCATCAGCTCTGTTTTTTTTTTTTAATTTGGCAAAGTCTCTATTAATTTTTTTTGTTAATTCTTTTTATTTATTTTTTTTCTGGATTTTGAGATAAGGTTTCTCTGTATATCCCTGGCTATCCTGGAACTCACTCTGTAACTCAGAAATCAGCCTGCCTCTGCCTCCCAAGTGCTGGGATTAAAGGCATGTCCCACCACTGCCTAGCTTTTTTTCTTTTTTTGTGTTTTGTTTTGTTTTGTTTTTGTTAATTCTTAAGACCTGTCTTCTTATCCTTAAGTAATGATAGTTTTGTTTGTTTGTTTGTTTGTGACATCTCACTGTGTAGCTCACCCAGGTTGGACTCTGGTGTCTTAAGTGCAGTAATTACACTTGTGTACCCATTTTTAAAAATGATTTATGTTTCTGTATTCTAAAAAAAAATCTGCTGGGCGGTGGTGGCGCACGCCTGTAATCCCAGCACTTGGGAGGCAGAGGCAGGTGGATTTCTGAGTTCGAGGCCAGCCTGGTCTACAGAGTGAGTTCCAGGACAGCCAGGACTACACAGAGAAACCCTGTCTCGAAAAAAAAAAAACAAAAAAAAAATTTGTTTTACTGGAAATTATAAAGAGTTTTAGTTTTATCGGGCATAATAGTACATGTCTGTAATCCCAGCACAGACACTCGTATGAACTTGGTCACACCACGCCACTTCATGTTCAGTGTAGGTTTCATGAAAGGCCAGTTTTTATCTGACCATTATCTATCAAATGTATACAGTGAGTGGCTTCGAATGTGGTGGGCAAGCTACTAGAAATTTTATCATGGATGTAGATTGGCCATATCTGCTTTAATGATGAACTCTGATATTCTGTCCCACTATAAGCAAAATAATAGCCAACAGTACTGTATAAACGGCAATCACAATGAATAGTGGATATTTATGGCAAATGAACTGAATGGATAGTTCTCAAAAGAAGAAAGGAAAATATTGTTTTTTCTTGTTTTGTTTTGAGTCAAAGTTTTGCTCCATAGCTTGAGGCTGGCTATGAACTCACTGAGTAACCTAATATGGCCTCAAACTCATGATCCTCCTGTCTCAACATCACAAACACTACAGGCTCACACCAGCATGCTTGGGTTTTAAATCTTTTTTTAAAGCTTACATTTTCTTTTAAAGATTTTATTTATTTATTTATTTACTTACTTATTTACTTGGTGAGTACACTGTAGCTGTCTTCAGACATACCAGAAGAGGGTATCAGATCCCATTACAGACGGTTGTGAGCCACCTGTGTCGTTGCTGGGACTTGAACTCAGGACCTCTGGAAGAGCAGTCAGTACTCTTCTCTTTTTATTTACTTACTTATTTTTATTTTATTATGGAAGTTTTGCCTTACACTGTGTTCATGCAGTGTCCAAGGAAGCTAGAAGAGCGTGTGCTCTAGAACTGGAGTTAGAGATGAGGGTGATGGGAACCGAACGCAGACTCTTTGAAAGAGCAAGTGCTCTTAACCACTGAGTCCTCTCTCCAGCCAGCCATGGCTTTTCTTATATTTGACTAAAGAATAATTCCAAACATACCTGCCAGTCTTTCTTACTTTTCTTCCTACCTTTTGTCCCTCCTGAATCATTCAGTCCTAAAGCTGTCAGGTTGATCTGGGCTATAGTTCCACAGTAGAGTGTTTACCAATACACACACACACACACACACACACACACACACAGGTTTAGGAATTCATGCATTTAGGAGCCTAGTAAGATGAGCAGCAACAGTAACTGAGGGTATCAGGACTGGGGAGGACTACAAGTGACAGCATCGAGACTACAGTGACAGCATCGAGACAGGAGGACTACAGTGACAGCATCGAGAGACTGGGTACACATGGGGGGGATGCTGGTCAAATAAATGTACTAAGGATAAAATAAGTTAGATTTCTTCCTACCAAAGGTATCAACTGGGGAAAATTTTTCTCTTTAAGTCAGAATGAATTGGAAGTACCAATGTGATATATAATGAAATATATATTCTATGTAGTATACATTTCTCCCTCTAATTCTGTTTACTGAGAATCAGTCACCCCTGGCATTGGTTTCTCAACCACATGCTTCATTAAAAAGAAGCATCAACCCTTGAAAAAGATTGCTTCCAATTGGGGTTAGGAGATGCAAGATGAGCCTGGGACACCTGGCTGTGCCACAAAGTGTTGTACTTAAAAGGTGATGGAGGTGCAGACACTGGAACCATACCAAAGGCTGCCAACCTGGGCCAATCCAAATATCAGTGAACAATCATAACCACAGATATCACAGGAGCTGAGTCATTCCTTTTTAATTTATATATTTATTATGTGTAAGTACACTGTTGCTGTCTTCAGATACTCCAGAAGAGGGAGTCAGATCTCATTACGGATGGTGGAGAGCCACCATGTGGTTGCTGGGATTTGAACTCAGGACCTTCAGAAGAACAGTCAGTGCTCTTCACCGCTGAGCCATCTCTCCAGCCCCAATCTGAGTCATTCTAGTAATCAGTTGAAGGAGATGGAGCTTCCTCCCCTTTAACCTAACTAATTAGGAATGTAGACTTCAAAGTTAGCATTTAGAGGGCTGAACAATTTGATTGCCTACTTTCTGGCTTCCTCGAGCCTGCATGCACATAGCACACAAACATACCTATAATTTTTCCTAATTTGAAAAGAATACATCTCTAGTAATCATCATAGTAATAGTCCTATTAAAATCTAAGTCACAAAAACTCTAAGTACTAAACCAAGTATGTAGAAATGTGATGAGAACTGGATATACCTGGGTCTCAAAGTACTTTCTCATAAAGCTCTCATTAATTACCAAGGAAAAAGTAATTTTATAGGAGAGAAACTTCTCAGACATTGGCATTATCAGTTGATCAAACTCAGTGACAGGTCACATCAAAATAATTTATAGTTTTATAGAGGTGTAACCAGAACCTCACTTCTGAGCCAGATATGGTTAGCATTCACAAAGTGTTTGGTCTCTAGCTCTGAATTAACCAGGCACAAACCCAGTGCTGCTACATACCTATAATCCCAACACTGAGCGACAGAGGCAGAAGAACCACAAGTTTAAGGTCATCATCTTCAGTTATGTATTCAGTTTGAGGTGACCCTGAGCTACATGTCTCAAAATACTGAATTGGACAAAAGATGCAAAATCATACTGAAATACATGAGACGTGTGGCTAGACACTAAAGGCCTACATGCAGGTTGGTGAGATGACTCAGCGGGTGAGGGCACTCGCTGAGCGAGCCCTGAATTTGACACTGGTTTTGGACTGTTGTATGTGTGGTACTGGGCATCCAATCCAAGGCTTCACACATGCTAGGTAAGTGCTTAACAGTGATACATCTCTAGTCCTCTCTTTCTCCTCTTTAAATTGCCTTGACACCTTTGCTGAAATTTAATTGATTGTGTGTGGGTAAAGCAGTCCAAACAGAGCAAAGGATAATACTTTTCAGCAAATGTTTCTGGAGTAATATGTGAAATAAAATCACCTTGCTATTTGTTTCATGGTATATACAAAAGTTATCTGAAAATGTCAAGATGGAGCCAGGTGTGGTAACAGATATCTATAATCCCAGCACTTGGGAGGTTGAGGCAGGAGGATTTGAGTTCAAAGCTCTCCTAAGTTATATATTAACACTGTCAAAAAGATAAAGAAAAACAGGGAGAGAAAAGGAAACAAACAAACTGTACAGATGTAGTGGTGGATGCCAACGGCCCAGTGCTGGGATGCAGGGGCAGGGTCACTTCGAGTTCAATCCCAGCCTGCTCTATATTATGGTTTCAGGACAGCCAACGCTTCATAGAAGCCTCCCCCCAAAAATGACAATGAAACAACAAAAATGATCAAACACAAATATAGGTAGAATCTAAATTGTAAAGACACTAGAAGAAAACAATGAAACATTAGTAACTCTGGGTTTGGCTAAGATATCTATTTATGTGTGGGGGCGAGCAGGCGTGCTCATGCACATGCGTGCTCATGCATGTGTGAATGTCAAGAGGACAACTTTATTGAGTCAGTTCTCTCCTTCCACCATGTGGGGTGGGGGGAAGGATGGGACTCAGGCCATCAGGCTTGGCAGCAAGTGCCGTTGTGGCTGAGCCCTACTGTTGGCCTTGGCAAAGATTTCTTAAAGGGACCAGAAAGGGAGATGACTCGGTTAGTGATTGTGACACAAGCATAAAGACCCCTGCACCCACAGAAAAGGCCAGGCAGCTACTCATGCATCAAATCCCAGGTCTGGAACAGCAAAGACAGGGGGATCCCTCAGGCTCAATAGCCAACCAGCCTAGCCACTCATTGAGGTCTGGTTTCAGTAAGAGAACCTGTCTCAAAAAATAAGGTCCAGGTGGTTTAGCAGTTAAGCATTCATACTTCTTTTGCAGAGGACCTGGGCTTGGGTTCCAACAGCCATGTCAGACAGCTCACAACTGCCTGTAACTGCAGCTCCAGGGAATCTGATGCTTCTGGTCTCCTCTGTCACCCTCACACATGTACACACACACACATACAGAGGAGAGAGAGAGAGAGAGAGAGAGAGAGAGAGAGAGAGAGAGAGAGAGAGAAGGAGAGAGAGTTAAAAATAATAAATAGGAGGCCAGGCACGGTGGCGCACGCCTGTAATCCCAGCACTTGGGAGGCAGAAGCAGGCTGATTTCTGAGTTCGAGGCCAGCCTGGTCTACAGAAGTGAGTTCCAGGACAGCCAGGGCTACACAGAGAAACCCTGTCTTGAAAAACCAAATAATAATAATAATAATAATAATAATAATAATAATAAAAATAAAATAGGACTGGAGTGTTGTCTTCACCGTCAAGAGCAATTGTTTTTTCAGAGGACTTAGGCTCAGTTCCCAGCACCCAAGTCAGGCAGCTCACAACCATGGGAGGAGGAAGACCCACCCTGAATATAGGTAGCACGATAGCACAGACTGGTATCCCGGACTAAATAAAAGGGGAAAGGAGGGAACAAGGAAGCCAGCAGAGTGTGCTCTGTATCTTAACTCTAAGACACAGGGTAGCGATCCACTTCCCATTCCTGCCCCCAAGCCTTCCCTGAGAGACCTCAGTTAGAGACCTCAGACCTGAGCCAGATTAGACCCTTGAGTTGTGTTTTGTCAGGTATCTGAGCACAGCAAAAAAAGGAAGACAGCTAACATGCATGGGACAGCTGCCCTCTCTCATGTGCAAGCCCATTAATGTTCTGTCATGGCAGCGAGGGGCTGAAGTGGTAGCTAACACTTGTTGGAGGACAGAGACATTTTCTTCCTCAGTGGTGCAGCTATGCCCATCTTGTGGGTTAGCTCCTCACCCACGTTCCTATAAGTAACCTCAGTTAAACTCATGGATTCACCGAGCTTGACTCGAGTGGAATAATTTCTTCAGTCTGCCATCGGTGCCCTACCAGGACTGAATAGTCATTTGCTCATCTCCCCAGCAAAAGCTTGTGCAACACAACACAATAAGCTGTGGCTTGTGCAATTATAGAGATGGAGAAGTCCTACGATCTGCCATCTGCAGCTTGGAGCCCCAGGGAAGTTGGTGGTATAAATTCCGTCTGAGTCAAAAAGGCTGAGAACTGATGACTCTCCCTTAAAGAGCCAGTGCCCACACTGAGGTATGTCTTGTGACACTCTCTGAGAGAAACTCACACCTGTGCTTCCTGCTGTGTCTTACTGTCTTCTCAGCACCTCTCTTTTAACCCTTGGGCTTAAACCTGTATTTAAAAAGTTGGGCCAGGGCTGGAGAGATGGCTCAGGGGTTAAGAGCACCCACTGCTCTTCCAAAGGTCCTGAGTTTAAATCCCAGCAACCACATGGTGGCTCACAGCCATCCATAGTGAAATATGCCACCCTCCCTTCTGGTGTATCTGAAGACAGCTACAGTGTATTTAGATATAACAATAAATAAATAAATAAATAAATAAATAAATAAATCTTTAAAAAAAAAAAAAAGTTGGGCCAGGCAGTGGTGGTGCACACTTTAATCCCAGCACTTGGGAGACAGAGGCAGGCAGATTTCTGAGTTCCAGTGGGTAAGTTCCAGGACAGCTAGGGCTATACTGAGAAACCTTGTCTCAGAAATTTAAAAAAAAAAAAAAAAAAAAAAAAGCTGGTAGGTTCTAGTCCTCACATCAGAGGAGATACAACAACCAGGCAGAATGACTTCTCCTAAGTGCTGACCTTGCAGGTTTGGACGGTGATGCTCAGCCCACCTTTTCAATTTAGACTTCCAATGGATTGGATGAGGCCCGACTACATGAGAAAGGCAATTCACTTCACTCAGTCTACTGATTCAAATGTTATCTTATTCAGAATATCCCCATGGATGGTCCCAGAACGATGTTTAGCCAAATAAATGGAGGCTGCCTCTCTCAGTCAGACTACCACAAAAAATAAATTATTCTAAATTATCTCCCTATCATGCTGGCATCCATAGAAGCCTCCCCAAGTCATACTTAATCTCTAAATAAAACCAGGATCAAGGTCATAATACTCCCTACTGTGATACGGCTCTCCTGAGTTCACCCACACTGAAACTTGCAAGCCCCTTCTGAAGAGGAAGCAACATCTCTGAGTGGTGTGCGTTCTCTTCGGGAGGCAGCTGTGCTATCATATCGACGCATGCTGTTCTTTGCTAGTCCGTCATTTAAATACCATGATATCGAAATGACAATACTTAGGCTGGAGAGCCGGCTCAGCAATGAAGAACACTGGCTGCCCTTCCAGAGGACCTGGGTTCAATTCCCAGCACCCACATGGCAGTTCCAGGCAATCTGGCACCCTCTTCTGTCCTCTGCAGGCATCAGGCATGCACGGACATGCTTGCAGACAAACATACATATAAAAAATTAAATAACAATACTTAAACATCATTTTTTCTTTCTTTTCTTTTTTTCCCTATATTCTTTGTCCAAATGATTTTCCCTTTCCCGGTTCCCCCCTCCCCTAAGTCCCATAAGTCCTCTTCCCTCTGCCAGTTCCCCAATCAACCCCCTCCCACTCCTCTGTCCTGGCAATCCCCTACAATGCTGCATCAAGTCTTTCCAGGACCCGGGCCCTCTCCTTCCTTCTTTTTGGGAATGATTTGATATGTGGGTTGTGTCTTGGAAAGAACAGGAATTCAAGGCCTATACCTAAACATAGTCAAAGCAATATACAGCAAACCGGTAGCCAACATCAAACTAAATGGAAAGAAACTTGAAGCAATCCCACTAAAATCAGGGACTAGACAAGGCTGCCCTCTCTCTCCATATCTTTTCAATATAGTACATGAGGTACTAACTAGAGCAATTAGACAACATAAGGAGGTCAAAGGGATACAAATTGGAAAGGAAGATGTCAAACTATCACTATTTGCAGATGATATGATAGTATACTTAAGTGATCCAAAAAACTCCACCAGAGAACTCCTACAGCTGATGAACAACTTCAGCAAAGTGGCTGGTTATAAAATCAACTAAAGCAAATCAGTAGCCTTCCTATACTCAAAGGATAAGCAGGCTGAGAAAGAAATTAAAGAAATGACACCTTTCACAATAGCCACAAACAATATAAAGTATCTTGGCATGACTCTAACCAAGCAAGTGAAAGATCTATATGACAAGAACTTCAGGTCTCTGAAGAAGGAAATTGAAGAAGACCTCAGAAAATGGAAAAATCTTCCATGCTCGTGGATTGGCAGGATTAATATAGTTAAAATGGCCAACTTGCCAAAAGCAATATACAGATTCAATGCAATCCCCATCAAAATCCCAACTCAGTTCTTCATAGAGTTAGAAAGAGCAATTCTCAAATTCATCTGGAATAACAAAAAACCCAGGATAGCTAAAACTATTCTCAATAGTAAAAGAACTTCTGGGGGAATCAGTATCCCAGACCTCAAGCAACACTACAGAGCAATAGTGTTAAAAACTACATTGTATGGTACAGTGACAGGCAGGTGGATCAATGGAATAAGATTGAAGACCCAGAAATGAACCCACACACCTATGGTCACTTGATCTTCCACAAAGGAGCTGAAAACATCCAGTGGAAAAAAAGATAGCCTTCTCAACAAATGGTGCCGGTTCAATTGGAGGTCAGCATGCAGAAGAATGCGAATTGATCCATTCTTATCTTTTTGTACTAAGCTCAACTCCAAGTGGATCAAGGATCTCCACATAAAACCAGACACACTGAAACTAATAGAAAAGAAACTGGGGAAGACCCTTGAGGACGTAGGCACAGGGGGAAAGTTCCTGAATAGAACACCAATAGCTATGCTCTAAGATCAAGAATTGACAAATGGGACGTCATAAAATTACAAAGTTTCTGTAAGGCAAAGGACACTGTCAGAAGGACAAAACGGCAACCAACAAATTGGGAAAAGATCTTCACCAACCCTACATCTGACAGAGGGCTAATATCCATTTTTTTTTTCTTTTCGAGACAGGGTTTCTCTGTATAGCCCACCACTGCTGGGCTAATACTTAAACATCTTAAGTTTAGAGATGTTAAGCTGAATGATAAGGAATAAAAGGTAAGCCAGGCGGTAGTGGCACACGCCTGTAATCCCAGCACTTGGAAGGCAGAGGCAGGCAGATTTCTGAGTTCGAGGCCAGCCTGGTCTACAGAGTGAGTTCCAGGACAGCCAGGGCTACACAGAGAAACCCTGTCTTGAAAAACCAAAAAAAAAAAAAAAAAGGAATAAAAGGTAAAACAAAGATATTTGCTTATTATGTGTACACCCATCATCCATGTAGACCCAGATAGATAAGAATGTGTACAAAAAAGGACTTGAAACAGTTAAGTCCTCCTTTCTGCAAGCATACTCAAGCTTGCAGCTGTCATTTATAATTACTTCATTCCACTACCCTTTACACTCCTGTCGACTTCAGAAAGTACCTCAACTGGTCACAGTTGTTTTCTGTTGTATGTGTGTGGTGTTTGCTCACATATATGCGTACATATGGAAGAGACCAGAGAAGGATGTCCATCACTCTCTTCCCTTGAGACAGGGTCTCTCAGTGAAGTTGGTGCTAGGTCAGGAAGTCAGCAAAGCCCCAGTGCTCTCCAGTCTCCAATCCCACAGTGCTGGGTTACAGACATGTAACAAGCCACACCCAGATTTTTACGAGGGCTCTGAGTATTTGAAATCATGTCCTCACACTTGCACAGAATGCTCTCTTGCCAACTAAGCCATGTCCTCAATACTTACCTTTCCCAAAGAATCTGGACTACTGAAGTCTTATCTAGATAGGCAGTTCTATTCTCCACTGGTCTTTGTCCCTAGGCATAGTAATACCAAGAGACACCCCAAGGATTTCTTACAGACATACCTTTCCTTACCTCCCTTGTTGGGTGACAGTCCTGGCTTTCCCATGGTAGATGAAATTAGTCACCTCACATTGCATGGTAACGTTCTTCGCTTGTTGATTCGAGCCATGTGGAATCCATGCAGCAAGTGATGAGGTCCAATTTTAACCTCAGTCCAATGGTCTAACTGTTGTGTTTCTCGGTGGAATCTATTCAGATAAGTAGTATATTGCTTCCAAAATCCAGACTGATCCATTAGGCCTTGTGCTTCCTTGCCCTGAAGTAAGAGCTAGGTGCAACAACTTAATCCTTTAGCTTAAAAGGAATATCTGTGCTGACTTTAAGCCAGTGAACCCCTAGAAATTTTACTGAAATAGAAGGCCCCTAAATTTTTGTCCAGCTTCTCCCCTGCTATCTGCCATGCAAACCTTTTACCCATAGATTTTTAGTAGTTTATATTTTTTTCTCACTAAATGCAATCAACAGAACGCATCATCAACATAATGGATACCATGATAGACTCCGTGAAGGAGGAATTGGATATCCAAAGATACACTTGGGAGCAACTCAAGGTCATGCTCAGTTTTGTGTCCAGTTCAGGATCAGTTTGTTTCCATAAGACTCTGTCTCAAACAAACAACAAACAAACCAAAGATTCTGCAAACTAAACTGCAGTGTGAGGCTTGAGAACTGGTATACAAGTTTATAAACTGCCACATCCTGCACCGCTCCAGGCATGGATTTGACTGGGGCAGTGAGAGACTGAAGGCAGATAAGATGGAGTCTGGTGGACTAGGCCCTCTGATAGAGAAGCTGCAGCACCCTGGAGCACAGTGTGTCTGTCATATACAGTTCAACAGGAAGGTGGTGTTTTGATGTTGGTGATGCTTTTGCTTGTTTGTCTTCTGTAGATGGGTTTCTTTATGTAGTCTTAGCTATCCTAGAACTCTGTAGGCCAAGATAGTCTCAAACTCATAGAGATCTGTCTGCCTCTGCTATTGGGAGTAAAGACATGCCACCACCACCCAGCATGGGGGGGGGGGTATTGAATGCAGCTGAACAGAAAGGTGGGCTTTCTGGCATATGCCAAATCAAAGATGTAGGTTTAGTTCATCTCAATAGGGTGGAGGTCTTCTAGCCATAAAAATCCAGGCAGAAAAAAACTACAGTGAAGTCAAGCAGTGGTGGTATACACCTTTAATCCCAGCACTTGGGAGGCAGAGGCAGGTGGATTTCTGAGTTTGAGGCCAGCCTGGTCTACCGAGTGAGTTCCAGGACAGTCAGGGCTATACAGAGAAACCCTGTCTCTAAAAACCAAAAAACCAAAACCAAAACCAAAACAAAACCCTATAGTGGGTGTTTTCTGCACACAGACCATTAAAGAGAAAGAGGTCATGAATTTAGAAGGAGAGGTACATGGAAGGCTTGAAGAGAAGAAGTTGGAAAGGGGATGGTGATGTAATCTCAAAAAATAAAAGATTTTTTAAAACCTTGTGGGGAGCCAGGCGGTGGTGGCACACGTCTGTAATCCCAGCACTTGGGAGGCAGAGGCAGGTGGATTTCTGAGTTCGAGGCCAGCCTGGTCTACAGAGTAAGTTCCTGGACAGCCAGGGCTACACAGAGAAACCCTGTCTCGAAAAACAAAAACAAAAACAAAAACAAAAACAACCAAAACCTTGTGGGGGATATGGAGATAAACCAGGTGGAGGAAGAAGTGGATGGAGAACAAAGTGCCACAGGCTCCTGAGACTCCTCCTTGAGGAGTCCTGATCTACTAAGATCTGACGTGGCTCCCACCACACCAGTGAGACAACACAAAGGACCCAAGGCCAGGGTGGTGGCTGCTTCCTCTGTCTTCACAGAAATCACCCCAGGGGATTGTCCCCTGCACTACAGGCTCATGGATAGGTGAGTCAGATTCTGCTAAACAGTGCAGGTTTGACCTTGAATACACAAACATACCCTAATTAGCTAAAAAAGCTATATATAATCTTGTGTAATAAACAATAACGTTCTATCTACACTCTGATTCTGGTCTCCAGAGTCTGAGTCCAGGGCATCTTTGTGGGCTCTGTCTCCACTTTCACCCCACTTCCCAGTTCCTATTCCTACAAAACCTATATTTTATACTGTAGTGGTTTGAAAGGTATGGCCTCCCTTAGATTCATGTGTTTGAGTGTTTGGCCCATAGGGAGTGGGACTATTAGGAGGTGTGCCCTCATTGGAGTAGGTATGGTATTGTTGGGGCTTTGAGGTCTTATATATGCTCAAGCTACACCCAGTATGACACACAGTCTCCTCTTGCCTGTGATTCAAGATGTAAAACTCTCAGGTCCTCCAGTACCATGTCTGCCTGCATGCTGCCACGCTCCTGCCATGATGATAAAGGACTAAACTCTGAACCTGTAAACCAGCCCCAATTAACTGTTGTCCTTGATAAGAGTTGCCTTGGTCATGGTGTCTCTTCACATTAAAAAACAAACAAACAAGCCACTAAGACGTATACTTTAAGTAGATATATTTATTACACTACAATAGATCTATAAAACATACTTTGACTAGGATATAAATGGTTATAAAATATTTTTTTTGGATTTTTTGTTTGTTTGTTGTTTTTTTTTTGTTTGTTTGTTTTTGTTTTTGAGACAGGGTTTCTCTGTATAGCCCTGGCTGTCCTGGAACTCATTCTGTAGACCAGGCTGGCCTTGAACTCAGAAATCTGCCTGCCTCTGCCTCCCAGAGTGCAGGGATTACAGGCATGTGCCACCACTGTCTGGCTATAAAATAATATTAACAAATAATTTTAACAATCCGATTAGGCACAAAGCCTTATTATCTACTTCCTCCTTCTTTTGACATCTAAAGTGGAAGCTTTCCATTGCTGTGCATATTTTACATTTTTACACTATGATGAAATTCATAAACTATAATTCTGTAAAGTATATGATGTATTGCTCTGCATACTTTTAGTCAATAATTATAGCTATTCCATTTTTGTTTGGCTTGGAGTTGAGAGTCTTGCTATTTTCTCAGGCTATTCTCAAACTAGTCTCAATCTCACATCTTATATTATTCTCCCAACTCAGCCTCCGCGATGCCTAGGGCTGTGCATGTGCCACCAAGCCTCCCCAGTGCCTAGGACTGCACATACGCCACTAAGCCACACAACACAGTATTTCACTTCTTCCCATGTTGCTTTGTCTACTTGTGATGGTTTGTATATGCTCAGCTCAGGGGGTGGCAGTATTAGAAGGTATGGCCCTGTTGGAGTAGGGGTGTCACTGTGGATGTGGGCTTTAAGACTCTTATCCTAGTTGCCTGGAAGTAGTATTCTGCTAGCAACCTTCAGATGCAGATGTAGAACTCTGCCTAGATGCCTCCATTCTCCCACCTTGATGATAATGGACTAAACCGCTGAACCTATAAACCAGCCCCAATTAAATGTTGTCCTTTATAAGAGATGCCTTGGTCATGGTGTCTGCTCACAGCAGTAAAACCCTAAGATACTACTCAAAGCTGTGTTTTTGAGATGGATCCGTATAGATAAACCAAGTGTAAGGTATACCATTTCCCAGTGAGAAGCAGTCAGATTGTTTCTTATTTCCTTTATTATACTGAAATGAAACAACGAACACTGTCTACATGTCTCCTTGTGAATGTGTGACTGTTTCTCAGGGGAGGACTTCTCTACCTAAGATAACTAGGTAGTATGATGTATGGTTTGTTTAGCACTGTTTTTATGGGCTGTTGTTATTGTGTACCAATAAGGTAGGTGAAGCAACAATCGCCCTGGTTACATCTATCTAACACTTACTATACCTAAGTTTCCATTGCCAAGTGTTGCACTGTAGAATCTTGTACTTTTATTTCCACTTTTCTAATTATCAATTTTTGGGGGATGCTGGGATTCCACCAAGAGCCTGGCACATGTCTTATTATTAGTGTGTGTATGTCTATGCAAGCACAAGGGCACACATACCAACACACCGCATGTGGAGGGGAAAGAACAACTTTAAGGGAGTGGGTTCTCTTCTTTCATCTTTATGTGGGTTCTAGGAATCAAACTCAGGTTGCCAGGCTTGAGCGGCAAGTGCCAAATAGCCAGCCCCTCCCTCCTTTTAAAGTTTATTTATTTATTTATTTATTTATTTATTTATTATGTGCATGTCTGTACATGTGTGTACATGCATGCTCAAGCCCCCTGTACATGCCAGGGCACACACTTGAAGGCCAGAGGACAACTTGTGAGAATCATTTCTCTCCCAGAACTCCCATCATCTGGCTCAGCAGCAAGCACCCTTGCTTACCTCATCACCACACCTTCCTGTTTCCGTTTAATTTATTTGTGTGTAAATGTTTGGGCGCACGTGTGACATGGCATACTTATGGCCATCAGAGAACAACTTACCAGAGTTGGGTCTCTCCTTCCACTAAATTCAAGTCATCAGGCTTCATAGCAAGTGCCTTT
Organism: Apodemus agrarius; assembly: GCA_964023405.1. Classification (NCBI taxonomy): domain Eukaryota; kingdom Metazoa; phylum Chordata; class Mammalia; order Rodentia; family Muridae; genus Apodemus; species Apodemus agrarius. The sequence continues at coordinate 1,178,397 of OZ030022.1, forward strand.
ACCCACCGAGTCATCTTCCCAACCACCACTTTTGAAACAGGGTTTCCTACTGGGACCTGGGGCTAGCCCCAGAGATCCACCTCCCAGCACTGGGATTATGAGCATGTGCCACCATACCCAGTTTATGTAACTAAGTTGAGTGCTGGGGATGAAACAAGGTCCTCTTGCTTGTATGGTGAGTAATTAACCAATTGAACTACTTTTTGGGGTCCTGTGTATCTTTTGGTGTAAAGACCTTCAGCTATTTCCATCTTTTCCTTTATGACTTTTTAAAGTAGTTCTGGAGAACTCTGGTCTGTATGAAAGCCAGGCCAGTGCTCTGAGCTATATTCCCAGCCCATGAGGTTTTGTGTAGCCCTGGCCGTCCTGGAACTCACTCTGTAGACTAGGCTGGCCTCGAACTCAGAAATCCTCCTGCCTCTGCCTCCCAAGTGCTGGGATTAAAGGCGTGTGCCACCACCACCTGGCTTCAGGAGTATTTTTAAAAATTATGTATTTATATATATGAGTATACTGTCACTATCTTCAGACACCAGAGGTGGCAATCAGATCCCATTGCAGATGATTGTAAGCCACCATGTGTTTCTAGGAATTGAACTCAGGACCTCTGGAAGAACAGTCAGTGCTTTTAACCACTGAGCCATTACTCCAGCGCCCCCCTCTTTCTTTTAAATTATCCATGAGGTTTTTTTTTTGTTTTGTTTTGTTTTGTTTTTTGAATTCTTATTTAAGGAATCTTCCTTATTCTAATATTGTTAAAATATTCTACCATATGTTTTTTCCTAAAGGTAATTTTGGTTGTGTTACTGACTAGCTGTGCAATCTCAGGCAAGTTTCTTTATCTTTCTAGGCCTCAATGTTCTCTTCTATAAAATAGGGATGGTAACTGTGTTGTCTCACAAAGTTAGTATTAGAGCTATTGTTTTGTGCCACACAAGACTTCTTCTCAAGTTAGGATTCAGTAAGAAGGATACATTTTCAAAGATATGGGATGGGGGAGGTCTTTACAGGAGAACAGGGTAATGACAGCAGTTCTTCCTGTCCTGAGGCCAAAATTCCAAGTAGATACAAAAGAAACTGTAGTCTCTTCTTCACAAGCTTACTTTCTGATGTGAGGAAACAGATGAACATTAGCAAATAAAGCATGTCAGATAATTTTAAGAGCTGAGGAATAATGAAGCAAAGTAAAGAAAATAGACTGAGGAGATGTGAAGTGTAGGGTGATCAGAGGACTGTCAGAGCAGCGATCTGAAGGGAAATCAGGGTTACATGGGTTTAATCTAGGACCACAGAGGAATGTAAGCTTTTTTTTTTCTACTTTGTAGCTTCTTCATGGGTTCTTCTCTTGTCTCCTTCTCTGGTACAGCTCAGCTTCTTCTGGCTCAACCATCTCTTATCTGAACTCTGCTCAACCCTCTCTCCTCCCTTCCCCTCTCCTCCCCTCCCCTCCCCTCCCCTCCTCCCACCCTTCTCCTCTCCCCTCCTCTCACCCTTCTCCTCTCCTCTCACCATTCTCAATCTTTCCTCCTACACTACTATCTTCTCCAAGCCAACTCTTCTGTCACCTGGTCCCTACTCGAATCCTCATATCCTCTCCTGTTCCCAGAAGTCCAAGACAATGAAGGTCATAGGGTTAAACAGTTCTAATGGCTAACCATTTCCAAACATTCAGTTGATTAGCCATTGGGGATCCTTTAAAGGTCAGGCACACAAAATAAATCATGCCTCACTATTGCAATTTTTGCTTCTCCTTTATTTCCAGTGTCTTTCCGGGGTTCTCTGGTGTCTGTTGTGATCTTTCTGTTGACCTCTCAGGAGCACATTTACAGCTGAAATAGGACACAACAGCGATGCTTCTCTTTTCTGGCTACCACTTCCTGAACCTTTTATACCCCTGGACTATCTTATTCTGGAGTTCCTCGATGACGTCTCTTAATCTTAGTCCCCAATTCTGTGAACCTTGGCTTATAGTCCCAACATGGGCATGTAGAATGTATGTTCAGCACAGTCTGTCTTAAAGACCTGCTCATGGGCCTGTAGTTGCACTGCATTGCGGATGGCTCTGTATTGCGAGACACCAGAGTCCTGCACATAGGCCTGTCAGTGACATTTCTTGTCTAGGCTTTTTTTGGCTAATCAGGCTCTCTTCTTTGATCTTTTTGGGTCTGTAGCCAGCCAAAGTTTTCAGAAGACCTCCCCTGCTCAATTCTGAGTTTCATTAGTTTTGATGGTATCCACTGCTTTTCATTTCCTATGGAAATATAAACAAATCCAACTTCCCAAAGCAAAACAAAACAATTGCTGACTTCCATCCTGATGTTAACACATCCTTATAATATATAGGATGATTTAATTGCAGTTTTTTTCTATAACCCAGTGTATCTCTGTTTCTATTGTTCCTTTCTCATCAATATTCAGAAAATATTAACGTTAACAGAGCACTATTTAGTCTATCCCTGGGGGGAAGGTCTTTATTTTTCCTTTTTTGTTTTATAAGAATTTCTTTTAAGGTATGATTAGAGTTTTCTACAACTGCTTGTTCTGTAGGAATGTGTGGTATATCTGTTAAAAAGTAGCCTTTATGCCATGCCTTAGGTGAAAAAGAAGATAAAGGAATTCCAGACTGTAACAGACCTATTGGTTTAATTACTCTATTCAATGCTTTCAAATCTGTTAACATTCTCCACTTCCCCAATTCCTTCCTTCCTTCCTTCCTTCCTTCCTTCCTTCCTTCCTTCCTTTCTTTTTGAGACAGGGTTTCTCTGTATAGTCCTGAAACTCATTCTGTAGACCAGGCTGGCCTCGAACTCAGAAATTCGCCTGCCTCTGCTTCCCAAGTGTTGAGATTAAAGGCGTGTGCCACCACCGCCCGGCTCCCAATTTCTTTTTTATTAAGAAAAAAAAAACAAAAAGAGGAATTCCATGGGCTGGTAGGCTCTTCTATTTGTTGAACCTTCATCTGCTTTTGTACCAGCTGCTCAAGCACCTGCAATTTTTCCTTAGTTAAGGGCCACTGATATACCCACACAGACTTTTTAGTCAACCATTTTAAGGGTAGAGCCATTTCAACAGTGGCCCTCCTTATAAATTTGGAAACTCAGTCCCTGTTGTATCCTGTTTTTGGACAACCTGCACAGTCTATGGTTGTTATGGATGATGTTTTTCAATACCTTTCCCAGAAGTGTCTTCCATTTCATCCTTTATTTTAGGGATTGTCTCTGGTATTGAAGGAATATTAATTTGAGTTCCCCACTGCTGTGATAAATCTCATCTCCATAAATGTATGGGTATGTCAGCTCCATAAGGTCTTAACTTTCCTATTTGACCTTATAGTACCATACATTTAACCCATCACATATTTTGTTTTATCTGAGATAACTTTCTAATTCCTAGAAACTGGGTATCAAGCTTTTTAAGAGGCCATTCTGTATTCCAAGATTTTTGTGAAATAATAGTTATATCAGTTCCTGTATCCACCAAACCTTCTTTTTTTTTTTTGTTTTGTTTTGTTTTGTTTTTTGTTTTTCGAGACAGGGTTTCTCTGTGTAGCCCTGGCTGTCCTCGAACTCAGAAATCCGCCTTCCTTTGCCTCCCAAGTGCTGGGATTAAAGGTGTGCACCACCACCGCCCAGTTTCCACCAAACTTTCTATTTCAATGTCATTCACTTGCAACTTTAATTTTGGCCTCTGATCATAAACAACTATTTGCCAGAACACACGTTTTCCAGCATTTCCAAAAACCTTCCTGATCTTTCTCTGGGAGCAGCTTTGCCATTGATGTAGAGAACTAGCTGAACAATCCCATCACCTTTGTTAAATCACATTCCTTTTTGTTTTTACATAAGCCATTATTTTAATTTCTCATTTGAAATCTTCATCTATAATTCCTGGATGCACAATAAATTCTTGGAATGTGAAACTGCTCCTTCCCAAGACCATTCCTAATGTCCCTGGGGGCAAAGGACAATAAGCTCCAATAGATATCTTATAACATTGAATTTTGGTGGATAATGCAAGATGTTTATCTACAGCCAAGTCTAGAGGTACACTGCCAGCAGTGGCATGCACTGGAGGATTTTCTACCTGTTTACTACATCCTGGCTGACGAGATAAATAGCTTTGTGCTTTCTGGTACGGGGAATCAAGCTAGGCCTCCTAATTTGTTTCCCAATGGCAAGAGGTTGCCTGGATGTCTCTCTCAGACCTACACTCACTGGTCCAATAGCAACCACATTGCCAGAACACACACCCTTGGAAGCCTGGGCCTTCTTTCTAGTTTATATTTATGAAAAAATCATTGCCCTTAGAGATGTCTTGCTCACAATTTTGTTTCGAATATCCATATTGAACTGAGGGGAGGGAAGGTTTCATTGGAAAATGCTGAATGACTTGAGAGCTATGGTTTAGGTGATGCCCATGGTAAGGATTGGTGAGGACCCCATGATCCTCCAAACACCCCACAGGTTTGCTAACCTTTACAGGACTGCTGGTGGGGGAGTGTTTGAGAAAGAGAGACACTGGTGGTGATAGTGAAAGATTTAGCCTGAAAACAAATGGGTTTGGTGTAATGATATGATGGCCATTTTTGTTTATCAGCCTGACTGCATGTGGGCCAACCTGTGAGCAGTTTTTCTTGATTGGATAATTTGCGGTGAGGATACCCAACCTCAATCTGGGCTTCATCTTCTGGTGGCAGCCTATATAAAGGACAAGGGAGAAGAAAGCTTTTACTTTTTGCCTCCTTACTCCTTACTCTCAATACCAAATTTATCCTGCTCCTGGGGCATTAGGACCTACTTCTTCAGGATTCCAACGCATTCTGAAGACTTTCTGAGACATCCAGCCTTGGGACTGAATAGCTATTAGAGTCTTGGACTTTCCATCAGAGGATGGCTGCTGTTGGACTACCAACAGCCTATAAACCACTCTAATAAATCCACTTTTAATATATAGAGATTCATTCTATCAGATCTATTCCTCTAAAGAATCCTGACTAATGGCTTAGTGGATGGAGTGCTTGCCACAAAGCCTAAGACCCTGAGTTTGATGCTCAGGACCCACATGGGTGGAGAGAGAGATGACTCAAATTGTCCTCTGCCCTCCACATATGTGTCACTGCATATAGCAACACCCCTGCTCTATCACAATAAATAAAGGTGGACTAAAAAAAAAATGAAAGAAAAAAAGCGATTGGAAGCAGCAGCATTAGCAAAAATGGTGGAATAAGTTTATTACTATGGAAGTAATAAAATTGTTGGGATTAGCTTAATTAAAAGTATTACTTTTGGCAGGGGAGCACATGTCATGGTGCACATGTGGTGGACATAGACTTCTGGAGTTCTAGCTCGGATCATCGGGCTTGCTTGGCCAGAGCCTTTACATGTTAAGCAATCTCGCTGGTCCTGAAGAATCAGCTTCTTCAGAGCTCTGGGAATTAAGCTGGTTGTGGTGGCTCATAAATGTCATTCCAGCACTTAGGAGACCTCCACAGGAAAACTGTTACACATTCAGGCCAGCCTGAGCTACGGTGAATTCTTTTTTTTTTTTAAGATTTATTTATTATTTTTTTATATGAGAACATTGTAGCTGTCTTCAGACACACCAGAAGAGTGTGCATCGGATCCCATTACAGATGGTTGTGAGCCACCATGTGGTTGCTGGGAATTGAACTCTGGACCTCAGGGAGAGCTCAGTGCTCTTAACTGCTGAGCCATCTCTCCAGCCCTACAGTGAATTCTAAGCCAGCCTGGGCTAGAGAATGAGGCTGTGTCTCAAAAATTAAAAAACAAACAAATAAACAATAAAAGCACAAAGTTTGAAATTTATCCAAAGGTTTGCATCCCTGAGTTTTTATTCAAGGAAAATGGTAGATCTTAGTAAGAACAGTGAGTCTTGAGGCATTTTAACGTGCCTCTCCCATCCTCTTTCCTCCCAAGTTCTGTGGGAGCCTTGAAAACCAGCAGCCAGCAGCATAGCAACCATGAGAGGGATAGAGTGGGCTCAAAGTTCCTTCAAGGTCATATTCACAGCAAACTCATTATTTGACATGTTTAGTAGTTTTCTGGAAGATGGTACTTAGGCTACCTTAAGGGTTTCAATGTTCACTGCAGGGACCCTTGAAACAGTTGTTTTGTTTTGTTTGTTTGTTAGTTTGTTAGTTTGTTAGTTTTTAATCAAAACAGCAGCTTCAGCTGCCACATTTCTATCTTTGGCTTAAAATGCACTAAGTTACCTCCAGCTCTGAAGCATTTGGCAAATGGTGGCAATGCAGACTCACCAGAAACATATGCCTGATTTCTAACAACTACAGCAGTGCTGTACTAGAGTGGGGCTGCCTGCTTCTTGCCTTATGGATAGCAACAGATATACACACTGGAACAGAGCAGAACCCGGCCCTGCTGGCAAAAATCTCTCCAAAAGAATGCAAAGATCAGTAACCATGCCAGTTGCTGAAGTAACTCCTGCAGAGCCAACTCAGAATCATGCCAGTTCATGCCATCAGCCCTGCGCACCCACCCATCCAAATACTGCATGCCAAGGAGATAGAGTACACGTGAAGTCTGAAAAAAGGGAAGGCCATCTTTATTTAATCTGACTTGAAACTTGCAGAGAACAGATTTTGTTTGGGGACTGTGGGGGAATGGAGGAAGTCCTGAATAAACAGAGGAACACAGCCATGTCAAGGACTTTATAGCCTCAGACCCGTTGTAAAATGGTAAACCTCCCCCCCCCCCATCCCAACTCAGAAGAATGGCAAAGCCTTCTGCTGGTCCATGTGCATGTGCTGATAATGTGTGCAGAAAATGTCCTCCAATTGATTTCTCCCCCAGATATTTACCACCTGAAGACTGCTCCCCTATAGACATTGCTACTGTTGAGGTTGGCTAAACCTGCTCCCCTGATCCAGTTGCTTTCCATAAGCCCGGCCTCCTTGTTTAGCTGTGTGTGATAGTCTACCTCCTTGTTCAGCTATATACAATAAACCTATTTCTCTGTTCAACTGTAAAATACAATAAGCACCTGAGCTTCTTCATCAGTGAACCCAATCCACCAGATTCCTATTTTCTGAAGGTCTGTTTGTCTTTTCTTTATTCCCTTACTGAACTGGGGCCATGCTGGGCATGTCGGAGACATTTGTCTAAACAACAAGAGGCAACTGTTTAATGTGGCAGCATTCTGTGATAGTAGATAACAACTGGGGCAAAAGATAAGCTGACTAACGTGCACACAAGGAAAGGTTAGGGGGTATGGCATCTGTATAGGGCTTTGGAGAGCTTAAGGTGTTCCTGGGAATCTAGAACACACACACACATTAGGTATGTACATACTCAGGGCTGTGTGCAGTTAGGAAAGACCAGAAGAGTTCTTACTTTCTTACCATTGATTAAACTCCAGGCTCTATCCCAGCAGAAAGTGAAGGAGTATTATAAACTGCCTGGCTGGAGGTTGAAAGCATGCCTCAGCAAGCACTGAGTCCCTTGGCCAAGACTTAGAGACTTATTGGTTCTAGGCATTTAGGAAAATCTGTATGAAATAAGTAGTTGATCACCAAGCTTGCTGAGCAGAGATTTCAGTGGACATAAACATGAAATCACCAAGCTTGCTGAGCAGAGATTTCAGTGGACATAAGCAGAATGTTAAAAAACATCTCTTGTAAAGAACATATGGACCTCACATAATAAAAAAGAAAGTTAAAAACATTAAGTAGGCATGGTGGCATAGGATTTGAATCCCAACACTTGAGCAGTAGAGACAGAGATGGGCAGTGGTGGCGCACACCTTTTTTGTTGTTGTTTTTTGAGTCAGGGTTTCTCTGTGTAGCCCTGGCTGTCTTGGAACTCACTCTGTAGACCAGGCTGACCTCGAACTCAGAAATCTGCCCGCCTCTACCTCACAATTACAGGCGTGCGCACGCCTTTAATCCCAGCACTTGGGAGGCAGAGGCGGGCAGATTTCTGAGTTCGAGGCCAGCCTGATCTTCAGAGTGAGTTCCAGGACAGCCAGGGCTACACAGAGAAGCCCTGTCTTGAAAAACAAAACAAAACAAAACAAACACAGAGAGAGAGAGAGAGAGAGAGAGAGAGAGAGAGAGAGAGAGAGAGAGAGGTAGAGACAGGAGGATCTCTGTCAGTTTGAGGCCAGTCTGCTCTACAGATCAAGTTCCAGGACAGCCAAGACTACATAGGGAGACCCCATCTCAAACAAATACATACATACATACATACATACATAATACATACATACATACATACATACATAATACATAAAATGCTTATCAAGTTTGTCTAAATTTACTAGAAAAGCACTATGGTTTGGACTTTCAATGTTTCTCAAAGGCTAGTGTAATAAATAAAGGCTCAGTCTACAGAATGGGGCTATGTGGAAGAAATTGATAGTCTCTCTCTGCCTTATACAAGAGCCTCTTGTATATTGTATGGATGCCTCACTTGTCAATTAAGAAGCCTATGGTTTATGGCTTAGGCAAGAAATAGAGGTGGGATATCAGGAGGAAAAAATTCTGGAAGAGAGGAGGCAGGGGAGGAGCCCTGAAAAGAGGCGAGAAGACAGATGAATAGACACGATACCTGAACTCAAGTAACCAGCCACATGGGAAAATGTAGGTTAAATAAATAAGTACCTTTCGTTGTGATCTACTCAGTGTAGAGCCTAGCTCTATGGCCAAGGTGTTTGTAAATATAATTTGAGTGTGAGTCTTATTTCTGGAAGCATGGAGCTGGGAGGCAGATCAGGGATTTAACTACAACAGGAGTCCCAACCCCTTCCTGTTTTGCTCTCAGCTGTAAGGTAAATGAGTTTACTATATTATAAGGTCATGCTGTGATGTGCTATTTGCCTTGTAGAAACCTATAAGCCATGGGTTCCACAGATCTTGAACTGAAACTTGAACCAGAAAGAAGACTTAACAAGTAAAGGTACTTGCCACCAAGCCTAACAGTCTGAGGTCAATTCTCAGAATCTACATGGTGTAAGGAGAGAACAGATGCCTGCAAATTGTCAACTGACCAGTGTGGCACATGCCCTTCCTCCCAAATAAAAAAAAGCCAAATAGAAAAATCTAGTTTTGAAAAAAATATAGTAACAGATGAAAATCAGAAGAAAAGTTCCCCAATAGGCATCAGTGGACAGAAGAAAGCAAGCATTGGATGCCCAAATGAGACTAAACAGTCTGAGGATCAACAAGAAAAACTAACAATCATGAAAAGAATGTCAGAGGTTTGTGGTATCAAATGCCACAGATGGTGAAGAGAAAAGGGGGCAGAAAGGATATTTGAAGAAAGAATTGCTGATAAAACACAAATGTTCACATTCAAGAAGTTCAACAAAGTTCAAGTGAGAAAAAACTTCAAAGAATCAGAGGGGCTGCATGTGCACCATAAACAACAGTGTTGAAAAGCAAGGATAAAGACTCATGTTGGTCTCTGAGGTAGTGGCACACACCTTTAGTCTCAGCACTTTGGGGGCAGAAGAAGGCAGATCTTTGTGAGTTCAAGATTAGCCTGGTCCACACACCATTGATCCCAGCACTTGGGAGGCAGAGGCAGGCGGATTTCTGAGTTCAAGCCAGGGCTATACAGAGAAACCCTGTCTCAAAAAACCATTAAAAAAAAAAAAAAGATTAACCTGGTCTATACACATGAATGCCTGTGATGTCTCCATGACATGCACATTCATAGTGGTGCACATATATGTGGGTGTGGGTGTGGGTGTGTGCTTGGATATGCGTTCCTATATGTGTGGAGGCCGGAGGTCAACTTCAGATATCATTTCTCAGGTGCCTTCCTTTTTTTTTTTTTTTTTTTTTTTTTTGAGACAAGATCTCCTACGTGTCTCACCTAGTAGACAACACTGGTCAGCCAGAAAGTCTAAGGACTCCTCCAGTCTTCCATCTCAGGCACTGAGATTGTAAGTGGGACACCACACCTGACTTTTTACACATGCCCTAGGGATCTTAAGTTCTTGTATTTGTAAGGCAAGCACTCTACCAACTGAGCCCAAAGACATTTTTTAAATAAGTGAGAACTAAAAGAACTTTTCACTCGCAAACTAACACACTGAAGCAGTGATGATCTTCCAGAAGCTATGCAAAGCAAAACTGCCAGAGTGCAAGTAAGCAAAGCCCATGAGAACAGACCTCAAGGGAGATGTGCAGAAATGTGAACACTCTTGGAAATGGCTCATCTTAAACTGACAGCTCCTCACCTTCTGGGTAAAACAAGAGCTATACGACCAAAGGAATCAGGGGGACAGAAGTGCTGTGAGCGTACAGACAGGAGTAACCCAAAGAGTGCCTTCTCTTGACACCAGTTCTTCCCAGACATAAAGGTAGGTATGATGGACTTGAAGTGGCATAGCTTCTGATGGTACTTGCCAGACCCAAGTCTATGAGCTTACTGTTCAAAATTCAGTACTCAGGAGAGGAAGGTCAACAGGAAGGAGGCCAGGCTTTATTCAGAGCTGACTTTTGGAAGGATGGGTAAGCTGCTCCATTCTTGGGCATTGAGGTACTACTCACTTATTATTCACTTCTGTTTCATCTTATGTGTGAGAGGGGTGTTGCCTGCATGTATATTTGTGCACCACTTGAGTGCCTGGTGCCCACAGAAGAGGACATCAGATTTCCTGGGACTGGTGTTACAGATGATTGTAAGCCACCATGTGTGGGCCAGGAATCAAGTTTAGGTCCTCTAGAAGAACAGGCAGTGCGCTTGTATTGCTGAAGCATTTCTCCAACCCCGGGGGGAAATATTTGTAATAGCCTGAAATATGAAATCAATTTAGATGCACATAAGACATGACTGGATAAAGAAAACATGGTGAACATAAATGACAGTTTTAATCTGCCATAAAGAAGAATGAAGCTATGTGATTTTCCAGAAAATGGGTAGAACTGGAGATCATCATGTTAAACAAAATATACCAGACTCAGAAAGAAAAGCTCACATTCCTCTTATTTGCAGGCTTTCATTCATGTGTGACCTGAGAGCAGGAGACTCGTTGCAGGAAGCAAGGGAACTGAAGGGAAGAAGAGGTGGGAACAGGAGAGGGTGATGTGGGGGAGAAAGAAAGACAAATACCAAATATTTTCTGTCAGAGTCGGAATGTAGAATTAACTGTAGACATACAGATAGACAAGCGACATGAAAGCAAAAGGTGACCTCTAGGAAGAACCAGCAAGAGGGGAGACAGAAAACAGTGATGATACATACACAGGTATGAAGAAAATGCCACAATGAAACCCGTTTTGTATGCTACTAGATAAAAATTAAATCTCCATCTTGGACACCTGCTGTCTACCTTAGGCCTCCACATGCATGTACACACAAACACACACATACACATGCACAAGCTATATCACACACATTAAGTTAAAAAGAAACAAAAGAGAAGAAATGAACGAATACACTCTTCAAGGACATGTTCCCAGCAACTTCATTACTCCAGATGGGCCTCACATTCTGAAGTCTCTTCCCTTCCAACAGCACATTAAGTGATGAACCCTATCAAGAGAATGGTCTGTTGATAAGGTGGGAGCTCTCTTGGGCTAGTCAAGTCCTACCTTCCAACACTGTTGCACTGAGACCATACTTCAACCCATGAGCCTTATGGAGACTGTCCACATTGAAAGTGATTATCTATATGATTCAGATAAGACTCTGAACTGTAGGCTTATATTTTTCAAAACCTAAATTATTAATGGTTTTTAAACCCTTCAACCTTCCTTATAGCCCATCCACTAAAGGTAGAGGAGGAAGATGGCTAATAGACAAGGGGGAGGTGGACCTGTTTAGTAGTAGTTCCTTGGGGCATTCCCAATCTCTATTGTCTGCAGTCCAGTCCACTAGCAAAACAGCAAACAAGAATCAGCAGCAGCAGTTCAATCCAGAGGCTCCAGCTATCAACATGAGTCTCCTGAAGTGGCTAGAAGCAGCTGGAACACCACCAGAAATTCTTTGGTGCACTTCTCTTTACAAAGTCACGACAAGCGAAGATCAGCAAAGTAAGCAAGGTGAACCAATGTAATGGTGTTGCCAACTAAGACCAACAAGGCGAACCAATGCCAAGTGTTATCCGCTGTCTGTTGGGTTATTCTTACATGCTTTCCAAATATGGCATGTTCTCTTAAGTGTCCACTCCAGCAAAACATCACATGCCCATTCACCAGATAGCTTCCAGAAAAACACTGTGTGTCTGTTCTCTCTCTCACTTGTCTGCTTCAGCAAAACATCCTTTCATAAGACAGCTTCCAGAAAAACAAAACAAAACATCATAATTGAGTCTCCAACAAAACCAGAAATTCCCACTTCACTGAACTTTAAGCTTTTGAATAGATCCATAAATAGGTCATGATTTGGGATGAGTAGTTTTGTGAAAAGAATATTAATTTTTGAAGGTTAGGAGACAATGCTGTAGTTTAGACATTAAGGTAGTTTAGAAACTTAGAATATCAAGGAAAGAAGACATAAGAGGACTGGCAGACCAGTGTTCTTCAAGGTTAGCTTGGGAGGCCACAGCTTATTTCTGGATTCCTGGGTCCATCCTTTAGGGAAGTTTCCTCCGGGTAAGATGGCTGCTATAAGTTAGTTCCATGGTACTCTAGGGTCTAGTACTAGAAAGATAGTGTCTTGAAAGACTTGATCCCAGCCATTGTCTATACAGAGAATGCCAGTGTTTTCACCAGTGCTCTAGAGATAGAGAAAGGAGGATCAGATATTTGAGGCTCTCCTAGCCTACATAGTGATTTTGGGGGCCAACCTGGGATACACAAGACTCTGTGAAGAGAGCCAGTAAAATGGCTTGTTAGCCAAGCCCAATGACTTCATTTTGAGCCCCAAGACCTGCATGGTAGAAGGACAAGATTGACTAGATACCCTCTTGTCACATGTATGTAGTGGTATGCACTACACATACCTCATGTGTTCATATTTGTGATGTGCACTCATACATGCATGTCACATACACTAATAATAAAACTTAAAAAGAACACTGATTAATTTGTATACTAATACTGGCAAAAGAGCATGTGTGGGAGAGAAATAAGGGATTCTGTCTTAGACATAGTGTGAGATTCTTAGTGGACATCTTCATGGGTTTGTTAAGTGGGCAAGTAGAGATGTCAATCTGCAGTTCAAAGGAGAGTTACAGATTGGTGATATAAATTGGGGGAAATGAACACACATAAAACACGTAGAATAGGACATGGAAGTTAGGATTCATAAGTGTTGCATGCCCAAGTGTGTCAGTATAACATGTAAAATCCCTTCCCTTCTGATTTGTGATGCCATCTCTGTTATGCACAATTTTCTTTACACAGTGAAGGTCAGTTTCTACCATACCATTCTCTCTTCTAAACATTAGAACAGCTCAGAAGCTAACAGTCTCTCTCTCTCTCTCTGTTTTTTGGATTTGGTTTTTTTTTTTTTTTTTTTTTTTCCGAGACAAGGTTTCTCTGTATAGCCCTGGCTGTCCTGGAACTCACTCTGTAGACCAGGCTGGCCTTGAACTCAGAAATCCACCTGCTTGGGCTGGTGAGATGGCTCAGCGGATAAGAGCACTGACTGCTCTTCCAGAGGTCCTGAGTTCAAATCCCAGCAACCACATGGTGGCTCACAACCATCTCTAGTGAGATCTGATGCCCTCTTCTGGTGTCTGAAGACAGCTATAGTGTACTTACATATAATAAATAAATACATTAAAAAAAAAAAAAAAAGAAATCCGCCTGCCTCTGCCTCCCAGAGTGCTGGGATTACAGGCGTGTGCCACCACCACCCGTCTAATTTCTTTTTTTTTGTTTTTTTTTTTTTGTTTTTTGTTGTTGTTGTTGTTGTTGTTGTTGTTTTTCAAGACAGGGTTTCTCTGTGCAGCCCTGGCTGTCGTGGAACTCACTTTGTAGACCAGGCTGGCCTCGAACTCAGAAATCTGCCTGCCTCTGCCTCCCAAGTGCTGGGATTAAAGGCGTGCGACACCACCACCTGGCCTGTCTCATTTCTTAATTACGAGAATAATGGTATTTTTTTTAAATACTAGGAGCTGGAGAGATGGCTCAGCAGTTAAGACCCATTTCCTGCTGCTCTCCCAGCAGACCTGGGTTTGATTCCTAGTACCTACATAGGAGCTCACAATTCTGTAACTCCAATTCCTGAGAATCTTACACCCTCACATAGACACACATGTAGGCCAAATATCAATGCACATAAAAGTAAAAAATCAAACAACCCTCATGTGCTCAATTTAGCAGCACATATACTAAAATTGGATTATAATATTAGCAGGGCCCCTGAGCAAGGATGACATGAAATTTTGTGAAGTGTTCCATATTTAAAAACAAACAAACAAACAAACAAAACTCTTTATTTCACTTTTGCTATATAGGGAGAAATCACTTGGATTCTTCTACCATTGAGAGGATGCTAAGAGGCTAGATAAGATCACAGACAGGAAGTTCAGAAAGGTGAGTAACAAAAAAAGCTGCAAAGGTCTGATGAATCATTCCTGTAATCCTAGCACTCTGGACACAGGAAAAGCATGAAGAACACACATTCTAGGTCACCCAGATAGCCAAGACCCTGTCTCAAAAAAGAAAACAGAAAGAAAAGAAAAAGAAAAAAACTGTGCTGGGTGTTGGAATTTAGCTCAAGTGGTAGAGTACAAGCCCTGGACTCAGTGCTCAGCACTGAGAAGGAAACAGCTTCAAAAGGGGAACAGACTCCATTACCACCCCCCTGGTTCTCCTGCCCTACCCATACAGTTACACACTGGGCAGAGACTATGGCTACAATATTGCTACTGTTAATTATAAAGAAGAAATACAACTAGCTACCTGTTGGGAACCCTGGAATTCCTTGTCAACTCTGCTTAAATCTGTCCAATTCTTAAGCTTTTATTCACAGTAAAACACACACACACAAAAAGACCTCTACCATCTTAACACATAATTTGTGTGTGTTCATGTGTATCCCATGCTGGTCTCAGACTCAAGAGATTTACCTGTCTCTTCGTCATGATAATTTCTTTTCCAAATGTAGTTCTTATATTTGATATTCTCCTGAAAACCTCAAGGCTGTTTCTTAATAATTTAACTCCTCAGGCTAGAGGGATGGCTCAGCAGTTAAGAGGACTGGCTGTTCTTCCAGGACATTGCTTCTAGTCCCAGCACCCACACTGCAAGTCTTAACCATTTGTAACTCCAGTTTCAGGGGACCTGGTGCCCTCTTCTTATAGGTAGGCATCTTGTATGTGGATGGTATTCAGACATACATTCAGGCCAAAAGAAGTGGCTCATACTTAATAGAAGTACTTAGGATGCCGGGCGGTGGTGGCGCACGCCTGTAATCCCAGCACTTGGGAGGCAGAGGCAGGTGGATTTCTGAGTTCAAGGACAGCCTGGTCTACAGAGTGAGTTCCAGGACAGCCAGGGCTACACAGAGAAACCTTGTCTTGAAAAAAACCAAACCAAACCAAACCAAACCCAAAACAAAAACAAGTACTTAGGAGGAGGCTGACACAGGAAAGTGAGTTTCAGGACAGCTTGGCTACATAGTAAGCCCTGCTTCATTCATAAATAAATAACTTTCTCAAGAGGACTTCTCTCAATACTAGCAATAGTGTTTTCCCCCTCTTGGTGTTGCTTTCCATCTCATTACCATGAAGAGCTCGTCACTTTCTGAAGTATAATTACTGACTTATGACCTATCTCCCCCTCAACCATAAAATAAAAATTCTGTCGGAGAAAGACCAGGTCTGTCTGCTATTCTCCACATGACCCAGACAGTTTTGCGTATGCTTTTGTTTTTGACATAGTATGTGCTGTTGGTGTTTCAGTAAAATACTTACTGGGTAACAAATACATATTTAAAAAAAAAAATCGCCGTGCTGTGCATACTCCAACCTAAAAGCTTCCCACTGAGCCACACTAACAGTCCTACGGCGCTTTCTCCGTGTGCGTGTTGTTCATAGGTGTGGAGGGCTGTCCGAGACCAGATGACAACAACTTTAGGTTTGGTTCCTCAGAGTTGTCCCCCTTATTTTTATTATTTGTTTAACACAGGATTTCCCACTGGCCCAGAACTTACCAAGTAGGCTAAACTGGTGAGCAACCATAATATTGGGGGGCGGGGCGTGGAGGGGGGAGGCGCGTGTCGAGACAGGGTTTCTCTGTATGGCCCTGGCTGTCCTGGAACTCGCTATGTAGACCAAGCTGGCCTCGAACTCACAGAGATCCGCCCGTGTCCACGTGCGGATAAGAGGTGGGCGCCGCCGTGGTGCAGCTGGAATTGAAAGTACTTCCTCACGCTACCATCCTAGCTCATACACCACACACCGGACAGAGGTTTCAGCCAGTGAGGCGCTGTCAAGTGTAAAGAAAGTACACGCGGCAGTCACCTGTCCGGAATTAACTCTTTTAACTTGCTTCCTAAAACTGATCGCCAGCTTGGTCACTGAAGTCCCTCACTTGGCTCTGCTCCCTTCATTCCCCTTTAACCGAGGGCTGCCCGACGCACTCTCAGTCCCTCCCCGCATTGGCTTCGCCTTCGGACCTCCACAACTACACAGATGGACCGCATAGACGCCACGGCCGCTTTCCCCGCGCTGCCCACACTTCGCAGCCGAACACGTGTGAGTCGTGTGTACAGCTCGCGCTCAACCTTCCACTCACGCCACGCTCGCAGCAAGCCCCGCCCCTAGACCTCGGTCCAACTCAGCCCCACGAGTCGCGCCCTCGCCCCCACTTCTCGCGAGAAGTGAACACGCCTGCCCGGACGGGAGGAAAGTATCTGCTCCGCTGAGGGGGGAAAGGAGGAGCAGGAGACAGATTGTGGGACCGAGCGCGGGCGGGCGGGAGGCGCCGGAGCTACCAGCGGGTGAGTCCTGTTAACATTAGCTAGTCCGTGGCTTGACAGGAGTCTCCCCTTCTACTCTGGCCAGTCCCAGCGTCCCGGGCCGGGGTCTCCCCTCCCAGTCTGTTGGACGGGGGCGCTGAGGCGGTGGCCAGGCCTGTCTGAGGAAGAGGGTGGGGCATAGGCTAAAGACAGCCAATAGGAGAGAAGGAAGCCACAATTGGCGACCATGAGCGCTAATGGGAGATCGCCTTTACCTTGCGGAGTGCCGCCCTCTTCTCTTCTCCCGCCTCCTTCCTTTTGGAGGAAGGCGGGGCCAGAGGACTGAAGTGTGGGGAGAACTTGGGGTAAGTAGCCCCGGGGGGCACAGGGCGTGGCGAGGAAAGGGGGGTTGAATCCTGAGGGAAGTGAAGTCTAGTGGAAGTCTAATGGAGGGATCTTGGAATAGAAGAGAGAGGAGGACGGCTAAACTAGGTTGAAGACTCAAAAGATTTCCCAAAAAAGTGGGTTTAGGGCTTGGCACTGCAGAAGACAGAGGTAAATAGGCAGGAGGTAGGTTGGGGTGACGAGAGCCTGGCTCAGGTGAAAGCACGCGTTGTTTGGTCGAAGTGGAGCACTGGAAACCAGGGTCCTGCCGTTTCGATTTGAATTCATAAGAATAAGCAAGAGACACGGTGTCAGAAAGTATGGATTTGGACAGATTAAGTGGATGAGTTTAGGAAGACATGTGAGTGGGTTGGGTTGCTAGAAGGCATCGCTTCAGTAATAGTATGGAAATCTAGAGGGTAAGGGGGATATTTGGAGAAGAGACAGCAACAGACACACATACAGGTCTGTCTTCAGTCGGAAGACGGCCAGGATATTGCTTAGTGTTTTTTGGTGGATATGGCACCCAGACTGGTGACCAGCCAGCCAAAATGCTGGCCCAGGGGTTGAGAAGAAGAAAAATAGGGCGCTGCTCTGATTGTCATCTTTCCAGTATTCCACTTTCCAAGTTTCATTTCTTTCAAAAACACAGGGATGTGGGCCTGGGACTTCAGCGGTCCAAGTTGGAGACCCGTTGGGACTTCTGTGTTGCGCTGAAATGCTTGTTATGTGTTTCTCACTGGGGTGTTTACTGCCCAGGGCACCTCCTACCCAGATTCCAGGGTTACTACTTTCCTAACTTTGTTTTCTGCTTAGCAGAGGGTGTTTAATATCTCTCAGGGTTCATATGAAGTATATAGGTTTGTGGAGATGTGCAGGTTATTTTCAGCAAACTCATTTGTTTCCTATGTTTAAAATTTTTCAGCAGTATAATTTCTGAAGAAACTATAGATACTCTAAACAGTAATAAATAAAATTTGCTTCCTTAAATGTGGCTTTTCCCTTTCATTCATGAAGAGATATCTAATGGATGATTACATTTAGTATTATCTTGTATATTTTCTTATTTATTAATTGGGGCAGGATCTCATATAGCCCAAGTACACCTCAGACTGAGATAACTGAGGGTGACCAGGATCCTCCAGCTACCTCCTAAGTGCTGGGATTACAGGTGTGTACCACCACAATCCAGTTTATGTGGTACTAGGGACTGAATACCAGGGTCTTATACATGGTAGGTAAGCACTCTGCCGTATGAGCTACAGTCTTTAGCGTGTGTGTGTGTGTGTGTGCGCGCGCGCTCACACACGCATGTTTATAGTTTATGCAGTGTGTCATGTAGCCCATACTAGCTTTGAATTTTCAATTTTAAATTTCTGACCCTTCTATCTCCATCTCCCAAGTATTGATACAAGCATTCCACGTCCAATTTATCAGTTTATGTGGTGCTGCTTTGTGCATGCATTGTACTAACTGAGCTATATCCCCAATAAATAAATAAATAAATAAATAAATAAATAGGTGTGAATAAAATAGACTCATAGTTCAGGAAATTGAACATTTTCTCATGTTTTCTTTGCATCCCGTCTTTAGGACAAGGGTTGAGGAACTCAAACACAATTTGTTTTTAAGCATGGGGGATGTAAAGTAAGTGGAAGCTATTGCGAAACTTAACATGACTGTAAGAAAAGAAGCTAAAGAAAAGTTTGGCAGCCATACGAAGTAGTCTTACCAGTTTGTTCTTAATTCTGTGCAGAAAAGGGACAGGACATTGCCCTTTGTTTAGTAATTGTATATCACTTAAAAATGAGTTAGACTCAAACAGCCAATTAATAACTTTCTTTGCATAGATTATATTCCTTCTACTGATCCCACACACACACCTTTTGTCATTTGTGCATGCATAAGTGTGTGAGTGTGCATGTTGTGGGGATTTATAGTGGTACTCACGTTAGAGCTTTCAGCTGGGCTTGTGCATGCCAGGCAAGTACTCTACCACTGAGTTGAGTTATAACCCTGCCTCTTTTTTTTTTTTTTTTTTTTGAGACAGGGTTTCTCTGTATAGCCCGGGCTGTCCTGGAACTCACTCTGTAGACCAGGCTGGCCTCGAACTCAGAAATCCGCCTGCCTCTGCCTCTTTTATTTTTGAGAACTGAAGTACTACTAATGAAGAAAATGCAGATCATGAGTTTTTCAGCAACTGGTTGAGGTGTTTTCCCCTGGCTAGAAATTGTCCCTATATAAACATTGAGACTGATCATTTACCAAACCTTTACAATTAGCTACTGAATTGGGTTTCAACTGGGAGCATTTGCTACTGAACATTCAGAAGAATTTGTAGTTTTCTAGGCAGTAGCCTTTTCCACCTCCATCCCCCCCCCAAAAAAAAAGAACAAAGTCCCTTGCTTTGATCTTCCAATCTAGAATTTGTGATGGCTTTAACTTGAACACTCTTAAGTACAATGCTTCCCCCAACCCCCCACCTTGGGCAGTATTCCTACCTGACAAAAAAATGGACATTGGGGTCTATGTATATAGCTGAGTAGAAAGAATACTTGCTTAGCATGTGTGAACCCTGTTACTACATAAAACTGCACACCTGTAATCTCAGCACTGGAGAAGTGGAGGCAGGAGAACCAAGACCATTCTGTCTACATGGACAGTATAAGTCTAGCTTAGGCAACATGAGACTTTGTCTCAAAGAAAAACAATTAATTGGAAAGTTTGTTAGTTGATAATAAATTGTCAAAAGTTTTGGCTTAAATTTAATGTCACACTAGTCAGCAACATTGAGGATTGCTTATAAGGGCTGAAATGTTAATGTTATTGTATCTTGTCCGTTTTTCCTTTCCTAACTATTAATCAAAACAGAAGTTATTTTTTCAATCAACTCTTACACAGATCTACCCGGCTGGTCTGTCTGAGTGCTGCTCTGAAGCTCTCAGAAGATTGTTTTGTTCATGTTAAGACCAAGTTTTCCTGGGCGGTAGTGGGAAGAGGCTGTATTACCACCATCTTCTATCCAGACCTGATAAGGAGGTGTTTTTTCCTTACAAGGAAATTTTAGGCAGGGCAAGTAGCACTGTCTTTCCAGTGTTTAATCAAGACAACTCTTTTCTTGGGACAGACTGGAATATAACTGCCCTTGTTCCTTGATGGTGGACATGAAAGTACATATTTTGTTTCTTTGAGAAAAACAAATGAGGCGTTTGTTAAAAAGAAAAATGCTTAATTATTTTTTAAATGTTAAGTTCTTTGAAGTTTTTTTTAAAAATGTTTTAGAGTTCATGGAAAGTCTTCCTCTTACTTTAAAAGCATGTCAAAGATTGGCTGGTAAAATGTCTCAGAGAGTAAAGTGCTTGCTGCCTAACCGTGCAAGTCTGATAGCCTGAGTTCAATTCTCAAACCTTACCTTAAGATAAGGCAGAAGGAGAAAACTGACTCCACACAGTGTCCTCTGACATCTGTGTGTGTGCTGTGTCACTTGTACCACAGTTCATACACACATCATACAAATGGATACACAATCATAAATACATATAAAATGTCAAAATAACTTTTATTTTATTTGTTTATTTATTTATTTATTTTTGTGGGGGAAGGGGTGCCTCTGTGGGCCCATGCTGAGGCATCCCTTCCCCCTGAGGGACTAAGAGTTTATTTAGGGAATGGGGAGGAGAGTTGAGAGGGGAGTAGAGACAGAGAAAGGGAGAGAGAGGAGGAGGTGGAGAGAGCTGCCATGGCCATGAGGACATGGAGAGAGGGGGGAGGGGCAACTTTTTTATTTTTTAAATTTAATTTTATTTACATTGATGTTCCACCTCTATGTATATCTGTGTAAGGGTGTCATATTCCCTGGAACTGGAATTACAGAAGTTGTGAATTGCCAAGTGGGTGCTTGGATTTGAACCTGGCTCCTTTGGAACAGCTGCCAATTTTTTAACTGTTAAGCCATCTCTCCAGCCCCCAATTTATTTTCATTTTAAATAATTTTTAAAATTTTTATTATTTTTACTCCATGTGCATTGGTGTTTTGCCTGCATGTATATCTGTAAGAGGGTGTCAGATCCTCTGGAACTGGAGTTTCAGACAGTTGTGAACTACCATGTGGGTGCTGGGAACTGAACTTAGGTCCACTGGAAGCTCAGCCAGTACTCCTTTTTTTCTTCTTCTTCTTTTTTTTTTTTTTTTTTTTTTTTTTTTTGAGACAGGGTTTCTCTGGGTAGCCCTGGCTGTCCTGGAACTCACTCTGTAGATCAGGCTGGCCTTGAACTCAGAAATCCACCTGCCTCTGCCTCCCAAGTGCTGGGACTAAAGGTGTGCACCACCACCGCCCGGCCTCAGCCAGTACTCTTAACTGCTGAGCCATCTTTCCAGCCCCAAAGCTTCTCTGATAATAGACTTTATTAATTTTAATAATTTCTTTAATACTTTCTAAGCTTCTCCTTAATAGACTTTTTTGATAATAATTGTATTCATATGTGAAAAATACCCTATTAGAAATCCTTAACAGATGATTTTTTTTATTATTAATTTTTGTGTGTATATGTGTGGTGCATGTGTGTATGTAGTAGGGATGTGTGCATAAAGGCCAGAGGAGGGCACTGGGTGTCTGTTCTATTAGACTTTCTTTTTTATTCCATAGACTGGATCTCTCACCGAGCCGGGAGATCACTAATTATTTGGCTAGGCTGAATGGCCAATGAGCTCCAGGAATCTGACTCTGTTTTTTCAGTGCTGGCATTATAGAAGCATGCCTCTACAACCAGGCCTTTTAAATAGGTGCCGATGATCTGAACTCAGGTCTTAATGCTTGCCTAGATGGGACTTCCTCAGCCATCTCCTCAGCTTTGTACCTTTTCTTTCTTTTTAATGGTTTGGCCTTAATATATTCTATTGGGGGTGGGAATGGGAGAGGTATGTGCATATACATACCATGGCCTGTGTGTGGAGACCAGAGGACAACTTTGAGGAATGTGCTCTCTTTATACCTTACATGGGTTCTGGGGATTGAACTCAGGTCATCAGGCCTAAGCAGCAAGTGTTTGCATCAACTGATCCATTCTTTGGTCCTTTGGCTTTTCATTTGTTCATTTGTTGATTTTCTTGAGAGAAGGTCTTATGAAGACTAGGATAGCCTTAAATACACTATTTAACTGATGATGACCTTAAGATTACTGGGTTTTTGTTTGTTTGTTTGTTTGTTTGTTTGTTCGTTGTCAACATAGCTCTGCCTGTCCTGGAATTTAGTATGCAGACCAAGCTGGTCTGGAACACTCAGAGATCTGACTGCTTTCTGAACCATTATACCAGACCCAAAGATGAGCTCAAACTTCTCCATGCCCAATTAATATAGTGCTGGGGCTTTACTCGTGTAGCTAAGCACTCCATCCACAGAACTACATCTCCATTCTTAGTCTGAGATTTCCTTTCTTTACCAGTACTGGGAGTTGAACCCAGCACCTCATGTATTAGACAAATGCAAGCATTTCACCACTGAGCTTATATGTATTGCGTGAGACCTCTTGTAATTGATTTTTTTTAATTATTTATTCACTTTAGATCCCAATTGCTACCTCCAACCCTCATAAATCCCTCTCCCTTTCGTTTCTCACCTCCTTAGAGAAGGGGAAGCCATCCTTGGGTGCAACCGTGGACATCAAGTCATAGTAGGTCATCCTCTTCCTCTGAAGCCCAATTAGGTAGTCCAGTTAGGGGGAGAAGATCCAATGGCAGGCAACTGACTCAGAGACAGCCTCTGTTCCAGTTGTTTGGGAACCCACATTAAGATTAAGCTGCATATTTGCTACAAAAAAAATTGTAAATGAAAACCATGTTGCTGGTTATGACTTTTTTAATAGCTAGATAATATATTTTAGCTTCTTGATCATTACTTATATATTTATTTATTTATTTATTTATTATTTTATTTTATTTTATTTTTGGTTTTTTTGAGACAGGGTTTTTCTGTGTAGACCTGGCTGTCCTGGAACTCACTCTGTAGACCAGGCTGGCCTCGAACTCAGAAATCTGACTGCCTCTGCCTCCCAAGTGCTGGGATTAAAGGCGTGCACCACCGCTGCTGCCGCCCGGCTATACTTAAATTATAAATTTAAATTATTGATAAATTTGATAAACACGATGACTGTATTTTCATTATGGGTCACTGGTAAATGTGCAAGAATAGGGCTGTGTCAGGTCATCTGACCTACCCTTCTCCTTCTCCACCTCCTTCTCTCCCCTTCTTTCCTGTTTTCCACTCTTTTTTTTTTTTTTTAAGATTTATTTATTATATGTAAGTGCACTGTAGTTATCTTCAGACACAACAGAAGAGGACATCAGATCTCATTATGGATGGTTGTGAGCCACCATGTGGTTGCTGGGATTTGAACTCAGGACCTTTGGAAGAACAGTCAGTGCTCTTAACTGCTGAGCCATCCCACCAGCCTTCCACTCTTCTTTCTTTCTCATTCTCTCAATCCCTTTCTGACGGGGATTGAATCTAGAGCCTCCTACATAGTAGCAAGTGAGTTATTTCCCCAGCCCATAACCTTTAAAATATTAGGAAGTATCTTGTTGAAAAATAAATATGTTCTGTCTCAGACATCCCTGAAGTCCTAGGCTAGTGACCATTGGATGGAAGGGGACAATGAGAATATAAAGTTAGATATTGTAATTACTGTCTACTTTTGTTTGTTTATTGCTTGTTTGTTTTTGACTTTTGGGACAGGGTTGGGCTCTGCGGCCCAGTCTAGCCTCTGGCTACCCAACACACAATCTTGTTTTCAAGACAAGAGTTTCTCTGTGTAGTCTTGGCTGTTCTGAAACTCACTCTGTAGACCAGGCTGGCCTTGAAGTAAGATCTGCTTGCTTTCACCTCTAGTGCTGGTACTAAATTGCGTGCCACCACTGCCTGGCTGCCAATTCATAATCTTACAGGCAGATGTACCATCACTTCTGGTTTTAATTATCTTATATTAATGTCTTCCTTTTTCATGTTCTTGCTTTTCTTTTCTTTTTTTGAGACAGGTTTTGCTATGTAGTCCTGCCTGGCCTGTAATTCATAGAGATCCTCCTGCCTCTATGTACCAAGTGCTGGGATTAAAGCTATGTATGTACCACCATATACTTACATATGCCATATATGTGTGTGTGTTTGTGCATATATATATGTATGTATGTAAATATATTTATAGTATAAGGTCACCATCTTTTTGTTTTGTTTTTTTTTTTTGTTTGTTTGTTTTTGTTTTTCGAGACAGGGTTTCTCTGTGTAGCCCTGGCTGTCCTGGAACTCACTCTGTAGACCAGGCTGGCCTCGAACTCAGAAATCCGCCTGCCTCTGCCTCCCAAGTGCTGGGATTACAGGCGTGCGCCACCACCGCCCGACTTAAGGTTACCATCTTATACTCATGCTTATGGATCACTGTATGACTTGCCAATAGATCATAAATGATCTATTTATTTTAGACTCTTCCTGGGAAATAGTATCTTCCATTAGTCTACAGTTTTTTTTTTATTCTACCTCCATTCTCTTAGTTGCTTTTTGATTGTGTAATGACTGAAAGTGTTAATTATAGTGACTTTTAAAATCATCCCCCACCTTCCTTGTCATTAAATATAACCCTTGAGGCAAAAATTTCTTCCCCAGACATTTTAAGTTTGAAATCAGAAGATTAAAACTCTTGTCTAAGGACCAATTAGTTATCATGCAGCTTCCCTATAATTTTAACATTTTCAGTTTTGACCTTTTGTCATATTTTGTTTGGAATATAAATTAACACCACTATGTATACAAACATATAATTTCCATGTACAGTTAAAGTTTCAAGGTACAGTAGTCTATATTCTAGAGGAGAAATGGTGCTACATACCAGATAGGGCATCAGAGGATATCTAGGGAATAAAGTCTTTATATTGGCAGCCAACAACTTTTCTGCATGTTAATTTTAGACTTGACAGTTGAATTTATGTTTGAGCAACTTTAGTTGGTGAGTACATCTTTAAAGTACCTTCCTCTTTTGGTGGGGGTTTAATTTTCACTTTCATTATTTAAAGTTTTAAGTTGTACTGGGGATATAGCTCATTTGGTAGAGTGTTTACCTCATATGCAGGAATTTCTGAGTTAAATTTCCCACACCTCAAAAACTAAGTATGGTGGTACATGGCAGGTGGAACAAGATATCAAGGTCCAGGTACATAAGACCTTGTCTTGAAACAGTATTCTTACTTGTTCATCATTCTGATGCAGGTAGTTTAGGATTCTCTCAGAAAGCATGGTAGCATAGATCAGCCCTCAGCTCTTTTCTAGTCCCAATATACATAAATAGAAGCTCAGATCAAAGAACAGTTAAAAGAATTAGGAAGAAAAATAGACTGTAAAGAAAATAAATTGACAAGTTTTTGCTGACCCATTGGAAGTGACTTAAAAGGGAGGGAGGGACATAAATAAGGAATAATCATGTCTGAGCGAAAGACAAAGCAAAATCCACCAGCAAAGATTTTTCATTGGATCATTACATGTCTTAAAAATACTTCATCATGCCAGGCAGTGGTGTCGCATGCCTGTAATCCCAGCACTTGGGAGGCAGAGGCAGGCGGCTTTCTGAGTTCAAGGCCAGCCTGGTCTACAGAGTGAGTTCCAGGACAGCCAGAGCTACACAGAGAAACCCTGTCTTGAACCCCCTTCCCCCCCCCCCAAAAAAAAATCTTCATCATGACATATTCTCGTCAGCGTTTCCCTAGTGGACACTTACTTGGTGGTTTTATTTTCCTGTTAAATCATAGTATTTTGTTCCCTTTTACTTTTCTTTTTTATTTACAAACTTGTTTTTCTTCTGTGTGTATATATATTGACTGCCTGTATATGATAAAGCAAAATTCAGTTTAGTGTTGAAAGTAAACATTTGCTATCTAACTTCCTTGGAGAGGGATTTGATGGGTGTTGCAAACTCCAGAAGGTTGCATGAGACTGGGTTTGGACCTGGGTTGGGAATGCATGCATGAATCCCTGAGTTCCATCCTCAGCACTACATAAATTGGGTGTGGTGGCACACATGCCTGTAATCAATGAATGTAGGAGGTCTCGGAGGAGATCAAGGTCATCCTTAGAGAGTCCATCTTGGTCTAAATGAGACCCTGTGTCCAAACAAAACAGAATTGCCATATGAGAAGATAAACATTTTATTCTTGTAACTTTGTTGACTGTTGTTTAGGAAAGCTCCCTAACTAAACCCAAGGCTAGTATACTGACCTTTGAAATGTTGTGTTTAGGACAAAACTTATTACTAACTTACAAATTTGTTGCTTTTTCTCATCTTTTGGCAATTTCAATTCTAAATGTTACCATATATTTGAAAACAGGCTTTGCAGAAGTTTTTTCTCTTCAGTATTGCCATTCTTCCTAAGAAGTGCTGTTCTAAGGAAGTCTTAACATGAACCAAGATTTAACTTAAAAGTTGGTTGCTGGGCTTGTGGTTTGGGCCTCAGTGACAACATTCTCTTCCATAGTCTCCTTGAAAAACCTGACTTGCCTTTGAGCTGAATTGCTCACTATGATTGTCCTATAGGTGCAGTGCTTCTTTCTGAGGTAAACAAGTAAGCTTTATACACAAGCCTGGTCAGATTTCATTTGTAACTTATGATATAGTAGAAACAATGCAGTTTTTCAGATTAAACAAAATAGGGAAAGGCTGGGAATGTATCTCAGTAGTAGAACCCATTCCTTAGCATATTGAAG
Source organism: Apodemus agrarius (assembly GCA_964023405.1). Taxonomy (NCBI): domain Eukaryota; kingdom Metazoa; phylum Chordata; class Mammalia; order Rodentia; family Muridae; genus Apodemus; species Apodemus agrarius. The sequence goes on from OZ030022.1 coordinate 1,205,358, forward strand.
ACCCTAAGTTCAGTCTCTACCACCAAAAACTACCACCACCACCATAAGCCACCTTTTAAAGAAATTATGGGTGTGTAAACATCAGATATCTATGGCTGTCTGCCTTATTGCCTTCAGTCAGAGTCTCTCTGTACTAGGATCTTCCCAGCAAGTCTCAGCTGTCTCTGTCTCTTCCTTCTCCCAGCCTAGGCATGTCTCCTCACCAGTCCTTTTGAATAGGGGTTGCAGGCTTATGGCCATACCCAGCTTATTATCTAGGTACTGGAGATCCAAACTCAGGTCCTCATGCTTATGTGGTTAACTATTCTTATCTGTGGAAGCATCTCCTTAGCCTAAGAACCACTCTTTTTGGAATAAGAATATACTTGACTATAAAATCAAGCTTTGTTGAATAAAACATAGGATTGCTAAAAATGGTTTACTTTGAAACCAAATTTCCTGCCAGCATTATTAAACCATTACATTGGTTTTACTTTAATATATTTCTGATACTAGCATAGATCTGATCAAACCATACTTTTAAATGAATATACTTTTAAAAGTTTTGCTCAAGTAGTAGTTTGTGTGTATTTTGTTTATGTGAAACTAGAACATGACAGTCAGTGAGTATTAGAGTATCACCAGATGGATCTAATGCATCAAATGAGTAGACTTAGAGAACATTACTAGATCATTTTCTCTAGAACTTCTGGTCTTCCCCATAATTATCATTGTGCAGTATTATGGGTGTTTTTCTATCCAGAACAAAACTTTTACTGAGGTATTAAAGTCCAGTCCATCATAATGGCTTAGGCTTGTAATTTCAGTACTCAGGAAACAGAAAGATGCCTGTGGATTTTGAGGAAGCCCGGTCTAGATATGTACTGAGTGCAAAACCAGCCTGTGCTGCAGAATAGAATCTTGTCTAAAAAATCAAACAAAACAAAAACAACCCCACCACCACTATAAAACAACAACAACAAACAACAAACAGGGAGAACAGAGAGATGGTCAGCAATCCAGAACATTGACTATACTTCTAGAAGACCCAGGTTTGACTCCTGGCACCCATATGGCAGCTCAAATAGTCTGTAACTCTAGTTCCAGGGTATCTGATGCCCTCTTTTAGCTTCTGTTGATACTAGGCACACATGTGGTATACAGACATATATGTAAAAAAAAAAAAATCATTCACATGGGGTTAAAGAGATGGCTTATCAGTTAAAAGCACTTGTTCTTGCAGAGAACCTGAATTTGACTTCGAGCATCCATATGGTAGCTCACAACCAAATGTAACTCAAGTTTCAGGGGATCCAATGGGTCCTTCTGGACACCAAGAATGTATACAGTATACATACATAGATATACGCAAAACACTCTACACACAAAATAAATCAAAAATTTAAAAACCCATATACATAAAAATAACTCTTAAAAATTCCTGTAAAACAACCCCTCCAAAACAAAACAAAACTTCCTTGTTTTTTTTCTAAATCCATAAGAATTTTAAATTGGTCCTTAAAGATCGGTGTTTTGAACCTGACACAGCAATCTATGCCTATAATCCCAGCTACTTGGAAAGCTGATGCTTCAAGAGAAATGCAAGTTCAAGACTAGTCTGGAAAATATAACAAAACCTTGTCTAAACAGGGAGTGGGGAGGCATTAGGAATGTAGCTCACTTGGTAGAGTGATGGCTTATCATGCATACAGCCCTGGGTTTGGTCTCTAATACCAAGTAGTAGTAAAGCCTATTATCCTAGTACTTAGGTGGTAGAGGTAGGAAGATTAGAAGTTTGAGGCTAACCTGGGCTTATGTAATGAATTTGAGGCCAGCATGGGATACTTGAAGCTCTATCGTAAATAGATTTACTAATAAATAAATAAATATCTAAAAACGGGGAAAAAATCTGTGTTGATCACTATTGTTTTAGGGGGTCATACTTTATCTGAAAATAATCAGAAAAACAAAACAAATGTTATTTATTATTTATTGAAACAGGAGTGCTGCCATACCTGTACAAAACAAAGCTTTTGCATTGTGTGTGTGTGTGTTTATATGTGTGTGTGTGTGTGTGTGTGTGTGTGTGTGTTGTGTGTATATGTGGTATATGTCTGTATTCCTGTGTTTGCATATGGAGGCCAAAGGTAAAGGTCCTTTATTACTGTCCACTTAATTTTTTGAGGAGGAGTATGTCTCACTGAATTCACCAGTTGTCTAGACTGGCTGGCCAGTGAGCTCCAGGGATCTGTTGGTCTTACCCTCTTCCACATGCTCCCAGAACTCTGGTTACAGACATGTATTGCCTCATCCTGGTTTTGTGTGGGTGCTAAGGATCTGCACTCAAGCCCACATGCTTCCACAGCATGCCCTTTATCAAGTGAGCCATCACCTCAGCCTGTTTGGGTTTTTGTTTTGTTTTGTTTTTGTTTTGTTTTGTTTTGTTTTGAGGAAGGGTTTCACTATGCAGTTTTGCATTGAACTCATGATTCTTTTGGCTCTATTTCTATTTAGGATATTATCATCAGAGCCATCACATCTGGCTCTGCATTTTCTTACTGGTTTCTATGAATTCTTCTACCTCAAAAGCACATTGAGAGAACTAGAAGTATAGTTCAACAGTGAGTGTTTGCTGAGTATGATTAAAACCTTGGGTTTGCTCTTTAGCACTGAAAAAAATTAAAAAATTAAAACTAGGGGCTGAAAAGATGGCTTGGTGGTTAAGAGCATTGGTTATTGTTCTGGCAGACCTGGGTTCAATTACTAGTACTGACATGATGGCTCACAACCATCTATAACTCCAGTTCCAGGGGACAAGTGTACATGCAAGCAAAATACCTAGACACATTTCTTTTAAAAATCACACCACATTTTTTTTTTTTTGAGACAGGGTTTCTCTGTGTAGTCCTGGCTGTCCTGGAACTCACTCTGTAGACCAGGCTAGCCTCGAACTCAGAAATCCGCCTGCCTCTGCCTCCCAAGTGCTGGGATTACAGGCATGTGCCACCACCGCCCGGCTACCACATTTTTAAAAAAACACCAAAATATACATTGAAATATAAAGTATGTTAGTGTAACATACTTTATATTTCTTTACTCCCTCCCTCTTTGTTAGACAGTCTTAACTTGTAACCCGACTTGCTATGTAGACAAGACTGGCCTTGAACTCAAAGAGATCTGCCTTTTTCTGCCTTCCAAGTGCTGGATTTAGAGGTATGTGCTACCACTTCCAGCTTATTTTTTACTTCTGCTCCTTGCTGTTACATTATTATTATTATTATTATTATTATTATTATTACTATTACTATTTTTGAGACAGAGACGCACTATGTAGGCCTCGCTGGTCCAGAACTTGCTATGTAGACTAGGTTGTGTAACCAAGACCACCTGCCATTTTAACAAGTTGTAGCTTTTCATCCCCCTTATTGACATTTCTGAGGATAGCTCAGGATAGTTTCTTGAATCTTGGAAAATTTCTAGTTAGGGCTTGGTGGTTAAAAGCACTGGCTGTTTTTCTAAATGATCAGGGCTCAATTCTCAGCTCCTACATGGTGGCTGACAACCATCTGTAACTCCAGGTACAGGGAATTCAGTGACCCCTTCTGGTCTTTGCTGGAACTCTAGACACATGTTACACAGACACATAAACACAAGACATATATACATAAAATAAATGTTTTTAAAGATTAAGTTTGAAAATTAAGAAAAAATACAAACTTTTGAGTCAGGGAATTGGCCTTTATAAACCTGCTTCCAGATGGGTTGTAACCATTGCCCATTTATTACATAACTTGTGATTTAGCCTAATTTCTACTGGCATCTGTTTTCTGTCATTTACTAAAAAACTGTTTGGTCTACTTAGCTAGCTGTCTTTGAAACCTTCGTGTCAGAGATAAAAATCCAGAAATTAACTTAAATATTCTGTTGATTATTTTGTTTAGTTACTGCACTATTCTTCTGTTTTTTAAATTGCATTTTAATTTATTTAGTGTGTATATGCTAGATCATAAGTATGGAGGTCAAAGGACAACTGGGGTGGGAGGATTATTTCTCTTCTTCCACCATGTGGGTCCGAGGATGGAATTCAGATTGTCTGGCTTGGTGGCAAGTTCCCTGCTGAACTGTCTTTAGGGACTTCTGTAATTTTTTTCTACATTTAATTAATTAATTCATTTATTCATTCATTCTCCATCCCAATCACTGCCCCCCATCCTCCTCAGAGAGTCTCTCTCCTCCATATCCCATCTCCTTCTGCCCTGAGAAGGTGGGGACCTCCTGGTCAAAATCCCCCCTTCATATCAAATCTCTGCAGGGTTAGGACATACTTTCTCTCTGAGACCAGACAAGGTAGCCCAGTTGGGGAGCAGAGTCCACAGACAGGCAATAGCTTTAGGGCCAGCCCCCCTCTGCTCCAGTTATTGGGGGACGCACATGGAGACTAAGTTACACATCTCCTACATATGTGCTAGGGGCCTCAGTCCAGCCCATGAATGCTTTTTGGTTGGTGGCTCAGTCTCTGAGATGACTTCTGTTTTTCAGACAGCAATATATCTGCAACTTTTTTTTTTTGTCTCAGTACTAATCATTTATACTCTCAGAAGTTACTAATGGTGGTGCATGCCTGTAATGCAGGTACTTGGGAGACTGAGGCAAGAGACTAAACAAGAACTAAAGGCTAGCATGAGATATGTAGTAAGTTCCAGGCTGTTATGGGCTACAAAGTGAGACTGTGTCTCAGTTCCCTCCTCCAAAAAACAAAGAGTTATTGAGGATTTAAAAACAACTTTTTTCTTATCTGAATTTATATCTCTTGATATTTTCTACTTACTAGAGATTAAAATATAATTTTTTAAAAAGATTTATTTATTTTATATATATTAGTACACTGTCGTCTTCAGACACACCAGAAGAGGGCATCAGATCTCATTACAGATGGCTGTGAGCCACTGTGTGATTGTTGGGAATTGAACTTAGGACCTCTAGAAGAACAATTAGTGCTCTTAACTGCTGAGCCATCTCTCCAGCCCTAAAATATAGTTTTTAAAATAGTAACAAACCTATTATACTATAACAAGGTAATTGCATTTGTATTGCCAGGAAAAAATGGGGATGAAGATGAGCTTTAGGTTAGTTCTATAGCACTGCATAAACCAAGTTGGTGCCACGCACCTGTAATCCCTGCTCTAGGGAGGTAAAGGCAGGGGGATTAGAGATTAAAGGTCATCTTCAACTACAGAGAAATTTTGAAGACAATGTGGGCTAGAGACTTTGTCTCAAAAAAAAAAAAAAAAAAAAGGAAAAGGGAAGGAAGGAAAGAAGGAAGGGAGAAGAAAAAGCTGGGCACGGTAGCATACATTTTTAATTACAGCACTTAAGAGGTTGGATCCCTGTGAGTTTCAGGCAAGCCTTGTTTACGTAGCAAATTCCAAGTCAGCTGGTGCTACAAACAGAGAAACCCTGTTTCCAAAAAGGGGAGATGAGAGGAGGAGATGGTTCAACTGATAAAGGTGCCTACCACATAAGCTTTATGTCCTGTGTTAGATGCCCAGGACCCACATGGTGGAAGGAGAAAACTGACTACCAAAGATTGTCCTCCAGCCTCCACATTCATGCTGTGGCATATGCACACACTAAACCACACACAAAAAAAGATAAAAGAAAAAAATCTAAGAGCGGAGCTTCAAATTACTTTAATATCTGCTTTAACAGAAAACATCTAGTTTCTCACGTCTGTTTCTGCATTTAGTTTGTTAAGATATCTTGTTTTACTTTAAATATCTGACAGACATGGTCACACATATATGTAACAGGAAGATTATTTTTAGGTAGTTGTAGCCTCCTTTGATATGGTACCAAAATCTAGAAAATGGTTTCTTAAATGTTATAGTGTGTGACCTGAGACCACTTCTGTGAAGTTTTAATACTGTTACATTGAAATGTGTTGGTCTCTTTTGATCTTTAAATATATCTTTTACTTGTAAGTGATTTTTTTTAACTGCCATGAGCCCTCTGAAAGGGTCACATAAGTGATCCTGGAGCTACTTGGAGAACTGCTGACTTACAGACTTGAGAATACAGCTGCTTTCCAAATGGATGAATTAGAAGCTTGCTTTCTTTCTTTCTTCTTCTTCTTCTTCTTCTTCTTCTTCTTCTTCTTCTTCTTCTTCTTCCTCCTCCTCCTCCTCCTCCTCCTCCTCCTCCTCCTCCTCTCCTCTTCTCTTCTTCAGATTTATTTATTACATGTGAATACACTGTAACTGTCTTCAGACACCAGAAGAGGGCAACAGATTTCTTTTCAGATGGTTGTGAGCCACCATGTGGGTGCTAGGATTTGAACTCATGCCCTTTGGAAGAGCAGTCGGTGCTCTTACTCACTGAGCCATCTCTCCAGCCCCCTCTTTCCTTCCTTCCTTCCTTCCTTCCTTCCTTCCTTCCTTCCTTCCTTCCTTTCTTTCTTTCTTTCTTTCTTTCTTTTTTCTGAGACAGGGTTTCTCTGTATAGCCCTGGCTGTCCTGGAACTCACTCTGTAGACCAGGCTGGCCTCGAACTCAGAAATCCACCTGCCTCTGCCTCCCAAGTTCTGCGATTAAAGTCATGTGCCACCACTGCCTGGCACTTTCCAACTCTCTTAATGATTCTCAAATGCCAGTCATCAAAATTTCTCAATGTATTTTTAAATTTTTAATTAATTAATTTTTTAGATAGTCCCAGATATCCCAGGCTATCCTCAAGTCCATGTATGTAGCTGAGGATGAACTTTCTGTTCCTCCTGGCTCCATTCTCTCATGGTTGTGCCTCCAGCTTGAGCCACCACATCTGGTTTATGGTTTCATGGAGATTGAACCCAGAGCTTTTTGTATGCTAGGCAAGCACTTTGCCAATTGACCTACATCTCCATCCCTGTTTATATATATATATATATATATTGTTTTGTTTTTGTTTTTTCGAGACAGGGTTTCTCTGTGTAGTTCCGGCTGTCCTGGAACTCACTCTGTAGACCAGGCTGGCCTCAAACTCAGAAATCCGCCTGCCTCTGCCTCCCAAGTGCTGGGATTAAAGGCGTGCGCCACCACCGTCCTTGGCCCTGTTTTATATTTTAATGAGCTAGCATAATAAGCTATAATTAAGTCTTATAGCCATACCGAAATCATATACAACTTTATCTTAATTCATATGTTGCTGATGATTGAATCCAGCACCTTATAAATGGTAGGCAAATAGTCTACAACTGAGCCACATTTCCATACAACAACACCCCACACTTGGTGGTGGTGGTGGTGGTGTGTGAAGAAAGACAGACTCACTTCAGTTTTGGCTTTGGGTTTTAAAATATATTTATATGATGTTGTATATATACATCATGTATTACAGTGATTTTGTGAAGAAGGTCAGTAGACAACTTTGGAGAATAGGTTTTCTCCACTATGAATTCTAGGGATTGAACTCAGGTTGTTAAACTTACACTGTGTTTTAGTTTCATTTTTGATGCTGTGATAGTCTATAAGCAACATAGGGGAGGATAACACATTCACTCGATGAGATAAGTCAAGGCAGGAACTCAAGACAGGAACTTGAAGGCAGGCCTGTTTGCTATTTCACACAGCATTATCCCCAAACAAGCAATGAGCTTTACAGCCAGAGAAGCACAGCAGGGAAAATGAAGAACACCTCCTGCTAGTTGGCTTGCAGGCCAGCTTACACTCAGCTAGTTTCTTTTGTTTGTTTTAAGATTTCTTTATTTTGAGTTCTCTATCTGCATATATACCTGCATGCCAGGTGAGGGCATCAAATCACATTGTAGATGGTTATGAGCCAACATGTGGTTTATGGGGATTGAATTCAGGACTTCTGGAAGAATAGCAAGTGTTCTTAACCACTGAGCCATCTCTCCAGCTCTCATCTAGTTTTCTTACATCAGTTACTACTACTTGAACTACTTGACCTACCAGTGATAGAGCATACAGTGGACTATTCAGTTAAGTCAAGATAACCCCACCCCCAGATGTACTTGAGGCCATTCTGACCTAGGAATTTCTCAGTTAAGGCTGTCTTCTCTGGCTGGAGAGATGACTCAGCAGTTGAGAGCACTGACTGCTCTTCCAGAGATCCTGAGTTCAAATCCCAGCAACCACACAGCTCACAACCATCTGTAATGAGATCTGATGCCCTCTTCTGATGTGTCTGAAGACAGCTACAGTGTACTTATATATAATAAATCTTTTTTTTTTTAAAGATTGTCTTCTCAGATGATTCTAGGCTGTGTCCAGTTGACAATTAAAAGTAACCAGAATATATGGCAAATGCTTTTGCCCACAGAACCTTCTCTCATCAACCCCAACGTCTCACTTTGTAACCCAGACTGGTCTCACGCTTGCAATTCTCCTGCCTCAGGTTCTCTCCTAAATGTTGGGATTGCTATGTAAGTTCTTGGGCCTCAGTGCTAAAACAATCCAGGAGGTCTAGGAATCTGTATCTTTTACAAGGTGCCCAAGTGATTATGCAATACTTAAAAATTATTGTGCTACCTTACCTTACTGAGTTAATTTTAGATTTATTTTATGTATTTGAATATTTTCCCTATATGTGCAGCATGTACAGGTCAAGTACCCATAGAGTGTAGAAGATGGTATCAGATCCTTTGTTGCTGGAGACATAGCTGGTTGTGAGCCACCACCATGTGGATGCTGGGAACTGAATATAGGACCATTGTAAGAGCAACAGATGCTCATAACTGCTGAGCCATATTCCAGTCCCTTAACTTTAAATAAAAACAAACCAACCAACCTAATATATAAAATTTGGAAATTCAAACAAAAAATTAATATTTAGATATACTATAAATGACTTAGTATTTATCTATTAATAATTAATATATAAACTCTGATATTCTCTCTAATTAGGATATGTAACCATGTGTTTTGGAATTAAGGGACAAAAGCCAGACAAATATGGTGTACTTTATAGCATCATATCTGTGTTATACTTACTCAGATCAGTCATTCTAACAAAAAATAGACATGGATGTTATGTTAATGAATGAGCATGGATGTGTTCTAATGAAATTTGTAGTAGGGGTGCTTCTGGGAATCAAATATAAGCAGGCTTATGTAGGCTGGGTAATTTTCTACCCCTAAGATATGTCCCCAGCTCTATAACCTTTTTTATAGGTACTAATATTGAATTTCATATAAATTTCATATTTTTTTCTGATTTTCTAACCATTGAAAAATTATTTTTAACTTATAACCATAAAAAGTTAGGTGGCAGACTAACAGATTTGGCTCATGAGCTGAAGTTTCCTGATATTTAATATATGCTATAACTAGGTTATAAATTTAAAATATTATGCTTAATTTTAAAATGGAACGGTACTGTATGTTTCCTTATTCATAATTTTGATTTCTACTGTTTCAGATACCTCTAGCAACTCATATTTGAAAATATTAAGAAAACTCAAAAAACAAAACAAAACAAAACAAAAAAGCCGGGCGTGGTGGCTCATGCCTGTAATCCCAGCACTTGGGAGGCAGAGGCAGGCGGATTTCTGAGTTCGAGGCCAGCCTGATCTACAGAGTGAGTTCCAGGACAGCCAGGGCTACACAGAGTAAGCTCCAGGACAGCCAGGACTACACAGAGAAACCCTCTCTCGGAAGAAAAAAAAAAAAGAAAGAAAAGAAAAGAAAGAAAGAAAACTCAAGAATTATTCACTAGCTTTAAATCACATGCTATTATTAATAACGTGAAGAAGTCTATGCCTGTCATATTCTATCATGCTTAGGAGACTGGAATGTGAATTATCTCTTTGGGTACCCAGTCCTCAAACCCATATTGCATGCTACCTGTTAGTCAGTAGCTTTAAATATTGTATTGTCTGCCATGATATTACAGTGTAAATGTAAATATCAAGTAAGCTTTATTTTACTTAATAGTCTTTCTCAAAGTGCAGGAAGTTTGAAAAGATACACAGGACATTATCTACTGAATTTGGCTCAGTTGGTAGAGTACTTGCCTAGCCTGTCCTGGTTTCCATCCCTATCACCACATAAAAGTACTCAGGAGGATGAGAAGTTCAAGATTACCCTTGGCTACATAGCCAAGTTGAGGCCAGCCTGGGATACTTGAGACCTTGTTGCAAACAAAAACAAAGGCTGGCTGTGGTATGCACACCTTTACCCTTTAATCCCCAGCATTTAGGAGAGTCAAGACCAGCCTGATCTATATAGTTCCAGGCTGGCCAAGACTAAATAAAGGCTACCTCTTGTCCTCTGTGGCGTTGCTGCAGAACATACAGGAAAAACAAGGTTTGTAGTAGTTGGTGTTTGTTATAGTTAGGAGTCCTCTGCTGTGAGTCTTGGAATGTTTTCCTATAAGGGAAAACTATTGTACTCAATTTCCTTGATTTCTTCAAGGCTTGTGGTAATAGAGTATGGTTGTCATCCTAGCACTTGTTGAGGCTGAGACAGAAGGAGCAAGAGCTTGGTATGTGCTTCAGAGTAAGTCCATACCAGCTTGGCCTACACAGTGAAATCCTGAAAGAAAAAAAAAATAGGAGGTGGTGAAAAAAAATCAAGAACTTGTCCTCAGATTCATGTTTCTGGAGACTTATTTTGTTTATTAAGCATGTAAGAAACCCCTGTTGGGTGCCACATTGTTGAACTACACACTGCAGCTATAAGTAGTTGTATAACATGGCAAGTTTCACATAAATTTCAGAAGTTACAAACATTTTGTTGTTCCTTTTGTTTGGAGTACCTGAGAGCAAATAACTAGAATTCATACTAGCCTCAACACCTTTGTTTCTTATTTGCGAATTTTTTATAACTCTGTGTTTTTTTCCAGAAGCCTCTTAGCAAAGAATTTTACAAAATCCTGGTGTAGGAAGGATATAGTGGTGCAAGCCTGTTATCCTAGGCAGAGACAGGGCAGATTGCAAATTTGAGGCCAGTTGGGGCAAAATGGGGAGACCCTTTCTCAAGCAAGCAAACAGGAAACAAATACAAAGCTTAGGAAGAGGGCTCATTCAGTAATGTGCCTGCTGTGTAAGCATGAGTTTGGATCTCCAGGTGAGGCGGCACACCTCTGTAACTTGGGTGGAGGTGTGGGGGAGGACATGAACAGAGGGAACTGGCAGATCCCTGGTGCTCACTGGCACTGAAGTCTGGCTTCCACACATGCGCCACATGAAGACATACATATACCACATACATACATTCATACATACATACATACATACATACAAACAAACAAACATAAAACAAATCAATTTTGGTATGAAACAATAAGGCTAATTTGTTTAAGATTATAGTAGTCTGGGCTGGAGAGTTGGCTCAGTAGTTAAGAGCACTGATTGCTCTTCCAGAGGTCCTGGGTTCAATTCCCAGCAACCACGTGGTGGCTCACAACCATCTGTGATGGGAGCTGATGCCCTCTTCTGGTGTGTCTGAAGACAGCTGCAGTGTACTCGTATAAGTAAAATAAATAAATAAATTTTTAAACAAAGATTATAGTGATTTATGTGGTTTTATATCATCCTTTTGGGTCAGTTGATTTACCTACTGGTGAGATAATATATGCTGAACTATGGTAATGCTAAATAGTACAATGGAAAATTAATCCAGAAAATAAACTGAGTTTCCAATTCCTGAATAGTCTATTGCCTAGTAAAACTTGAGTCTGCTTTGTTTTCTGAGGTTCATAGAACCTACATTTTAATTTTCACAGTTTATACGTTTATAGGAATCTTTTCCTTAGGTGGTTTTCATGATACCATGCAACCAGAGCATCTATGAGTGTCCTTTTGGAGGCTAAACAGTTGAGACTGGAACTGGAAAGATGGCCCCATGGGTAAAGACAATTGCTACGAAACCTAGCAATCTCAGTTCTGTCCTCAGGACTCAAATGGTAGAGAGAGAACTGACTCCCAAACCGTGTCCTCTCACTATCATACATGCATTGTGGCATATGTGAATGTGTATACATACATACATACATATATACATACATACATACATAACATAATCTAATTTTTAAAAAGACTGTTGACTAGTCAGGGATGTCATTATTTGTACATTGTTTACTAACAGCTAAATTCTCTAGAGCATGAAAGTTAGTAATTGTTACATTTTTTTTCGGAGAATGTTTTTCATATAGACTTTTTTCTGTTATTGTCATAAAAGAATGGAGGTGTAGAGTTAGAGCCTGTTTTAAAATTTTCAGCTTGTTTAAGATAAACTAAATTGTACTCAGTACCTGCTTGGCTTAGTTTTAGTTCCTTTCCTTTCCTTAGAGTTGCATGATAGAAACAGTTTCTAATTATTTCTTTTTTTTTATTCTGTCTGCCTGCTTGCCTGCCTGCCTTCTTTCTTTCCAGACAGGATTTCTAAGTGTAGCCCTGGCTATCCTGGAACTTGCTCTGTAGACCAGGATGGCCTTGAACTCAGAGATATACCTACCTCTGCTTCCTGAGTGCTGAGATTAAAGGCTTATGTCGCCATCACCTAGCTTCAGTCTCTAATCATTTCTGATTGGTTATTACTATAAATATTTCTTGCCAGGGATTCTGAAAATGAACTCTGGACAGGAATAAAGAAAGAAGTGCTGGAACTGCTTGACTATCTCACCAAGCCTGTTTTCTGTATGAAACTGGTAGTATATAATTTTAGATTTTTTTTTCATGGTCCTTGTTGAGTTTATTTTTTCAGTTGCTACTAATGCTTTATAGAACTTTATATGACTCTTTAATTTTCAGTACTTAAAAATAGTTTAAAAGGTACTGCTTTTTTTCTTTTTTAATTCAAAAACATTTTTTTCCAGTCATACAGATCAGCATCTTTTCTTAGGCTACATTATATGCATGTAAATTTATTTCACTTATCATTATTGTGTGTATATATGATATGTGTTGAGGGGGCACATATGCCATGGTACACATGTGGAGGTCTGAGAACAATTTTATGAAGTTAATTTTCTCCTTCTACCTTTACATGGGTTCCAGGCTTCAAACTCAAAAAAGTTATTAGGCTTGTATTGTAAGCACTTGTATGACTAACCCATACATTTTATTTTTGATTTATTAAAAGAAATTTCTGATCATTATAGACTTGAGAATACTAAAGTACAAAGAAGAAAGTAAAGTAATGTAGAATACAGTTATCTTAGACATAATGATTATTCACTTTGTACTATTTTGGTATTAATTTCTTACCTTTTTTAAGAATTATTTCTTTTATATGAATGTTTTCCCTGTGTGTATATATGTTTACCATGTGCAAGCATGCCTAGTGCCTGAGGAATTCTGAAGAAGATGTCAGACTCTGGAACTAGATGGTTGTTAGGTGGCATGTGGGCACTGGGAATTGAACCCAGGACTCTGTAAACAAGTGTGCTTATTGACTGAGCCATCTTTCCAGTCCCCGTCATTTATCTTATTTTTTAATCTTTTAAAATTCTGCTTGCCTTTTTTTCATAGATTTGAAATTACACTACATATGAAATTTTATCTATTTATCTAAAATTTAATTCATTCTGTGCATCTATGTGAGTGCTAGCACTTGCATACCACAGCATTCCTACCTCTGGAAGGTCAGAGTGTGTCCTTCCCAGAGTCAGGGTTTGCCTTCCATCTTCTTGAAGCTGAGTCTCTTTTATTGAATCTGTATCTTCCAGACAAGCTGGCCTTTGAGCCTATCTGATAGGGTCTTCTGATTTTGCCTTCCATATTATAGTAGGATAGGATTATAGATGTATGCTATCCTTCTTTTTATATGGATTCCAAGGATTGAACTCAAGTTGTCAGGCTTGTGTGACAACCATTTTTACCTGCCAGCCATCTGCCTGGCCCCATAATTTTATATTATTTTTTCATTTAATGAATACTGCTTTCTCATGTCATTAAGAAGTTTTCAAAATGTTATTCTTAACACCTTAAATATAGTCTGTTGTAATGCAGCACCTTAATTTATATTTTTTTCAGCACTTAATTCCTGTTTTTTTAATCATAAATATATAACTATGACAACCATTTTACTATGTAAAAATCCCAGCAACTATGTTGAGTGGCTCACAACTGATTGTCCCTCTACCTACAGGGGAATCTAATACCTCTGGTCTCTGAGAGCATCTGTACTAACATGCAAATACACACACACACACACACACACACACACACACGTGAAATGTAAATAAATACAATATTATAAAAATATAATTCTCTAAACCATGGTTTTTTTAAAGTATTTTTATTAGAATGTGTGGATGTCCATGCTCTGCATATGGTGGTCAGAGGACAGCTCTCAGAAGTTGGTTCTTTCCTTCTACCCTGGGATTTAGAGACTGCGTTCAGACCAAATGCTTCTATTTGCTGAACCATCTCACTGGCCCTAAACCTTGAGTTTTCTTGTCTCCCAGCATTCATATGAGTTTCACTTTCAGGCAGATTCCAACTGTATCATTTATGCATCCTAGTTACTGAATACATGAGCCTTTTTCCCTGTAGACATGGGTAGGCCTCTAAGGACAACCTTCCAATGCATCTTTGTTTCCTTGTCTTAAGATCCTTTCAGGAAGCTGGGCATGGTGGCGCATGCCTGTAATCCCAGCACTTGGGAGCCAGAGGCAGGTGGATTTCTGAGTTCGAGGCCAGCCTGGTCTGCAGAGTGAGTTCCAGGACAGCCAGGACTACACAGAGAAACCCTGTCTCCAAAAAACCAAAAAACAAAAAACAAAAAAAACCAAAACAAAAACAACAACAACAACAAAAAGATCCTTTCAGAAAACATCTCTCATTCTTTTTTTTTTTTTTTTTTTTTTTTTTTGGTTTTTAGAGACAGGGTTTCTCTGTGTAGCCCTGGCTGTCCTGGAACTCACTCTGTAGACCAGGCTGGCCTCAAACTCAGAAATCCGCTGCCTCTGCCTCCCAAGTGCTGGGATTAAAGGCGTGCACCACCACCACCGCCGGCTCATCTCACTTATTCTTAGTAGTATCTTTTAATTTGTATATTCCTCTCATTGTTTATTGTTTAGTCCTATAAAGTTTTATATTTTATCCTGGAAAATAGATCAGGAAAGGTGACAGCAAACTGTGCCATTCCTAGACACATGGTCTGCTTGTCAGTCAGTAGTTACAGATGAGCAGTGCGTTAAATCCACATTGAGTGGCAGCAACATCATTCAAGACTTCATTTTTTTTTGTCTCCCTTTGCTTATGTGATAGAAATGTGTTGTTTTTTGTTTTCACATAGAAATAACCGAAGCATTCTTTGTGTGTCACAGATGTAGCAGATGGAGAATGAAGAAATAATTAAAAAGGTGTGAGTGGAATTTTTTAAGTGGGGAGAAAGATTATTCTTACTGTTAGGTAATTAAATTTTCTTAAATGCAGAAATGATGGAAATGACAAGGGATACTAGAATAATGGGATGATTTAAGAATAATTAGGCCTTTTATAAAGACTTCTTCCTCCCATTGTGATCTCTGTTTGGTAGACATGGTAAAAACAAAGGCTTACAAATTGAGAAGGCAGCAGGAAATCCTATTAGTGGCTGCCAGTTTAACATTCAAGACCAATGGAAAGCTTACTTCTGTTAGATTTCAATGTTGCTTCTCCCAAAGTCTTTCTTTTCTTTTTTAATAAGGTATAATTTTGTTTTCATATCATATTCTTATTAGAAATTCCAAATTATAATCATCATTTTTAAAAAAAGATTTTTATTTATTGTTATATGTGAGTACACTGTAGCTATCTCCAGACACACCAGAAGAGGGCCTCAGATCTCAGTACAAATGGTTGTGAGCCACCATGTGGTTGCTGGGAATTGAACTCAGGACCTCTGGAAGATGCTCTCAACTGCTGAGCCATCTCTCCAGCCCCCTCATTTTTTGAAAGTCTGAAATTTGTGTCTTGAGGAAAATTGTTCTCAAATTTATGTAATCACTTTCTACTCCCCCGTCTTACCATAAAGAACCCTTCCTTCTGATAATCACTAAAGGAGAGAATTAGAAGTGGACACAGAGGAAACCCTGAAAGCCAAGATCTGGTCTTGTGATCTGTTAGGAAAACAGGCTCTGGAGCTAGAAGTGAAATTGTCTGCAGCAGAGCAGTTAGGGATTCCCATAGATAAATGATTTGCTTTTCAGAGATATCTGAGTTTTCAGCCATAATGACCATAGTTTTTATATTTATTTGCTTTTATTTACTTATTTTTTGATACTGTGTTGTGGTTCTAGAAAGTACTAAAAAACAATTTATTTGTTTTTTTTTTTAAATGTATTTAAAACAAACAATCCAGAAAACCTTCCTGTCCTCGGGCTATGTGAGGAAGAATGAAGCTCTCATTTCCCATTACCTAATCAGCAGCTTGAGCTGGGTCTCCTAGGAACAGAATTTATTGAAGCAATTTATCCTGGTTAACTGTGATATAAATCTGTGTATACGTATGTACATATAGAGTCTATTCCATTACAACAGGACTGAAGCATCAGTTTCCTTCATAGTTAGACCATGTTCCTATCACATTGAAAGATGACCAAGCAGCCTCTTCTGTTTTATGGGGCACCTCACACTTTTAAACACCGATTAGCTGTGGAATTACTGATTAGACATCCAGAAATACTGGTTTCTAACCTAAAGATAAATCCTAAGAGAATAGGAAGAATATTACCTCGTTGCCCTCAATATAAAGTTTGAGATTTGGTTACAGTTCTGAGGTTGTTTTTAGACGTATTCCAACAATCATTCCTCGTTTACATCCTTTTATGAACCGTCTGTGTTGTGGACGGCTGTATGAAAATGTCCTTAGCACCTTGTTCTACAAGACTACTTTTACCCTTCCTCCCAGTTTTCTCTTTGACTTTTTCCAAAGTACTGTTTATCTTTTAGGGACATTTTTACTGTGATTTGCATTTCTAATCATTATTCATTTCTGCCTGGTTTTTATTCTTAGTTGGAATATGAGAACTTTTCTCAACATTCTGATTGCATTTGTTGTTTTTGACAAAAAATGTTGGGAGACATTTTAAGAGTCATTTTAAAAAGCAATATAAATTCTGTTAAATTCTTCTGAGAAATAGAGGAAATGGATGGTAGTGCCTTTAAGTGCATTTCTTTATCCCCTGCAGCAGTACACATCTGTTGGCTGCAGCAGAGCAGCCTAAGAACTCTGGCCGAGAGCAGCACAAACAGCCGGAACATATTCACCCAGTAAACCCCCAAAGAGTCGACATTTGTTTTATTGCTGCTTTTAAAAACCTAGCCATAAATAGAATCAGAGGGGGGAGGGGCACTGATATTTCTTCATTTGCAACAGACAATTGCTGGAGGGGAGGAGAAGGAGGCTCCCAGTGGGGAGGGGAAGTTTTTATCTTTATTTTTTTATTAATGAAAATCATTTCCCATGTAGTCCAATAGGATGGGCGCTTTGTTTTCTTTGGCAATAATCTGGGATAAACGACCCTTGCCAACAGTCTCGTAGTTTATACACCAGGGAACCAGATTATAGCCCTGTAAAATGGAGCACCCCTCCTATAATCCCTTAATTAATTAAATGACAAATTTTGGTCTTCTCTAGTTCAGAAATATGGCTTCCGCATCGAGCGTTCAGTGAATTTATTGACAGAGAGAGCTGCACTGGTTGTAATTCAGTAGACTAAAGAAATATGTTATGTACTGTAGTAGAAAGAGGGAAAACCCAGCAAAGGCTTAAAATTCCTTGACTATTTAAGTCTGAATTTTCCTAATTAAAAGTTTCAATTGAGGCATAGTAGATCATATGCCACCTGTCTAATGGGTCTCTCCAAAGTAGCCTGTGTTTACAGCTATGATAGATGGCATTCTTGGAACACCTGTTTCTAGGCTTGATATTTTTGAAGCGTATTTTTTTCTCCAGCGTATTTAACATAACTTTTCCCCTACTCCCCTCCCCAGCTCTGCTCTACTTTATGAAATATGGGAGACGACAGACCGTTTGTGTGCAGTGCCCCGGGCTGTGGACAGGTACGTTTACAATATACTTTATTGTGAATGTCTTGTTGTGAATCAAAGTGGCTGTTTTATCACTAAGGCAAAGAGTTTAAAGCCGGTATTTTACGTGATCACTGGAGGTAATCAGATCACAGGATTTGCAGCGTGTAAATCCAAGTTATGAGGAAGTGTAGGCACTCCACTGTAATGAAATCTGCCTTGCTTTCTTCCATCTTGTTATTCTATTGATGTTTGTTTTCCAACACACAGTGTTAAACAATACATGTTACTCTTTCTTCTTTTCTAAAGCTGTCCATCTAAACACAAAGCAAGTTTAGAAATAACTTCTTGACCTTCATGTATATAAAAGTCTACTTAACATATTTAGTCAGCTAAGAATGTTACCATTCATTGTAAGCCTCCAATTTCAGTGTCCCTATAGATTTCTCACATAAGAAAAAGAAATGTTTCTTTTGATTGTTGATCCAAAAAAATCATGCTAACAGCTAAGTCAGGGACAGACAAACCCAACATAAAACTTGAAATCCAATAGTATTCTACAAATATTCCCCATGTCTGATACCATGACATGGACTGTTCTGTGTGTCAGCTCCTACATAATTGTTTGCATATGTGTACATTATACGCTTCTTTTTTATAAAATAATTCTGTTGAAATTGCCTTGTTTTTCATTTTATATTTGACTTTTTTCCCTATATTTTTTCTAATGCTTCTACAAATGATGAAGAAAAAAATGAATTAAAGTTTTATTTGCCTTCATTTGATAGAACCTGAACAATAATCAGTTAGAAATATGTCATGCAACTGTCCAGTGACACTTACTGGTGGTATGTGAGATTGCAGACTGGTTCTATTGTGTATCATAAAATTTAAGCAAGAAGATCTAAGTCTTAGACATGTCTAGGAATTAGAATTTGAGAGGTTGATGAGATGGTGATGGTACAAGAACTAGGAAGAGGATCCCAGATATAAAAAATGCTGAAAATTTCTGATTAGACATTTAAACAAAATCATTGTTTTATACAGGATTCAGGATCCTATGGTGTATTAGGTGTATTTTCTTCCCTATTAAAATTTTTTCTATGTATAGGTATGTTTCCATTTTCAAAAGCATTATTAAAGTAGGCATGTAAAATGATCCGTTCAAATTTGTGTGTACGAATTTTATGATGCTGTGTGTTGTGACTGTACAACTGATACATAGTAATACACTATACTGTTTAAATCTGAGTTCTGGGTGAGTTTATTTTCCTCATATATGGCTTTTTTATTTTTAAGACGAGATCTCATGTGTAGTCCTGGATGCCCTGGAACTCTCTATGTAGACCAAGCTGGCTTCAAATTCACAAAGATCCACCTTAAAGGTGTGTGTCACCATTCCTGGCCAGCCAAGGCTACATGAGACCTTGCCTCACAAACAAATAAACAAAAAATTATATGAGCCAAACATGGGAGTGTACACTTAATAACAGCACCCAGAGGCAGAAGAAAAATGATTTGTGGGGTGGGGCCAAAGCTGTTGAAAGGGTAAAAGCTCTTGCTACACAAGCCTGACAATCTGAGTTTGATATCGAATCCCATGGTGGAAGGTTGAAAAGAGAGTGGACTCTTAAAAATTATCCTTTGACTTCCACATGCACATTTGGCATGTGTGCACCCACACTTATACAGACACAGTAACAATAAATAAAAATTAAAAAGTTTTAAAATTTTAAGATGCCTAGCGGTAGTGGTGCATTTCTTTAGTCTCAGCACTCAGGAGACTGATGCAGATGGATCTCTGTGAATTTGAGGCAAGCCTGGTCTACAAGAGCAAGTTCCAGGACAGCAAGGACTACACAGAGAAGCCCTGTTTCAAAAAAAAAAAAAAAAAAAAATTAAAATTCATTTTGTACTAGAAAAGGAAAGTAGTAAGGACTTTTTACTCTGACTTTTCTCTGTTCGTGAGCCTTTCCCCATATTTCTGAATTGTCACTGGAACGCTTTTCCCCACTAGTGGGAAGTTAAATATGGAACTTGGAACTTGAGGATACCATTACTTCTTTAACAGGATAGAAATCTCCAACTTAAAGGCTTGGTGGCAACGTGACTTTACCTTTTTTGCCTATCAGTAATTGTTCTTTCAGGTAAGATTGTAGTTCTTCAGTTATATTTAGTCCTTTTTAGATTTCTTGTGATATCTGGTAACAAATAGCTCCATAGTAGGATTTCAACAGGTACATGTGATCACCTCATGCTATGTAAAATGGAGAAAATGTGGCAGAAGATACTAATTCGGTAAAGCCAACTACCATTCTGCCTCCTTAAATCTTGCCAGTCTTCATTTTAGAAGCATCCAGAGGGCTCTGAGTTACTTGTAATCTGCTTTTCATTGACTCAAATTATTTGTTCAAAAGTGGTGGAAACAAAAAGGAAAATCCCAGGAAGGAACCATGTTAGTCTAACCTCTGGAAGGCATGATTTAGGACCTGTTATTAAGCCGGGCAGGGTTGCGCACGCGGTAATCCCAGCACTTGGGAGGCAGAGGCAGGCAGATTTCTGAGTTCAAGGCCAACCTGGTCTACAGAGTGAGTTCCAGGACAGCCAGGACTACACAGAGAAACCCTGTCTCGAAAAAACAAACAAACAAAAAAAAAAAAATCAAAGGACCTGTTATTAGAGAAGACTCAAAAATCAGTAGGTTGACTCATGGGTTAAAAGCACTGTTGGTCTTGCAAATAACCACCATGTGACTCTGAGTACCCAGGTATGGCAGCTCACAAAAGTCTATAACTCAATTCTAGGGGATCCAGCACACTCTTCTGACCTCACAGGAACTGCATGCATATAAAGCACAGACATCTGTGTAGACAAAACATTCAAACATGTAAGATTTTTAAAATATTTTTTTAACTCTTTGCTTGGAGATTTAACTCAATAAATGTGCAAGCATTTATACAAGGCTTTGGGTTCAAGCTTCAGCTCAGTAAAGAAAAAAAAAAAAAAACAAAGAGAACTATGGGAATTCAGTTTTGTTTCTGTATCTAGACCTGTGTAGACTCTACCATATGTATCTTTAAACTCAGAAATCTTCCTGTAGTTTAATATTAAGGGACTGTAAAAGGAAAATTTACTTAAAATAGACTAGTAGATTATACCCTCCACTATATAATCAAAACCACCAGGCTTTCAATGGATACATAAACATGTTTTGGTTGCTAGGTTTTTAATGGCTGTTATTTTTGGACTATGTTCATGATCTACTTCCCAACAGTCTGATGTGACACAGCTGAGTTCTAAATACACTGCATGTACTTTAGATTTTTTTTTTGTTTTTTTTTTTTTTGTTTTTGTTTTTTTTTTTTTGGTGTTTTTGGATTTTGGTTTTTTCGAGACAGGGTTTTTCTGTATAGCTCTGTCTGTCCTGGAACTCACTCTGTAGACCAGGCTGGCCTCGAACTCAGAAATCCGCCTGCCTCTGCCTCCCAGAGATTACAGGCGTGCGCCACCACCGCCCGGCTACCTGCATGTACTTTAAAAAATGGCTACCAAAGGTTGTGCTGTCTGCATTGTTGTGTTAAAGCACAGATGATAAGCTTTTTAGTCCTTTTATTCCTATTGTCCTATTGAGACTGTTTTTCTTGAAGCCTCATCACCTTCATGAAGAAGAACTTGGGAAAAAACAATATTCTTGCTTAAAGCCTCTCTATGGAATGTGGTATACCCAGTCATTAATAGAGCTGAGCTGCCTCCTGTGAATGGGTTAGTTTTGTTAAGGCAACAGTTCCCCCAGATACCCTTTTTACTCAGGCCTAGGTGAATCGAGTCATGTGGGCTTTTGAAGCAATTATTAGGTAGTATCTATTTAAGAGTCCAATGCACTTAAACACACCTGTAATTCCAGCCATCTGGCAAACAAACAAACAAAAAGATACCCTGGTTTAGAGGCTGGAAAGATGGTTCAGCAGGTAAGAAGATGTATTGCTCTTGCAGAGGACCTGAGTTTGATTCCCAGCACCCAAATGGTGACTCACAAGCACCTGTAATTCCAGCTCTGAAAGATCTGACACATTTATATGCATATACACATGCAAATTAAAACTAAGTCTTAAAGGTTGAGGGAAAAAAAATGAGACCCCGGCTCAATTCCCAATACTGAAAAAAAGAAAAGAAAAAACAAAAACAGCCAGGCGGTGGTGGCGCATGCCTGTAATCCCAGCACTCTGGGAGGCAGAGGCGGGCGGATTTCTGAGTTTGAGGCCAGCCTGGTCTACAGAGTGAGTTCCAGGACAACCAGGGCTATACAGAGAAACTCTTTCTCGAAAAAACCAAATCCAAAAAACAAAAAAAAACAAAAAAACAAAAACAAAAAAAAAAAAAAAAGAAGAAGAAGAAGAAAAAGAAAAAAGAAAAAACAAAAACAAAAACCAACCTTTCTGTTTAAAAACATTGGTGGCGGGGCATGCCTTTAATCCCAGCACTTAAGAGGCAGAGGTAGGTGGATCTTTGAGTTCAAGGCCAGCCTTGTATACAGAGTGAGTTTCGGGGCAGTCAGTGCTATATTAATAAACCCTGTCTCAAAAAAAAAAAAAGTATAAAAAATGGCTTTGCCTTTGTGTTTTTGTTAAAATAGTAGAGATATTATTGGTGCTGAGTCTAGAAAGCATTGTAGGAAAAAACTTTTTTAAGATGGGACTTCATTGTATTGCTAATCTAAAACTCATGGGCTCAGTAATCCTCTTGCCTCAGCCTCCCAAGTATAAGACCAATTGAATGGAAGCAAGTATACTTGCTATTATCAGAAATCCTAAATTTGGGATGTTATTTCATGTGCAGTTAGATAACTACCTTTGGTTGCTTCCGCCCATTTTGTGTGTGTGTGTGTGTGTGTGTGTGTGTGTACATGTGTAGTATGTGGGCATGCATGCATATGTATGTGTGTGTATATATATGTGCATGCGTGTATACGTGCAAATGGAGACAAGAGATCAGCCTTGGGTGTCGTTCCCCAGGATCTATCATCCATCTTTGTATTTTTTATTGATAATTTTTTATTGATAATTATATATAATGTATCTTGATCAGATCTATCCTTTCATTTCCCTTCTCTCCATTTCATACTCTATGCCCTTCCCTCCTAACTTCAAATGCTTTTTCCCCCCTTGAATGCACTGAGTCTACCTACTATTCTCTAGATTCATGGTTGTAGGTCTGTCTACTAAAGCATGGATAGCCTTTGAGGGCCATATCCCTAAAAGCAGATTCTCCCAACCCCGGCAGCCATCAGTTGCAGTAGTTCCTCAGCTGGGAGTGGAACTTCATGAGCCACCTCTCCCATCCTCTCTGGAAATTTGGGTGGCTTAATCTTTGCAGATCTTAAACATACAGTTGCAGCCTCTTTGAGTTTGTGTGTTCAACAACTTGATAGAGGATTTCTCACTGGGACCTGGAGCTGGCTGATTAAACTAGACTGGCTAGCTAGCTGGAAAACTCTAGTAATCTATATTTTTCTGAGTCCTCAGCTTTGGAATTACAAGTGAGAGCCACCCACACCTTTCATATGAGTGCTGGAGATCAAACTCAGATCATCATTCTTGCATGACAAGCACTTTACCAATAGACTGATCTCCTCAGCTTTTATTACCAAGGAATCAACAAACTCCATACTGCTATGTTATTCTATCAGGAACATATGCTGGCTTACAGAACAAATTAAGCAGCTTTAAATAAAAATTATAGATATCATCAAGTCTTAAAGTAGAAACTGGATATATCTGTTTATTATGTAGGTTGTTTCTGAAGAACAAGACATTTCCTCAGAAGACAGTATTCATTGTTAACCACTGAGAAGTTTCTGTTGTAACTATGCTAAACAGTCCTGTCATTTAGGAAAATGATTATTTCTCTCTCCAGTGTGACCCCAGGTATTTACTCTCAAGATCTTCTTTTCTCTTAAAGTACACAGACCTCCAGGACCTTCAGTTGTACAGAAAGTTTGAGGTTAGCCTGGGTTAATTGAGACTTCATATTAAAATAAAGAAAAGAGCAACAGCAGCATTCTAGTTGTAGTGGGATTGAGAGCACCTTCTTGTACCTTCATATCATAGTAGGAATAATGTTTATGGTGCTGCAGTCCTGGCTTCACTTGGCATCTAACCAACCTCCAAAGCTCTTTATTGCTTTGTATCCTTTGCCTCTATAAGCATTGGCCCTTAAATCTCTATTGCTCTGTAATATATGAGGTAACAAATAACTCCTATGATTGGCTAAATGCTGCTGTGTTACAAAGGTATGTTTTATTGTCTTTATAACACAAATCTATAGATTATTTCTCTTATCCCTGCTTTCCCATTAGAAGGGCCATACTGGTTCTATGGGACCCTGGATCTTTCATTCTGCCCCTTTGGCAAGTTTCCCTAATATCTGTCATGAGCACAAAAGAAAAGCAAAGAATGACTTGATGTTGATTACTCATTCTTTATGTTAGGGGAGCATCATGAATTGAAAAATGTCCAGGACAGAAATGGGTTAGGTAGGCAAAGGCTCTTGTGGTGGTGTATACATGCTATGTTTATGTGCTATGACAGGTGAAGGTAATTTTAGACAAACAAATAAGCTTTTCATTCTTACCCCCTGCTAAGATTTTTTAACTCAAAATTTCATTTAATAATTCATATTTTATTCAATAATTCATTTCGTTCCCATCTGGTAAGAGTGACTGCATGCTGTCAGGCAGCTGAAAATATACTACATTATACACAATTAGGCCTAATGTTAACCTTATTTTTTGTAAAGTGTTGATTTTGTAATAATTTCCAGTCCACTTTTGAGACTTCTGTGGTTTTATGTAAACTGTGATGAACTGGGCCACAAGTATATATTAAACACAGAATTGGGACTAGACTTAAAAATGCCCAGAGGAATTAAGGACTAGGAATTAACTGGTTTCTTAAAGTCAAATATGATCTCTTGATGCTCTCTCTAAGCACGTGACTGGGTTAATTTAGCACTTTGTGTTATTATATATTATACTGTTATTAGAAGCATATAGTACATTAAGGCATCCTTGCTTTAGCCTGTTTCCCCATCCCTGCCAAACAAACAATTAAATGATGCTATATGAATATAATTGGAACTATAATTAGGAAATTAAACAAATTTTTCATTCATTAACTCTTGTTTTTCCTACATACAACTAAGTATTTTTAAAAAAAATTGAGCCAGGCGGTGGTGGCACACACTTTTAATCCCAGCACTTGGGAGGCAGAGGCAGGTGGATTTCTGAGTTCGAGGCCAGCCAGGTCTACAGAGTGAGTTCCAGGACAGCCAGGGCTACACAGAGAAACCCTGTCTTGAAAAAACAACAACAACAAAAAAAAAAATAATTGGGAGTGTTGAAATTTTTGACAGAGCATGCCTGGTAAAATAAAATAAAATCCTGTATCTTTGTATTTCAATAGTTCTTCCTAACCCTAAACTCCTCCCCACACCCATTTATCTTACTATTTACTTATTTCTTTTATACTTTTTAAACAAACATGAATTTATAAAGTGCCTGGATCTCATAGACTCTTCTTCCATTTATCTCACTTTGCCACCATTGCTAAACCACACATTGCTAGATTTTTAACTGGTTGGATGCTGTCACTGTATAGAACTCATCATTCTTTAATCAAATAATCTTCAGCCAATTCAGCATATTAAAAAAGAAAAACCTGGTGTTCTCTCTCTTTCTAGTTAATGCATTTCTTTAATGCATATTGACTCACATAGCAGTCACATTCCATCTAAAGTCCTTGTTAAGGCCTCTCTGTATGTGGATTCATAACACATCTGTGTGTACATCAGCAGTGCTATATAAATAATAATAAGTAATCACCAGATGGCCTATAACTGCTCCTCTGGACCCTCTGGGTCTCTTGAAGCTGTTAGTAAAGTCTTCTGGCATTTTGCTGGCGAAAATTTGTCATAGATTTATTTCTAAAAAAATTCAAACTCACAACTGGGTGTTTAGGACTAGATGTTGCTGTCTGTGTTGTAAATATTTAACAGGCAGTGCACAATGGCAAGTAAAGGCTATTGCATACAGTGTACACACCACCCACAGCGGCTGTGGAGCTCCTCTGCCCTCCCAGCTATTTAAATAGGAAAAGAAATGTCAGTAAACTGCATTATGAATAAATGTGAGGTGTTTTCTGGAATATTTTTCTTAAGAAGGAAAATGTCAAGATTTTGCTCACAGGATTGTAATCAGGCTGAATTAAGCTTTTTAGCTGGTAACTTCAATAGCACACTATGTATTTTTAAATTGAACTTTATGATACTTTGAGAAAAGCTCCTTCAGAAGGAGTTTGGTCAAATCCTGGGTTTGAGCTTAATTGAGATTTTATTAGCAAATAACAAACCCTTTTTAATGAGTTACAATGGCCTGTATTAGAAATGTAACTCAAAAGCCGGGCATGGTGGCGCACGCCTGTAATCCCTGCACTTGGGAGGCAGAGGCAGGCGAATTTCTGAGTTCGAGGCCAGCCTGGTCTACAAAGTGAGTTCCAGGACAGCCAGGACTAGACAGAGAAACCCTGTCTCGAAAAACCAAAAAAAAAAAAAAAAAAAAAAAGAAAGAAAGAAATGTAACTCAAATGTAACTCAATTTCATTAAACTTAAGACATGCATTGTTTTTCTAATATTATTCATAAAACAGACATCTTTATTTTTGTTCTCATTTCATTAATTTTTATGGAAAGGGTTTGTATTTTGTTGGGGGAAATTTTGTCCTGCTTTTTCCACAGCATTTCACTCTTTCTGATCCCTTTGCTTCTGATCCTGTCACCGGACAGTTGCTCAGAACAGTCATGCACATTTATGAACTTAAAATAGACTTCATTACTACTACATTGATGGTTCCCTTTTTCTTTGTTTGCTATAGATAATCAAAATATTTTTCACCAAAAATTGAGCATCTTCCCTTTCAAGCCTCATTTTCTTAACTCTTTAATCGTTGAATCAAACTATCCTTTAAACTGCAGCGCATGGCTATTGTTTTTTTAGACAGGATGTTTGAAAGAAAGCTTTTCTCTAGAATTCTCATCCTAAAAGATGATACAAACTATGAGGGGAAATATTGCTAATATCTTATTTTAGTGAAATTTTGCTTTTTAATTTTCTCAAAATTATCATGTTTATAGATAAGATTTTCAGAAGGGAAATATCATGAAGGCAAAGATTTGAAGCAATATCTTTTGTGTTTTGCCTTTGAAATTTCTTTATTAAAATTTACTATCTAAGATAGCATCTAAGATGCATGGGTAAGAATCTGGATTTCTAGTGGTCCTATGAAGTACAGACAGAATGAGAATGAGCTTTGTGAAATTAGCTCGTTTCCAGTCTGGCATCTCCATGTGCTTTGTGTGGCTGCTGATTCTGCCGGCAGATTGAAGTACTGAACCAACTTCTGTTCTAAATGCTCAAATTGCCAGCCACCATTCTGGCTTTTAAATTTTGTTCACATCCATGATACCAGATTTTGAGCAAGCATAGCTGTCTTTTAGATCCCAGACAGAATTTGTAATTCCCTATGAATTAAGGAAAGAGTTTTTCCTTTTTGCCTTTGAAAATCTTGGAGTGGCACTGCAGAATAAATCTAGCCTTGCTTTGTCCTTTGTGTAATTGTAGAAAGCTAAGCATTCTAGTATTTAGCATTCGGTATTTAGCAGATTGGCAGTCAGAATTGCAGCTCTGCTTATGAAAGACACAGTGTCTTGAAGAGCCATGAATACTGTTCTAGAAAAAAATCATCCTGGGGCAAAAGAAACAGCTCCTTATCCTCCCAAGGGTCAGATCTTCTGATACTAAGCAGTTATCCCTTGATTTTCCTGAAAAATAGCTCAATCTACCATACAGATTGGCACCAGCACAAATTACAGTGCCAATCTGATTCCTTAGCCACATGGAAAGGCATTGGTGATGCCAAAGGCTTAATGGTGGTGATTGTTCTGCTGAGGATCTGTGTCCCTTGTAAGCCGCTTGGCTTTTCTTCCTCTGAGTGAGATAACTTTTGATGTTTACCCATCAATCACTGTAAGACGTCACTGTGAGAGGGCCAATGTTACATCCTCCTCTCTTTAAGCTTTGCTCCTTGTCTCTGGTTCCTGTCCTCCGTGGGTTGAGAGCAAGCTATAGTTTTTCTTTTTTTCTTTTCTTTTACTTTCTTTTTTTTCTTTCTTTTACTTTCTTTTTCTTCTTACCGTGGTTCTTATTAGCCCCTGTGCTGGATGGATATTATTAAACAGTGTTTTCTTGTTTTTAAATTAATACTTTATTTTTAGAACATTTTGTACATGTGCTCTTTGAGTATATGCAGAGCTCTCATATGTCTTTTTTCCTCTACTCCATAGTTTCCCTTGTTAACATCTTAAGTTAATATGTCATGTGTGTGATAAGTAATCAGAAAATATATATATTTACTGACTAAAGTCCATGGTTTTCATTAAGGTGCACTCTCTGTGTGTACCTTCTGTGGATTTTGACAAGTTAATAAGTATATGTATCTTTCATTACAAAATCATACTGAATAGTTTTATTGCCCTAAAAAAATATTATGTGTTCCAGCTGTTCATACCTTGGTAACCAGTCTTTTTGTGCAGGAGTGCATGCATGTTTGTGTGCATGCTTAAGGACCGAGTGTGTGTGTGTGTGTGTGTGTGTGTGTGTGTGTGTTGTGTGCATGCTTAAAGATGGGAGTTAGATCCCCAAAATCCATGTAAAATGATGCCTGGTGTGATAGTATTCACTTACAATCCAATCCCAGTGTTAGGGAAGTAGAGATAGGCAGATTTCTGGTCTTACTAGTTAGGCAGTATACCCTGCATGGTGAATTCTATCTAGGCCAGTGGAAGACTGTCACAAGAGGGAATAGAAGTGCCGGGCGGTAGTGGTGGTGGTGGTGGTGGTGGTGGTGGTGGTGGTGGTGGTGGTGGTGCACGCCTTTAATCCCAGCACTTGGGAGGCAGAGGCAGGTAGATTTCTGAGTTCAAGGCCAGCTTGGTCTACAGAGTGAGTTCCAGGACAGCCAGGGCTACACAGAGAAACCCTGTCTCGAAACAACAACAACAACAACAACAACAACAACAACAAAGAGGGAATAGAAGGTAAGTAGCATCTGAGAAGTGATACCCAAGGTTGCCCATGGGCCTACACACATGAACATACATGTGCATCACACGCATGTACACACACACACACACACACACACACACACACAAAGAGGGAGTAAATGGTAGCTTACAATGTGAAACCAGCCTTGCCTAAATGTCCAGTTTCAAGATATCCAAGACTATGTAGTCAGACCCTTCTCAAAAGGTGGGGGAGACTGATTTTTTAACTGAAAGAACTAGAAAACTAAAATCTAAAACTCATGGCTCCACTATCCTTTGTTAACAAGCCCAAAGAAGCATGGTAGTATCACCTTTGTGAACTCTAGGTCTTCTTACTTTCTTATTCTCATTCTCTTCTTTCTTATTTTGTTTTCTAAGCCTATTAGCTCCCAGAAGGCAAATGATGGTATCTGGCTATTTGCCTTTGTATAGTACTAGGTAATGGTGACGTTTTTGTTCTAGGATCACCAAATTGATGATGATTAGAAGTATTTAACAGTGTACTGAGATGTATTTTTTTCTCCACCAATCAGTTCTTTGGTGTTTTGGGCATGTGATTGTGTGGAGGATCTTACCTGTTGAATAACAAATTTCTTCTCTGCTCACATATCACATCTTCCTCTTCTTTGACATCACAGCATCTCTAAAGATTTATTTATTTTTGTTTTGTTTTGTTTTTTAGGTTTTTCGAGACAGGGTTTCTCTGTGTAGTCCTGGCTGTCCTGGAACTCACTCTATAGATCAGGCTGGCCTCGAACTCAGAAATCCTCCTGCCTCTGCCTCCCAAGTGCTGGGATTACAGGCATGCACCACCACGCCCAGCGGCGTATTTATTTTTAATGTATATGAGTACACTGCTGCTGTCTTCAGACACACCAGAAGAGGGCACCAGATCCCATTACAGATGGTTGTGAGCCACCTGTGGTTGCTGGGAATTGAACTCAGGACCTCTGGAAGAGCAGTCAGTGCCCTAAACCACTGAGCCATCTCTCCAGCCCAACATCACAGCATCTCTATAAATCCCTTCTCCTGCATTACAAACTGTGGCACATGAATGCACCAGATATTCTACTTGTCATTATTATTGAAAATAAATGACTAGTTAGATACATGAAAATTCTTATGTGAAATAATTTGTGACAAAAATGTATAGAAGTTGCCAGCATGGTGACACACTCCTTTATTCCTAGCACTCGGGAGGCAGAGACAGGTAGATCTCTGTGATATCCAACAATAAGGAAGGAGTAGACACTGGTGCTGGAAAGGATCAAAACATCAGTGTAGGGGAATACCAGAACAGGGAAGTGGGAAGGGGTGGATGGGGGAATAGGGGGAGGGAAAAGGGCATGTGAGACCTTTGGGGGATGGGGAACCAGAAAAAGAGAAATGAAATGTAAATATAGAATATATCCAATAAATTTAAAACAAATGGCAATCTTGCCAAAAGCAATATACAGATTCAATGCAATCCCCATCAAAATCCCAACTCAGTTCTTCATAGAGTTAGAAAGAGCAATTCTCAAATTCATCTGGAATAACAAAAAACCCAGGATAGCTAAAACTATCATCAACAGTAAAAAAAAAAAAAAAAAAAAAAAAACTTCTGGGGGAATCAATATCCCGGACCTCAAGCAATACTACAGAGCAGTAGTGTTAAAAACTGCATGGTATTGGTACAGTGACAGGGAGGCGGATCAATGGAATAGGATCGAAGACCCAGAATTGAACCCACACATCTATGGTCAATTGATCTTCGACAAAGGAGCTGATCTCCTTGTACTAAGCTCAACTCCAAGTGGATCAAGGACCTCCACATTAAACCAGACACACTGAAATTAATAGAAAAGAAACTGGGGAAGACCCTTGAGGACCTTGGCTCAGGGGGAAAATTCCTGAACAGAACACCAATTGCTTATGCTCTAAGAGCAAGAATAGACAAATGGGACCTCATAAAATTACAAAGTTTCTGTAAGGCAAAAGACACTGTCAAAAGAACAAATCGGCAACCAACAAATTGGGAAAAGATCTTCACCAGCCCCACATCCAAAAATTCTCTTAATATGCATTTATTTTATTTCTGACATTTACTTAACACTTACTTAGTTTATAAATGTGGATCATTTTAAATTAGCCCTATATAAAAGCTGGGCATGGTGTCTCACGCCTTTGATCTCAGCACTCTGAGGACCCAGTGGCAGGCAGATCTCAGAGTTTGATTCCAGCCTGGTCTATCGAACAAGTTCCAGAATAGCCAAGACTACACAGAGAAACCCATGTCTAGGAGGTAGAAAAGCTCTATATGTAATAGTAGGAAATACCTCACTAGAGCCTTCAATATTATGAATGTATCAGCTGACAAGGTCACAACTTATGAAAATGATCTCTCTGGGTTACCCAAACTGCCATTTTGTTTATTTTATGTGATTCTTCTGATAGATCGATTAGTTGTTTGAGAGTGCATCTGTCTTTTGGGGATTGGGGCAGGGGGACATGTTGCTAGAAGTATAATGGTGATACATACCTAATCCTAGTACTGGAGACTGAGGCAGGGAGATTATGAGTTCAAGACCAGCCTGGACTGAATACAGGATTTTGTCTCAAAAACAAGAAAGGAGCTAAGGTTGTAGCTGAATTAGTAGAGTGTTTGTCTAGCATTCATGAAGTCCTGGGTGTGATCCCCTGTGCTGCAGTACTGTTATATAAGCATAGTGGCACACTCTTAATGATCTCAGCCCTCAGGAGATAGAGGCAGGACAGAAGCTTGCAGTCATCCTCCGTAGTTCATTTGAAAGCAAACCTAGTCTCCCAAGAGGTTATCAGGTAGACAGTGGCCAGATAGTGGAAGGCTATTTAGAAAGATTATTTATGGCTGGGCAGTGGTGGCGCACACCTTTAATCCCAGGACTTGGGAGGCAGAGGCAGGCAGATTTCTGAGTTCGAGGCCAGCCTGGTCTACAGAGTGAGTTCCAGGACAGCCAGGACTACACAGAGAAACCCTGTCTCAAAAAAACAAAACAAAACAAAACACAAAAAAGAAAGATTATTTATGTATTTACTGGTGTGTGTGTGTGTGTGTATGTATGTATGTGTGTATATATATATATACACATACATACATACATACATACATGTGAACTTTATGGAACCAGTTCTCCCAGCTATTGAGTTCTGGGGACTCGCTTAGGTTTATTTACCTGATGAGCCATCTCTATGGCTTGAAAACTACAATTTACTGTTTTTGGTTATTTGTTTAAATTTTCAACATTTTTATTTTGTGTGTGTGTGTAAACCACAGTGCACATGAAGGTCCAGCAATTCCTAGGAGTTGGTTCTCTTCTTCCACCATGTGGGGCCCTGGAGACTGAACTCATTGCAGAGCTTGGCAGCAAGTATTCTTACCCAGTGAGCCATCTTATTTGTTCCTAAAGAATGTATTTTTAAGATTTGTTTATTTTTATTTTCATATTTATGGATATTTTGCCTGCATGTAGGTTTGTTCACCACATGCACTAGGCAGCAGAAGAAGGATGTGTCTACCCTGGAGGAGTTACAGAAAGATAAGAGCTTAGCATCTCTGAGCCCCCAAAGGCTCCATTTTAATTATAAGCTACAGTTACCTTTCTATGTCTCTACTCCCAAACTCACCTTCCCCACGAAAAAGTCTTTCATTAATAGTTAATGCAACCCAGTGAAAAGAAGTGTGATAGTTTTAAAGATCTCAGTTGTGGTATATACTTGAATTTGACAATCTAATACCAAAATGGGCAAATTGTGTTATAGACATGTCTCTCCAGTGAGCATCATTTTTTTTTTATACATTGGCAATCTATATATGTTAGGTTTATTTTCACTGTATATGTTCATAACTTCAGACATTTGCAATTTTATTTCAGTTTCCTGTATGCTTCTTATAGTTAAGGGAGAGACTGTAGTTTGCTTAAGCTGGTTTGAAAGAGGAAGATAAGAGTAGTTACTTAGCATTTTTCTAGGAGCTAGATGTTTAATATGTTTTATAAAGAACCACATTAAATTGAATAATTCATATCTTACCATTTCAGTCTTTCCTTTGAGTGTTACTGAGGTAGTTGCCTAGGTACTAGAAGGGGAGGCTATGTTTCAGCATTTTTCCCCTTCATATGATTTTGAAACTACACCTAGAGAGGGCCTTATGGAGACTGTGCTTTCTGTTAACACATGACCGCCCTGAAGAAAGGGCTGTGGACACATATACCAAACAACTCTTGACAGAGAAGTCAGTGGTTAAAGGTTTGAACATACTGTATCTTGTTGATTATTCTTGTGGTCCTCAGGGACACATTTTGCTCCTCTAGAGACAGTAATCAGGCTTGTCAAAGTTGAATGGCTTTTTGTTTTTACTTTTTTCTAGTAAAATGCAGTGTGCTAAGCCTTTCTGAGAAGCCATTTCTTTCCACATGAACAGAAGGTCATGAATACTGTCTCTGAAACAAAGGAGAAATAGCAATAGAAAAATCCGTGGTTAGAGTATAGTTTGATTGGAGCTCTATCAAAGAAGAAACAGCTCTGCCTTAGAAGCTGGCTTCCTGCAGTCCTTTGCTTGTTTGTTTGCTGGCTTGTTTGTTTGGGCCAGGCAGGGTCTTGCTATGTAGCCCTGCTGATCTGCAATTCACTGTGTAACCCAGATATTGGTCATTTCTCCCTCCCTCCCTCCCTCCCTCCTTCCCTCCCTCCCTCCTTCCCTCCCTCCCTCCTTCCCTCCTTCCCTCCCTCCCTCCCTCCCTCCCTTTCTTATTATTGTCCTCCTTGTTTTTGAGATAGGGTTTCCTATAGCCCAGGTAGCCGGGGCTTACCTCAGATTCACAATGAGACTTTGTCCTTGGTCCCTCAAGTGCTGGGATTGCAGGCATGTCCTATCATACATGGTAGGAGCTTGGGTTTTTAAAAATATATTATATATATATATATATATATATATATATATATATATATATATGTATGTATATATACACACACACTATATATATATATACACACACACACTATATATACACACACACTATATATATATATAAAATCACACTATATATATATACATATATACACAATATCATCTTTTGGGGAGTGTGATTTAAGTGTGGTGCATACGTGCCATTGTATGTTTATGGAGGTCAGAAGACAGATTGTAGAGTCCTCACCTTGTTGAGGTAGGGTGCATAAATATACAGTACCCACACCTTTAGTTCCTGCACTGGGAGGCAGAGGCAGTATGACTTCATTTCGAGGCCTGTCTGGTCTACAGAGTGTGTTTCAGGATGCCCAAAGCTACCCAGAAAAACCTCATCTCAGAAACAAACAAAACAACAAAAACAAAAAATGGATAACAGGTGTTAGACACCATGCTGTTTATGCTGTTCTGGAAATTGAACATAGGGCCCCCTGCATTCTATGCAAACACTGTACCAACTGAGCTAAATCTTTAGCCCTATTAATAAAAAATTTAAAGACAATTTTAGGTTCATACAAAATTAAGTAGGAAGTAGAGTCCTCATATACCCCCTGTGAGCACAATGTACAACCTTCTCACTATCAGCACACTGAAACACTGATAAATTTGTTATATATGATCAACCTACACTGACACATTATCAGAGTCTATAATTTACATTAAAGTTCACTTTAATGTTGCACATCCTATACACTTTAACAAATATATAATGACTTGTTTATGTCATTGTCATATCATATGGAACAGGTTCACTGTCCTAAAAATCCTGTGTTGTGCGTGTTCATCCCTCCGTCTTCTGGCTACCACTGTTCTTCTTTATTATCTTCATGGTTTTTTCTTTTCCAGACTATCATACAGCCTGTATCCTTTTAGATTAGCTTCTTTCACTTACCAGTATACACTTATATTTCCTCTATATCTTTTCTTGCTTTAAGTAGCTCATTTCTTTGTAGTATTGACTAATATCCTAGTTTGGGGATGTCAGAGCTTATTTATCCATTCACCTAATGAAGGACATCTTGGTTGCTTTCCAGTTTATGTAATTATGATTTCAAATATGTGCAGGCTTTTATAGGGACATATATTTTTAATTCATTTAGGTAAAAACCCAAGAGTACAATCACAAGACCGTTTGGAATGAATGTGCTTAGATTTTGGAGAAACAGCCAAACTGGAGCCTTTGAGAAGGCTCAGCAGGTAAAGGTTCTTGCTTCCAAGCCTGACAGTTTAAGTTCCTCGTGACAGGAAAGAAAACGGACTTCCTAAAGTTGTCCTCTGACCTCCAGGTGCTATAGCATGTATGTGCCTACACACATACACACACACACACACACACACACACACACACACACAAGCTGCCAAACTGTCCTCAAAGTACAGTATTGTAGTCCCACCTACAAAGAGTGAGAGATCCCAATGCTCAACTTCATCAGTATTTGTTGTAGTTAAAGATTTTGAATTTTGCCTTGTCTGATGGGTATGTGTTGGTATTTTCTCTCTCTCTCCACCCTTTTTGTTTTATTGGATATTTTCTTTATTTACATTTCAAATGTTTCCCCTTTCCAGGTCTCCCCTTCGGGAATCCCACCTATCCCATCCCCTCTCTCCCTGCCTTTATGAGGGTGCTTTCCCACCCACCCACCCACTCACTCCCATCTTTGCACTCTGGCATTCCCCTGCATTGGGGCATCAGACACACTCAGGCCCAAGGGCCATGTTAGGTTTTTTTGTTTTGTTTTGTTTTGTTTTGTTTTGTTTTTACTGTTTTAGTGTCCCCTTTCTTTTTAATGATTTACTTTTTTTTCTTTTTAGTGGATTTGCTTATTTTATGTGCATTGGTGTTTGTCTGAGGGTGTCAGATCCCCTGGAATTGGAGTTACAGATAGTTGTGAACTGCCATATGGGTGCTGGGAATTGAATGCTGCTCCTCTGGAAGAGCAGTCCTTAACCCCCGAGCCTTCTTTTCAGCCTGATTCACTTGTGTTGGTGTTTTACCTACATGTATGTTTATGTGAGGGTGTCAGATCTCCTGGAACTAGAGTTACAGACTGTCTCGCCTTCCCTTTCTCTCTTCCCCTAAAATACAAGAAAGATAAGAAAAAAATCACTTATGAAAATCATTTAGTGATTTTCGAATGTAATTTTTCTTTGTTGATCCTCCTCCTTACCTCTTTCCCCCATCCCCCATCCCCTTCCCTTACAGACTTTTTATCCCCAATAGCTCTGCTCTAGTGTCTATTACCGTCCTCTTCCCAGGAAAGCTGGCTCTGATGGTATGGGCAAGACAAAGCTGTCAGACTGTCCAGCTCAACTACCACCCAGATCCAGGGTTTTGAGTTGGGCCAGCCGAACATCTTCCCCATCTGTGAGCTACAGAGCTCAGAAGGGGTTGGTCCTGTGGATCCAGAGTGGTAGTGTCCCTACTACTCAGGGAAATAGCAAGATATCTGAGAGTCTCTATGAGGTTCCAATATTGATGTTGTAGAAGGAGTCAGAGGCCTCAACTAGCCTAATGACTCATTGTAATGAACATTTGAAAGTTAAACTGTTTTACAAAAGGGTATACTGCTTCCAATGCCACTACAAAGAATATGAGTATGAATATGAATATGTGATGGAGATGTGGGAAAGACAGAGGAGTGGAATGGTACGTGCATGGAAGGCTGTGAAAGAGGAGCAGCTCATTGCCCAGAAGGGTCAAGAGATGGTTTTTGTTGTTGTTGTTGTTGAGAAGTTCAACATAATTGAAACAATTTGGTATTATTTTAGACATACACACAGGCAAAACATTCATATACATAAAATAAAAATTTTAAATAATATTTATTCTTTGGCCAGGTTGTACATTTTATCCATATTTTGATATTTATAAACACCTCATTACTCCCTGGAACTCACTCTGTAGTCCAGGCTGGCCTTGAACTCAGAAATCTGCCTGCCTCTGCCTCCCAAGTGCTGGGATTAAAGGCGTGCACCACCATGCCCGGCTCTGATGTTTGCTTTTTAATAACCCACTGTGTTTAATTAAGCTTGCTTACACATGCATGAGTATGAGATCATTTACTTGAGCATGGGCAATTTATCAATGGCTACTGAAGAAAAATGACTCCCTCCTTCTTCAGCAGGCATTAACTGCCAGGAGCTCCATGGCTAGGGCTTCATGAGCTCCTCCCACCTCCATGCTGAAATGTTGAAGAGATCAGACTTGCAGAGCTAACCACAGCTGCTATGAATTCATGAGTGCAGTGAATGTGTTCTATCCAGAAGACAGTGTTCACAGCACTCATCCCTGTTCTCTGGCTCTTACATTGTTTGTCTTGTCTTCTTTGATGTTCCCTGAGTCAGAGAAGTGGGAGCCAGAGGTGGGGCGGATTATAAATATCCCATTTAGGGCTGACTAGTTAACATCCACTTATACTAAGCACTTCGACCAGCTATGAGTCTGCATTCACTGTTGCTCACTACAGAAGGAAGCTTCTCTGATGAAGATTGAGAATATCATAAATCTAAGAAGATAAAGCATAAATGTTTAGAAAACAGTTTGCTGCCATATACCCTCTAGGACCCTCCTCAGCTTTTGACTAAGTTTACAGTCCCAAGCGTAAATTAATTCCCCTTTGTAGAATGAGCCTAAATCCAACCTGAAAGTGGCTGGTTATCTCCACAGCAGTCATACCCCACTGCTATACCAGTTACATATCTTACCTAGCAGGTTGGCCTACCTTCAGCTTCTGCTCCTCTTTCCTCCATCTTCCTAAATCCTAGGATTATAGACATAAGCCACCCACCACACCTGTTTGTGTGGTGCTAGGGATTAAATTAAGGATTTTGTACATGGTAGGCAAATGTTCTACCAGTTAGGATACATAAAAACAAATTGCTGTATTTGAAACTGAGAAATTAATTTTGTATGTAGTTGGAGGGGCCTTTGTAAGCTTGAGATGGCCATGTAAACACTAGCTTTAGAGAACAAAGTCTTTGTCTTACTTTTCAATTGCTGTGATAAAATACCATGACCAAGGCAACTTACAAAAGAAGCATTTAGATGGGTTTCAGTGGGTTAGAGTCCTTGATGGTGAAATGAAGCACAACAACAGGAACAGCCAAATACTCACACTTTAATCTTCATAAGCAGGAGGCAGAGAGAGCACAGGAATGGAAATGGGAATAGTGTGGGCCCCCAATGACACACCTTCCAATCTTTTCTAAATAATTCCATCAGCTGGCGGCCATGTTTTCAAACATGAGCCTGAGGCTGGGGGGAGGGACAGTCTCATTAAAACTACCACAATCTTTCTCTCTCCTTTTCCTAGTTTCCTATTTATTTATTTATTTATTTATTTATTGCCTTCATTTGTATAGCAGTCATATGTGTGAACACTCAGAGATGCTCTCTACTGAGTTCATTCTCTGCTCAGCATATTCCAAGCCTCAGCATATTCCAAGCTTCTGTGTTTTGAAGATATGTTCACAGTTTTATTTTCCATAGTGAGGTTTTCAGCAGCTTAGGCTAAGCACAGTATACTAGATTTTCCAAGCTTTAATGTTAAAATAGCACTTTATCTTTGTTCTTTCCACCCATTTGTGACATACTGGGATTATAACATTTACTGTGTGACAAATTAAAAAATAAAATACTTGTTGGCTTTTCTAAGGACTATGGACCTTATAGCATCCTAATAAAAATTTGGCATTAGAAAAGATCGAAAATAAGTTTAATAATGTCAGTAAGAACTTCTATAATACTGTATAATTATTTTGATTTCCCAAAAAATAGTTTTCCTTGGTTTGTTAAAAACTAAAGCCAGGCATGGTGATGCAGACCTTTAATCCCAGCACTCAAGAGGAAGAGGCAGATGGATTTCTGAGTTTGAGACCAGCCTGGGCTACAGAGTGAGTTCCAGGACAGCCAGGGCTACACAGAGAAACCCTGTCTCAAAAACAAAAAATAAAGGACTAAAGCTATCCTCTTGGATGATTCTACTGGTATCCCAACTAGGTAGCTGCATCTGGGAAGTAGAATGTGTCTTATCTTGAGGTTTAGCACCATGTAACTGACACATGACCAGGTTCTACTAAATTACTTATGGGGTTTCTCCACTCATAGGAACTGGTCCTTTGAAGTTGGTTGAACATTTAATCCACCCCCCTATAAAACTACCATCTAAGAATATATAATGGATCTGTCTGTATTGATTTTTTAAAATTTATTTACCTTTCTTATGTGTATTGGTGTTTTGCTTGCATGTATTTCTATGTGAGAGTGTCAGATCTTGGTTACAGACAGTTATGAGAAGCCATGTAGGTGCTGGGATTTGAACCCAGGTCCTCTGAAAGAGCAGTCAGTGCCCCCAACTCTTGAGCCACTCTCTAGCTCCCATTATTAATTCTTAAGCATAGTTCCCAAGAGGGCTCCGGAGTTTAATAAAGAGCATAAAAGACACAGCCAAACATTACACAGTTATAGTAAATGCTTGGAATCCTAGCCCTTGGGAGGCTGTCTCAGGAAGACTTTCAAGTTCAAGGCTAGCCTGGGCTACATAGTTCTAGGGGGTAGGAAGAGAGAGGAATAGCCAAGAATAAGAGAAAGATGGCTCTAATTTAAAACTTCATCTTTCGGCATCTCTTCCACAAGACTCCCTGAGCTCTGCCTGATGTTTGTCTGTGGATTTCTGCATCTGCCTCCATCCAGGCTGGATGAAACCTCTCAGGAGACAGTTATGTTAGGTTCCTAACTGCAAGCATAGACAAGCATCATCATTAACAGTGTCGGGTTGGCTCTCACATGGTATGGGTCTTGAGTTGAGGCAGTCCTTGGTTAGCTGTTTCCTCAATATCTGCTCCATCTTTATCTTTGCATAACTTGTAAGCAAAACAAATTGGGTTGAAAGTTTTGTGGATAAGTTAATGACTCCCTTCCTCCTCTGGAAGTCCTGCCTGGCTACAGAAGTCAAGGACACCACCAGAAGACCTACCAAGTCAACTAACCTGAGACCGTGGGGACTCATAGACCCTGGGCCACCAACCATGGAACATAACAGGAGCTGGACCTAGACCCCTACATGTTTATGGCAAATGTGCAACTTGGTCTTCTTGTGGGTTCCCTAACAAGTGGAGCCGAGGCTGTTTCAGCCTCTGTTCTCTGCCATGGATCCTTTCCCCATACCTGGACTGCTTCAGTGGGAGAGGATATGCCTAATCCTGCTGGGACCAGATGTCCCTAGGTGGGTGGTACCCAAGGGGGGCGGCTCCCTTTCCCTGGGAGGGGACAATGGTTGGAGGGATTTATAAGGGTGAGACCAGGAAGATAGGAGGGAGAGGGGCTGTGACAAAGATGTAAACTGAATATAAAAATAAATAAGGGGCTGGAGAAATGGCTAAGCAGTTAGGAGCACTGACTGCTGTTCCAGAAGTCCTGAATTCAATTCCCAGCAATCACATGGTGACTCACAACCATCTGTAATGGGATCTGATGCCCTCTTCTGGTGTGTCTGAAGACAGCTACAGTGTACTTATACATAATAATAAATAAATCTTCAAAAATAAATAAATAGAGCCGGGCAGTGGTGGCGCACGCCTGTAATTCCAGCACTTGGGAGGGAGAGGCAGGTGGATTTCTGAGTTCGAGGCCAGCCTGGTCTACAGAGTGAGTTCCAGGACAGCCAGAGCTACACAGAGAAACTCTGTCTCAAAACCAATCAATCAATCAATAAATAAATAGATAGATAAATAAATCTGTAAATATTAAATAAATCTTGCCATCTTTAGTGAGGGATGATCTGTAACTGCCTCAATTTCAAGAGCAACATCATCACGTGTTTTTCTTTTATCCACCATTTTGTTCTTTCCCAAAGTCTAAATAGTTTATAGCCATTGCTCCCAAGGAACTTTGGGGACATAAGTGATAATGAGATGGTGTCTTTGGTATGCTGTACAGATGTGACAATGTATTTTCCATTAGTGTGATGTTGATACTCATGGAGATGTAAAATTATATACTTCTAGCATATCTCATTTCCTAGTTTCTTAGATAGAAATTGAAGAAGACTCTGTACATCCTGGGAATTACCTTGTATTGGTTAGGGATTATTTTACCTGCAGTAACTACTTAACAATAGCTTAAAATTGTATGAATGTTTATAACACAGTAAATCCAGAAATAGGAGTCTGAGCAGCTAAGCAAGTATCAAGAATTTACATTCTTTCTCCTCTCTGCTGAATCATTTTTAACATTTACTTGCTAATATTCATACTGGTCCCTCACTGTTGGAGAATGAGAAAGAAAGAGAAAGGAAGAGAGAGAGAGAGAGAGAGAGAGAGAGAGAGAGACGGACAGACTCAGAAATACTATCTTCCATTCCACCTCCACTGAAGTTCTGTGTGGGAGACTGGGAAAGTGAGTATCTATCTTTTCAATCTTTACAGAAGAGACAAACAAGAAAGAAAGGCTCAGAAAAGGCAAGAGACTAATTATATTTTCCTCAAACCTGTTGGGCCATATTCCCAAGCAATCAAATTATGCAAGGCATTGTTTGACACTAGTCTTTTTCTTGGGCACATAACTTAGCTTAGGTTTTACTAAAAAAATGTGACAGAATGTTACTAAAAGGAGAGTAGAGAGCAGAGGGTGGTGGTGCACACTTTTAATCCCAGTACATAGAGAGACCTTACCTCAAAAAACAAAAACAGCAACAACCACAAAATACCTGCACTGAATCAAAGATTCTCTTAGCTGTCAGAGTCTTTTTCCTTATTACTATCATCTAGCCGTCTCAAATAGAAAGCCCCTCCACCCATATACAAAGGAATTTACTTTATGTACAGTTCAGTGGAGTGTCCACCCTATTTTTTCCTCTTTCATTTTCCTGACACCATTTTCTCTTTGAGTATTTTGGGAAGAAGTTTCCTGTGTTTATTTTTCTTCTATAAATTACCTTGCTCACAAAGCCACGCTGCTGTGGTTGTATTTATTTGCTGAACAATCCTGTCCTTTGAAATGATTCATTGGAAAGCCATGAAGCTTTCAGAGCAGGATGTGTGACTCACTTTGCAAACAGCAGCATCTTGAAGGAGAAATCAGGCACCTGGGAGTGCCTGAGGTGAAAAGGAAAAAACACATTGCTTCTGAGGTGTCTGTGTGTGTGTTTTAGAGTCCCTTCCCTTCTCTTCCTTTCCATGCTTTCCCAAACGGTTGATACGCATTGGGAAATGAAGCCCTTCAGCAGTGGTGAAAAGCCCTGTCAAAATCATGCTCCAAAAAAGAGCAGTGTGCTTTCTGCTGCTTGCTCAACACTTGCTCTCTGGTTTCTCAGGGTTCCCATAGCTTTTCCTACCGCTTTCTTTTACCAAGTAGGTCCATGTGCAGCTACTATAATAAAACAGAGCTATTCTGTCCATGTAATACCACCAAACCTAGAAACTTCAGAGAAGCAGGTAGGTTGATTTTAGCAGTGACTTTTCAGATAAGTATAAATGTAAACTCAATTCATTGTATTATCCCTTGCTGGTTTATGTATTCAAGGCTCATTTCCTAAAGAGCTATGATTGTCTTCTCCCCTCAGTCCACTCTTCTGAAATAAGGAAGGTCAGGCCTGCTCTCAAAGACTATAACCCCATCCATATTCAAGAGGCTGAGGTAGGAGGATTACCAGTTTTAATCTGTATTACAGAGGGAGTTCAAAAGGGACAGCAATATGATTTATCAGAAAAAAGTGTTTTTGTTGTCTTGTTTGTAGCCCTGGCGGGAACTTGCCATGCAACCAGACTTTGAACTTGCAATGATCCTCCTGTC
Source organism: Apodemus agrarius (assembly GCA_964023405.1). Classification (NCBI taxonomy): domain Eukaryota; kingdom Metazoa; phylum Chordata; class Mammalia; order Rodentia; family Muridae; genus Apodemus; species Apodemus agrarius. Next base: position 1,248,222 of record OZ030022.1, read on the forward strand.
TCTATCTCCTGCATGCTAGGATTACAAAGGTGCATCAACATGCCTGGCCCAATTTTAATTTTTTTAAACTTAGTTGTAACATATTGAAAGTGCACAAGTCTTTTGTTGGCAGACAATTAAGTCCTGAATGAATATGTATTATTGACATGAACACAGCCATATCAAGGACTCCATTGCCCCAGACTCATGGAAATGGCAAAGCTTTCCCCTGGTCTTAGTAGAAGTGTTGGCATTGTACGCAGAAAGTATCAGTCAGTTTTCTCCTGGCAGATGACTACAATCTGAGACTGGTGATTAGCCTTCTCCTTAATGCTACACATAATAAACTTGCTGAGTTTTCAGGTTAATGCTGGTGTGGCTCCATCCCCAGCACCCACACAGAAGTAGAGTATGGTTGTAGAGGCCTGTAAACCCAGAGATAGAAATAGGAGGGTCCCGGGCCCTCACTGACTAGCCGTTCTATTTGAAACTGCAAGCTCCAGGTTTAGTGAGAGACTTTTTCAAAAATAATGTGGACAGTAATAGAGAAAGGTATCTGAAGTTAGCTTCTGACTCCCACATGTACACAAGTAAGTACACCTGTGTGTACACACACACACACACACACACACACACACACACACAAACAGTATTGGAAATGGCTCGGCAGTTAGCTGTTTCTAGAAGACCCAGAGATTAGATACCAGAATCCATTTTTGGGCAGTTCACAATCACCTGTAACTACAGCTTCAAGAAATCCAGTGCCCTCTTCTAAACATATGTGCATACACACACACACACACACACACACACACACACACAATTTTTTTAAAGAAAAGAATAAGTCAGGTGGTGGTAACACACACCTTTAATCCCAGCACTCTTGAGGTAGAAGCAAGCATATCTCTATGACTTCAAGGCCAACCTGGTGTACAAAGCAAGTTCTAGGACAGCCAGAACTACACAGAGAAACCCTGTCTCAAAAAACCAAAGAGAAAAGAACCACAGCCAAAGCTAGGCTGGGCTGGACTGGGCAAGGTGGTTTACACCCTTAATCCCAGCATTTAGGAAGTAGAGGCAGCTAGATATCTATAGGTTCAAGGCCAGCTGGGTCTACAGAACAAGTTTCAGGACAGGCTGTGGGCTAACATAGAAAGACCCTGTCGCAAGCAAACAAGCAAGCAAGCAAACAAACAAACAAAAAACAGCCAAAGCTATTAGGTGGTGTAAGCTTGTAGTCCTAGCACTTTGGAGGCTGAGGCTGCAAGATGGATGCTAGCTCGAGACCAGCCTACATAGTTCAAGGCCAGCCTGATCTAAAGAATGAAACACTTTCTCAGAAAAAGGAAAAAGAAAAAGAGGGAGGGAGGAGAAAAGAAACAACCAGGTGTAGTGGCACATAGGTCCAGGATTCAGAAGGTTAAGGGAAAAAGGTTATGAGTTCAAAGTCATCCTGAGCTACATAGTCCTTGTTTCAAAAAAAAAAAAAAAAGAGAAAGACAGAAAAAGAAAGAAAAAATATTTTAATGTTAGTCTTTTTTTAGAATTAATATTTTTATATTTTATCTTATGTTCTTGAATGTTTTGCTGACATGTATGTATGTATACCAGGTACATGCCTGGTGCCTACAGAGGTGTGAAGAGGAGTTACAGATGATTGTGATCCAACATGTGGGTACTGTGTGAACCTGGGTACTGCAAGAGCAACACTGCCCTTAAACACTGACCATCTCACCATCTCTTCATTCCCCAATATTTCTTAAACTAACAGGAAAAAAAAAAAAAACCTCCCTTTTGCTGTTTTTTTTTTTAATTCCATCAGAGGAAGATGAAAAAAAAAAATTGTAAGCAGCCAAAATTGTTTTGACTAACTTCTGTGTTATATCTGTTACTAACAAGGCCATGAGTAAGAATCTCTTTCCCAAATTACCAATAAATCTATTTTCTAGTTTCCTAATTCTATCTCTATCTTCCAATTTTCCCTAACCTAAGTGTTCGAAATTTACAAAACTAATTTGGGATGCTTTTGCATGTACTTTTTTCTTTCCAAGTTTCATATCTAAAAACATATGTTGGCAGTTTGGCCAAACAGGACTAAAAATCAGCCTTTTTTCTTCTTCCTCTATTTCTTTATTACTCTGTAGTAGAATTATTTTATTTTATTTTATTTTTTGTGTATGTGTATGTGTGTATGAATGTTTTTCCCCATGTATGTCTGTGTACCACATGCATGCCTGCTGGGAATCAAACCTAGGTCCTTTGCAAGAACAAGTAGTCTTTTTTTTTTTTTTTTTTTTTTTGGTTTTTCGAGACAGGGTTTCTCTGTGTGGTCCTGGCTGTCCTGGAACTCACTCTGTAGACCAGCTGGCCTCGAACTCAGAAATCCGCCTGCCTCTGCCTCCCAAGTGCTGGGATTACAGGCGTGTGCTACCACGCCCAGTTTAGAACAAGTAGTCTTAACCACTGAGAACAACTCTTCAGCCCTAGAATTTATTAACAGGGACATTTGAAACTAGACGCTCCTTTGGCATGCCGTCCTGTGTAGTACACAGTGTTACCAATATCCCAGGCCTCTACTCTCTAAAGAGAGTTGCATCTCACAAGTTTCAACAAGCAAAATGTCTCCAAACAGTACAAAATTTTTTTTCTAGGAAGCCTAGAAGCAGAAGTGCTAGCTAGCAGTACTGCCAGCAGAGAAACACTGTCACATATGCACTGCATTTAGAGAAGAGGATCTAAAGGGAGAGTGAAGATTGGCATATGATTAAAATTTCTTTGGTTGATTTGTTTTTGCAGTGCTGAGGATTGAGCCCAAGATATAGTGCATGCAAAGGTTTTCATTGTGCTGGCTGGACCTGCATTAAACCTCGGTCTCATGCAGTACTCCTACTATGGCTTCCCTACTAGCTGGTACTACAGGAGTATGCCATCTTGCCATGGCATCTTTTTGTGTATTATCTAAATCACAACTGTCCAAAAAAAAGCAAAACAAAACAAATAAAAACAACCAGTGGACTGATACTGACTCCACAGTAAGAGCACGTGATGCTCTTGTTGAGCAACCAGCTCTCAGCCCACTTCAGCTAGCTCACAGCCACACGTAACTCCCCCTCAGAGAGGATCCAGAGCTTCTGGTTTCCTCAGGCACCTTCCCTCACATTCACATACTCACACTCAGGTATACACACATACACGTACTTAAAAATAATAATTTAAAAAATATTTTTTAAGGCAGGCAGTAGTAGTATATACCTTTAGTCCTAGCACTTAGGAGACAGAGGCAAGTAGATCTCTGAGTTCAAGGACAGCCTGGTCTACATAATGAGTTCCAGGACAGCCAGGGCTACAAGAGAAACCTCAGTCTCAAAAAAAACTAATATATGTGTGTGTGTGTGTGTGTGTGTGTGTGTGTGTGTGTATGTATATGTATGCATACATACATATGTATGTATTTCAAAGAACCACAAAAGTGATTCACATGTGTAATTTTAAGTGTCCTACTACAGTGTTAAAAGTAAAATAAACAAGTAAAATATACTTTAATGTAGTTTTAAAACTCACTGTATAAAAAAAGTATATCATTTTATGGACTGAAGAGATGGTTCAGTAATTCAGACCACTGGCTGTTCTTCAAGAGCACCTGGATTCAATTCCTAGTACCCATATGACAGCTGACAATCAATTATAGCCATCTATAACTCCCATTCTAGAGGATCCTATGGCTTCTTCTGTCCTCTGAGGGTACTGCATGGATATGATGAATATATATATATATAATATATATATTATATATTATAACATTTTACATTATATATATGTTATATATATAATGTAAAATGTTAAAAGAGAGTATCATTTCAGCATTTAATCAAGGAACTACAGAAGTGGCTTAGTGTTAAAAGTGCATACTGCTCTTTCAGAGGATCTAAATTCAATTCCCAGCACCTATGTAGGGCAGCCCATAACTCTGTAACTTAAACATGTAATCAATATAAAATTTATCAAGATATGTATACTTGTTTTGTATTATGTATTGGATAAGAGTGCATTTGATTCAGATAAGCCACATTGCAGACACAGATGTACTAGCATACACCTGAGATCCCAGGACTCAGGATGATGATGAAACAAAGGGCTTGAGAATTTGAAGCCAGCCTGAGCTACACAGTGAGACCCTTCTTTTAAAAAAAAAAAACATTAAGTCACGATGCAAGTGCTCAGTAACCATTATTGCATTATTGCATTATTACTATTGCATATAGTAACTATATTGCATAGTACAGAAAAGTCTTTTTCGCCGGGCTGTAGTGGTACACGCCTGTAATCCCAGCACTTGGGAGGCAGAGGCAGGCGGATTTCTGAGTTCGAGGCCAGCCTGGTCTACAAAGTGAGTTCCAGGACAGCCAGAGCTACACAGAAAAACCCTGTCTCCAAAAAAACAAAAGAAAAAAGAAAAAAGAAAGAAAAGTCTTTTTCAATTCATTTTAAATTCAGTAGAATAATGGGCATTTTTTGTGGAGTCCTGTTGCAGGATATTTGATCAAACTATGAACCCTGAGATTGTGTTATTTACTGAAAAAAGAAAAAAAACTGTTTCTAGTTGTTGTATGGCTCAGCCTTAACACACACCTTTAATTTCTCTGGTGGAATAGACATGTCCCTTTAATCCCAAACAATGAAAATAAAGTTAGTTTGTTGAGGGAAACACGCATGTTTGAAAGTCTTGTCTAATTGAGTGGCAGAGAGATGAATCAAAGATTTGACAGAATAGGGTATGCCCAACTCTCACAAGAAGAGGGGGGAAAGAAGCAATGCAGAGAGTTTGAAAAGAAGGACTGTTTTACAGAGACAGATTGAAGAAAGAACAAGCTAGACAGAGATAGAGACAGAATAAGCCAGAGAATGAGAAGAAGCCAGAAGATTAGAACAGATTTCTAGAGTTATTTTGAGGTCAAGCAGAACACTTAAGAAGAGGCAGAGGGAGAGAGAAGCCAGATTGAATCAGTCAGCTCGGAGAAAAGGTTGAGCCAGAACAGCTGAGTTAAACCAGCCAGCCAGAGTTCAGAAAGAACTAAGAAGGGATGAACTTATTCAGCAGTAAGTCTCAGAGGCTGAAAATATTCTAGGCCTAGATAAGATTTTACAGACACTAGAAGCATCCAGTACTAGGCCTAGGTTAGCAGAGTGAGGCAGTAAGTCTCAGAGATGACAATTATATATAGGTGTATAAAAGATACCTTTACAAAGCCCAGATTTATTATTATTTATGAATAGTCTTTACTATTCTGCTTGAGAAATCGCTTTCAGAAAGATTATTCCCTAAGCATGAAGTTCAGAACTCAGTTCCTGGGACAGGAACAGGTTTTGGTTGATAAATTGATCTAGATTTTTTTTTCCAGTGGTGGAGAAAGCCCAGAGTCTTATGCATGCTATATCCTCTAGTGTATGATCTAAAGAACTGCTAAAGTATTAACATTAATAAATGAAAGGAAATAGAAGCTGGCAAGAAGGCTCAATGGTTAAGAACACTAGCTGCTCTTGCAGAGGATTTCAATTTCTAACACCCACATAGCAGTTCAGGCCATCTGTAACTCCTGTTCCAGGGTATCCAGAACCTTCTTCTGGCCTCCAAGAGCATCAGACACGCACAATACACATATAAACATTGCAGCCAAAATATACATAAAATAAAAACTTTTAAATTTTTGGTTTTTAAATGAGAGAACCTGGAGAAATGGCTCCGAGGTTAAGAGCATTGGCTTCTCTTATAAGGATTCGGATTCAGTTTCCAGCACCCTCATGGCAATTTATAACCATCTGTAATTTCACTCTAGAAATTAGGGTGGTGGTGGTGGCGGCAGTAGTGGTGTACTAATAGATAGGATGGATGTCAGTATTCAGCCCTAACTGGCCTGGAACTCAATAAGAAGGCCAGGCTGGCTTCAAACTCAAATAGATCTATCCTCTGCTTCCCACCTTTAATGCCAGCACCGGAGAGGTAGTGGCAGGTGGATCTCTGTGAATTTGAGGCCAGCCAGGTATACAGAGTGAGTTCCAGGACAGCCAGGACTTTGTAAAAAGACCCTGTCTAAAAATTTAAAAAAAAAAAAAAAAAGGCAAACAAAAACCATGGCCAGAAGCCAGGTGTTACTGTGCACCCCGAGATTCCCAGCACCAAGGAAGCAGAAGCAGATCTGGCATCTGTTTTGGCTTGTGGTGTCAGAGCCCTTAGTCAACTAATCTATCATGTGTGTCTGTAGTAAAGCAGAATGTCTTGGCAAAGAAGACATACATAGTAAAGGACAGAGCTGCTCACCTCAGCTGTGGCTGGGAGACAGAAAGGTAGACAGGGCTCTGTGACAAGATGTAGTCCCAGTGACATGCCTCCTTACTCCAACAAAGCCTTACTGCTGAAAGTTTCCTCACCTCGTAGAAATACCATCAAATTATGAGTCCATCAGTGGATTAACTCACGTATTAAGTTGGATCCTCTCCCTTTAATGCATGTATGAACTTGCTGAGGGGTACATTACCTATCCAAACTGTGCACAAAATGTTTGGTTTGTTTGTTTTTGCTTTTTTTTTTTTTTTCCCAAGATGGTGTTTCACTATCTTGGTCTTGAACTCATAGCCTTTGCCTCTAATGTGCTGGTACTAAAGGCAAACATCACCATACTGGGCTCAGAGTAATGTTTTTAAATCCATAGAATAACATACATAGAGGGCTGTGTAGCACTATAAAGTCTTTTTCCTAGCTTATACAAAGCTCCAAGTTTCATCTCCAATTCAACACACACACACACACACACACACACACACACAAAGCAGAAGAAAGTGAGAGAGAAAACTGAAAAATCTTAACCTAGAGCAAAATCTGATAGAAATTAAAAATATTTCTCTCTACCTCTTTAGAGTATTGGGATTTCTCTAGGTAGCCTAGAACTAACATGCATGTAAATCAGGCTGGCCTCAAATTCACAAAGATCTGCCTGCCTCAGCATCCTAGTGCTAGAACCAAAGCACACACAACCATATCTGGCTTCTTCTCAGCCCGGTTTTGAGCAAATTAGGTTTCTGATAATGGAAGAGGCCTTCTTAGTTAAAAGTTATTCCTCTAGGTTCTAGAACATTGTGCAGTTTTGTTTTGTTTTGTTTTGTTTTTTTAAAGCCACCTACATGAAATTTACTTGAATGTCTCTAAAAGTAATTTTTTCTTTGTCTTTTTTTTTTTTTTTTTTTTTTAAGACAGGGTTTCACTATGTGTCCGTGACTAGCCTGGAACGTGCATGTAGACCAGAGTAGCCTCCAACTCACTGAGATATGTGTGCCTCTGTTGTCTCCTGAGTACTGTGATCAAAGGTTTTTGCCACCACACCCAGCTTATAAAAATACTTTTAAAATGATTATTCTAGTATAACATTACTATTATCTACAAGCCTATTTAATCTATTACTTTTTATATGCACCATAAAAGAATGTTGTGTTTTTCCATTGCCAACTAGGTTCAACTGATTTTCTTTTCAAATACAGGCCAGATCCAGGTTCTTACAGTAACTTATTTAACCCTCTAAATGGACTATTTCTCTCCTACCATCCCTGAGGGGCAAATCTATAATTGAAAAAGCTGGTGCACAAAATTTATTTAGGAAACCTTTATGTCCATTTTGTTCTAGATCTCTTTTACTTGAACCATGCTCTTCAGGCTTTTATGCTTTTCCTGGAAGGATCTTAGTTGTTAAAGCTGGCTTTAGTTACAAATTGATTAAAGAGGCAGGCTCAGAGGTCAAGACCACTGTTTTTTCCAAAGGACCCAAGTTCAATTTCCAGCACCCCAGTGATAGCTCACAACTGTCTGTAACTGCAGTTCCAGAGAGTCCAACATTTTTGAAATCCTCTTCTGACTTCTGTGGGCACCAGGCATGTACATGATATATAGACCCATATGCATAAAATAAAAATTTTGAAAGTTTTTGTTTGTTTGTTTGTTTTTGGTTTTGTTTTGTTTTTTCGAGACAGGGTTTCTCTGTGTAGTCCTGGCTGTCCTGGAACTCACTCTGTAGACCAGGCTGGCCTCGAACTCAGAAATCTGCCTGCCTCTGCCTCCCAAGTGCTGAGATTACAGGTGTGCGCCACCACGCCCGGCTTGAAAGTTTTAAAAATTGGGTAAAATCTAGGAGACAAAACCAGTTTGATGCTATGGGAGCTAGGCTAGGGACCAAGTTCTGTGTATTTGTTTTGTAAAGGCCCTTGGAAAAGGGGCTACAGATGTGGTGTTTGGTGTTAAGTTATGTATCTAATGAAGAAAGTAAAAACAAGAGACTAAGTAGTCACTATTTTTAGAAACAAGACATCTAGAACCATGTTTCAGAGACTTTCTGTTGGGCTGTAGAAACCTGCAGCATCGAAGCCGTTTCTGTGGCAGGGATGTTCTAATGAAATAACCAGGCCATTGGCCTCAAAGAGACTTTGAATTACTTGTTTATATGTTCCTTTCTCCGCCTCCTTTAAAAGAATAGCAGCATAAAGTATTGTCCAGGAATCTGCTTTAATCATAAACTGGGCTAGTCTTCGCCTCACGTTGTCATTTTTCTTTCACTCAAACCTCTGTGCAGAAATCTGTATATCTCCTTCCCTCATGCTGTCTACAGGCTCCTCTCTACACTTTTTTTTCTTTTTTTCTTGCATTTTTATTTTATCATTATACAGCCAGCAGCATTGTACTGGCCCCTTTATGGCTGCAGGAGCCCAGGCAGACTGCCTGATGAAGGGAGACAGCATGTGGCTAGTAGAGCTGGTGTATGCCATTATTGCTGGCCATTGGGCCTCTGTCATCTACAGTTCCTCCCTGGCTCATCAAAACCATGAGCCAAATAGCCACAAAGGTGCCTGCAGCAGCACTGTGGGGGCCAGGAAGTTAAATGGTTCTCCTAATCCTGCATAATTTATCACTCTGTTAGTCCTCTCGTAAAATACTCCAATTCAGCCCCACCACAGAGAGCTTTGTTCTGAAATTTCCTGGTTTTGTGATGACCACTGAGTGCCCAGCCTTTCCCTCTCTCTCTCTCTCTCTCTCTCTCTCTCTCTCTCTCTCTCCACACTCCACGAAGGCTTTTTATTTATGCTTTACATTAAAAAAAAAAATCCCAGGATTTTCCCTCCTGTATGTTTTTGTCTTGCCTCTTCATGGTCCATGATGCCAGCTGAGGTTGTCAGCACAATGAAACCAAACTGCCATGATGGGAGCAGATTGTTCTGCCATTTCTCTAGGTCTTTGAGTTGAACATCAAATCTAGGGCTTATAACTCCACACTTGTTCAGCCTTCCTGTGAGGTTCACAACGGATCTTCCCAGCTCTGTGATCATCAATGATCTTGAATTCACCAATGTAGTCGTGCTTCATCATCACAGTTAGGAACCGATCGATGACTTTAGAGCACGGCCTGATGAGGACCTGGTGCTTGCCTCTTTTCTCTGCGTTGCTGATGCTCTTGAGAGCATCGGCCAAAACATTCATTCGCACCATGGTGAGGGCGAGGGAAGATGGCAGAAAGAGCTCCCTTCTCTCTTTATTGTTACTGTTAGAGACTGTTTCACCCTTGTTAATGACAAGTTTACCTTAATGCTTTTCCATGCCCCCCACCTCAGCCGTAGCTGTCCTCCAGGTTGTACCTGATGATACAAAGCAGTTGGTGATGCCGTCTTCCCTCCTCTCTGCCCTGCCTTCAGTGCCATTATTTTTCATCTCTTCTATGGTTTTTCCTCTCTCCTCTTTTCCAGTCCCTCTTTCCAGGAACCAATGTCATTGTATCGTGTTTCTGTTTGGTTGGCCATTTTAAAGAGCCCTGAATGGAGCAGCACCACCTGCCTTTTTTCACATCTCCATTTCTGTTTCATTTCAGAGATTTACAAATGAGGACCACCTGGCAGTTCATAAACATAAGCATGAGATGACACTGAAATTTGGCCCAGCCCGAACGGACTCAGTCATCATTGCAGGTATTTGCTGCCCCCAGAGTTACATGCTCTGCTATCACCGAACAGTTAAGATTAATTCCAGGGCCCAGATGTCCTGGGAGAGCTGCACTCCCCTTCTCCTGTCAGGAACCTCTTTGTGATCTGTATTTAATCAAGAAGTAGTACTAACAGCTCCCTCGGCCCTACTGCGCCTCCATTCAGTTTTTAATAGTACGCTTGTGTTCTGTGGCTTGTGAGGATGGTGTTTGAGATTGTGTCTTCACTTTGGTCAGTCTATTCTCTCCTCAACTTCTATTTATTAAGATTCTGGAAGAGTTACAGACAAAAGACACCATTAACATTTCTCCTTATCCACAGTGAAGAAAGTGAACAAAAGGTGGCCAAAAAAAGCTGCTTTAGCCTGGCTGCTTCTCTTCCACAGGGTGTCAGCTTTCCTCTAGCAAGCAGATTATCAGTTCAGAAATGAACTTCCCTTGTGAACCTAGACACCACTGTGGGTACATTTCCAAAACACAAATAAGACATTTAGTCACTGGGACTGTTCTAAGCGAGTTTGTGTGACCTGGAAACTTACCAGTTGCAGATATTGTCTACACTGTACTCAAGGGAGCATTCTTAGCACTTGTTTCTAAGCCTTGCAGTAGGAGTTCTTTTGTGCAGTTTGCAGCTAGATAGATGTGCAAAGTATGGTGAGCTTTTTCTTTTGATGCAGTAAGAGCTTCTAATTTAACCTATGCCAAGCAGATTAGCTTAATATTTAATCAGTAGTGTACTTACTTAATGGTTATTACATAAATTAATAAATTTATAATTTTAATTAGTTACTACTTGTAAACATGTTACCTTAGACATGGAAACAGGAGACAGAACCTCCGCTCCTTGTTAATACATATGATGAAAAAGACTTGTCCTTTTACATCTCCTACTCTTTAATAATTCAGTATGTATTGAATATCTACTGATTTACTATGTGGGCTAGCTACTTTTTTTTTTTACTGTGTGGGCTAGCTACCTTTTTTAGAAGCTTGCAGATTTGTGATTTGTAATCCCTGGAAAAGGCTATGAACAGGTACAATATCAATGATTTTTTTTAAAAAAAAAAAAAAAAAGGGGGGGGGTGGAGGTTAAGAGCACTGACTGCTCTTTCAGAGGTCCTAAGTTCAATTCCCAGCAACCACATGGTGGCTGTAATGGGATTTGATGCCCTCTTCTGGTGTGTCTGACAGCTACAGGGTACTCATATAAATAAAATAAATAAATCTTTAAAAAAACAAAACAAACAAACAAAAAAAAACCCACCAAACAGGGTCTCACTGTACAGCTCTGGCTGGCCTGGAACTCAACATGTAGACCAGGCCAGCCTGAAACTCACAGAGATCCACCTGCCTCTGCCTTCTGAGTGCTGGGACTAAAGACTTGCACCACCATACCCTGCTATATTTGTTTTATATTATGAGAGAGGAGAGAGCATGGGAATGTGGATGCCTATGGAGGCCAGAGAGGGAGTCAGAATCCTGAGGCAGGAGTTACAGTTGATTATATGCTGCCTGCTGTGGCTGCCTGCTACGATCTTCTTGAAGAGGATTATGTACTCTTTAACTACTGAGTCATCCAGCCATCTATCTACCTCTTTTTGAGACTGGATCTCACTGTAGCCCAAGCTCACCTTGAATTGAGATTGTCTTTCATTTACTTCCTGGAAGCTGGGATTAGAAGTGTGAGCCACTGTGTTTGACAGAGAGAATGTTCTTTACACTTCATTCAGTTTTGGAGTACTGAAACCAATACCTTAGATTTTAACTCCCCTGTATAGGCTGATGAGTCTATCTCCTATTAAGACACAGTATAGGTATACTGTATGCATTCCAACTTCTATTGAACATCTTTAGTTGGCTGTAATTCAGATCTTCATTCCAGTGACTGAACATGTCTCCTCCTCTCAGTTATTCACTGGTACCAGTATTCTCAGTCTTGTTTTATCTTTTCTCCCAGTTCTTTCTGTTCTAGTCCATCTATGCATCAACCAGCATCTATCACTAAACAGATACTTGAGAAAAATCAACAAGTAAATAGAAAACATATGGGCAGGGTGCAGTGGTACCTGCCTATAATCTTATCACTTGGGAAGTAGAGGCAAGAAAAGTTGGAGTTCAAGACCAGCTGCAGCTGCATAGCAATTGGTCAGTTGGCCCTGTTACTTTTGGGTGTTCAGTGAAGCAGCATATTACAGTGGGGAGTGTGTGGAAGGTCCACAGTTCCCTTCAAGGAAATTCCTCTAATGACTTAAAGCTTGCCATTGGGTTCCAGCTGTTACAGGTCCCATACCACCAAGAACTTGGGACCCAGCATTTAACTCATGCATATTTGAGCAGCATACAAACCATAGGTTCCTCTTCTTCCTCCCACCATTCTCACTAGGCTTGTCCTCCTCCAGTGTTGCCTCACTGGCCTCTGAAATAGTCTCATGCTACACTATCTCGTGTGCTTTTAAAAACCAGTCTTTACATTCTGTTCTTTTTTTTTCTTTTTTTTTCTTTTTTTTGGTTTTTCGAGACAGGGTTTTTATGCGTAGCTCCGGCTGTCCTGGAACTCACTCTGTAGACCAGGCTGGCCTCGTACTCAGAAATCCACCTGCCTCTGCCTCCCAAGTGCTGGGATTACAGGCGTGCGCCACCACCGCCCGGCTGTACTTGCCCAATTTTATATGAAAGTTATATGCATAAAATGCCAATCTTTTCATCTAAACATATTGTTTTCTCCTAATCCTTGTGCGATGACCTTTCTCTATGCTTTTACCATCATTATTTCTCTTTGCTCTTAAAGCTTCTCTTCTCTCTATAGTTCAAAACTATTTTCCAAGGCCTAGCTCAAGTCGTACTTGAAGGCTTTCCTAACAACCCTAGTAGTTAATGTGTATTTATTTTATGTTTATAATAATTTTATTCTGCATCTCAAATAGCATTTAATTTTTGCATATTGCAGTGCTATCTACATATATTAGTTTTACCTCCTTTTTTTTTTTTTTTTTTTTTTTTTTTGGTTTTTCGAGACAGGGTTTCTCTGTGTAGTCCTGGCTGTCCTGGGCTCACTCTGTAGTCCAGGCTGGCCTCGAACTCAGAAATCCGCCTGCCTCTGCCTCCCAAGTGCTGGGATTATAGGCGTGCGCCACCACTGCCCGGCTTACCTCCTTTTTTTTTTTTAAAGATTTATTTATTATTATATGTAAGTACACTGTAGCTATCTTTAGACACACCAGAAGAGGGCGTCAGATATCATTATGGATGGTTGCGAGCCACCATGCAGTTGCTGGGATTTGAACTCAGGACCTTTGGAAGAGCAGTCAGTGCTCTTAACCGCTGAGCCATCTCTCCAGCCCCTAGTTTTACTTCCTTAACTAAAAAGCATTCTCTTAATTGACTCAAGTCTTGTATTTGACCTATATTCTTATGTCTTCTCCAAATATGCATCTAAGTTTATGGTTATAACACCAAGTCATACAGAATTATTCAGTAAACACTTAGGAATCATCAGAACCAATTAGGCTTGTTTATATATTTTCAGATTGTTTGTTTAGAAACCAGAAGCAGTTGAAAGTTAGAGGCCACCTTGAAAATGAGAAATCAGGTTTAATATAGGGGGAATTTTAAAATTAAGCCAAGAAATGCACATGGGCAGTAGGTGTAGAAGTATATATGACTCAAACCAGAAGTCCCAAGTTCTTTTCCTGACATCAGTACTCAGTCAGTCGCCCTTTTCTTCCACTTGAGTTGTCTTTTATGTGTTGCCCTTACTGAGGATGATACCACCTCTCTTCACTCTAAGGTGGAATGTGGCTTCATCTTTAGCCAACCAAAGTGTCCAGAGAACCTTTTAAAACTATTTTAGGAGATCCTGGTAACTTTTCTAAGGAGTCTAATTCAGAAGAGGTTTTGTTTAAGTTTTTAAAAAAAAAAATGTTTCCATGGAAAACCCCACTGGACTATTTCCAGTTAATCATGCTAAAAGGAACAATATCAACCCCTAGGTCTTCCCTTAAAATATAATTGAAACATTATTCTATGTCTGTCAGTCTAGTTGTTTGGGATAGATGAATCCTTGAGTTGATAAGCACATCAAAGAAACTATCAAAATAGAATTAGGCCCAAGGAACAAGGTTCATCTTTAGAAAATCAGCAGGGAGAGGGAGAAGCTATGATCTGAAGTTCAAGTCACTTCAAAAGTTCCCATAGTTTATAAAGAGGTCTCACCTCCTTAAGAACAAAGAAGCCGGTCTTTGTGGCACACTGCTGTAATCCCAGCACTTGATAGGGAGCAGCAAGATTGTAAATTCCAGGATAACCTGGGCTTTTCTCAAAAAAAAAAGGAAGGAAAAAGTAGAGGTAGAGTGTTAAGAAAAAATTTTGCACAGCCCCGTGGGGATATTTTGTCCAGCAGATCTAAACCAAATAGCCTGGTTTCCGGATTTTGCTCTGGGCCCATGTCTCTGTGAAATAATCACTATTGTTTGTAGTTTCCTTTTCTAACTCATGATACCACTGCCTTGTTCCCTCGTCTCTAGTTTTCTCTAGAATGGTCTCAGAAAGGATCAGATCTTAGCTCAGTGACACACAACCACCATTCCTTATTAGGTAGCTTTAGTGAGCAAACTCAGCAATCCCATCCTCAGTTTGTGCTCTGTCAGATTTTAACACCCATCTGTTTCTGTCTACTCACTGTGGACCTAGCATGGTGTATGACTAGAAGGGAAGCATTGCTTGACTTCAGTTTTCAAATCTCAAGGTTTCATGAATCTTTACTTTCATGAATGGTTTGTTTTATTGGGGTTGTGTTTTCAGTGAAGTGAAAGATCAGCACTGAAAGCCAGTGGATATCTGGCTAGTCACACAAAACATTGTCCTGTCTTCCCCCTGCTGGCCTTGAGACAGTACAACACAGACACCCTGTGGTAGCTGAGAACCACAATCCATCCACTACAACCCAAAAAAAGCCCTCTGCCCTAACACAAATTCACTTTCTCCAAATAAAATAAAAATACGATCTTTGTGCACTCTCAAGTTTTAATCTTTTATTAAAACTAAGTATATTTTCCTTTTCTTTCTATGTCTACAGATCAAACGCCTACTCCAACTAGATTCCTGAAGAACTGTGAGGAGGTGGGGCTCTTCAATGAACTAGCTAGTTCCTTTGAACATGAATTTAAGAAAGCTTCTGATGACGATGAAAAAAAGGCAAGTATGACTGAAGAGACTTAGGGTATTCTCATTGTGCCTTGGAAGAGTTCCAACAATATCAGTAATCCTAGTCACTGCTCCAGGGATTTTAGGGGCAAGAGTGAGACAGGTCTCCCTGTTTAACTGGAATAGCCTTGTGGCACTCTGTATCCCAGGCTGACCTCAAGCCCATGGTGATCCCCCGCTTGCTTCATTATACTGAGGCCTGGGATGACAAGCATGTGCCACACCTCACCTACCATTAGGTAGATCTAGCTGATGTACCAGCAAAGGTCTGTCCTCACCAGAACACAAATGTCTCTACCCTCCAGTAAGTTATTAGTTAATATATTTTAATTAATTTCTCTGTGGGTGTGGTATACAGTGTATATGTATGTGTCTGTGTCTGTGTCTGTGTACTTATGTGTATGGAGACCAGAAATCTACACTGAGTGTCTTCTTTGTCTCTGTCCATCTTCTATTTTGAGGCAAGGTCTCTCACCAAATCTAGAGCTCATTCATTCAGTTAGGCTTGCTGGATAATGAGCTCCAGGGACCTGAGAATCTGATCTCACCAGACCACTGGAGACACAGGTGCTCTGCTTTCATGTGGGCGCTAGGGGTCTTCACTCAGATCATCAGTGCTTTTCTGGCAGTCCCCTTAGTAACAATTCAAGGTCAGACTGAGCTAAATAGTAAATTCAGCTGAGTAGAGCTACAGAGTGAGACACTGATTCAAACAGCCAAGCAAAAGTGTGAATTGCTCAGATTTTATTAGGTAACTTTTTTTTTCAGATATCCTTTGGGGGTGCTAGAGATATAGATAGCTCAATGGTAGGGTGCTTACAAATGAAGGGCCTGAGCCCACACCACCCCCAATAAAAAAAAAGCAAAGAAACAAGTTCCACTGTTTATAAACTGATTGCTTGGACAAGTTTTTTTATTTCTTTACTTATTATTTATTTATTACTTTTTTGAGAAAGGTTCTCACTGCTTTGTAGCCCTGTCTGGCCTCAAACTGATAGACATCTACCTACCTCTGTTTCCTTAGTGCTGGGATTGTAGACTCCTTTGGGTTATTTTTAACTCAGTTATCCAGAAGACAGATGTGTTGAATTTCCTCTCTTTTTTTTTTTTTTTTTTTTTTTTGTTTCAATGTGTGTGGGTTTTGTGGTTTTTTTTGTTTTTTTTTTTTTTTGTTGGTTTTTTTTTTGTTGTTGTTGGTTTTTTTTTTTGCATTCAAGTAGCTTCCTAGTGCTGCTTGATAATACCTAGGGCCACAGTTCCCAACCTTCCTAATGATGTGACCCTTTAATATGGTTCCTCCTGTTGTAGGAACCCTCAACCATAATATTATTTTTGTTGCTACTTTGTAACTGTAATTTTGCTACTGTTATGAATCATAGAGTAAATACCTTGTATGCAGGATATCTGATAGGCTACTCCTGTGAAAGGGTTATTCCAACCTCCTCAAAGAGGTGTCAACCCATAGATTGATAACTACTGACCTAGAGCATTAAAGAAAATTGTTTTTAGCTGAGTATGACTTGGGTCCTTTGCAAGAGCAACAAATATTCATTTTTTTAAGAGATTTATTTATTTATTATATGTAAGTACACTGCTGTAGCTGTCTTCAGACACTCCAGAAGAGGACATCAGATCTCGTTATGGATGGTTATGAGCCACCATGTGTTTGCTGGAATTTGAACTCAGGACCTTTGGAAAAGCAGTCAGTGCTCTTAACCACTGAGCCATCTCTCCAGCCCCTTCATCTTATTTTTTTGAGACAGGGTCTAAAACTGAACCTGGTGTTTATACTTTGAGCTAGAGTATTTGGCCAGCAAGTCTCCAGGATCTTCCTATCTTTACTCACTAGAGTTGTGCTGGAATTACACATTCTTGTGGCCATGATTAGCCGTTGAGTATCGGAGATTCAAAATCAGTTCCTCAGGCTTGTACAGAAAGCCTTTTATTCCTGAGCTATCCTTCCAGCCCAAACTCACTTTTGAAATCAGTAGCATATGTTTGTGTTTCTATTTTTAGTGTGGTTTTTTTTTGTTTGTTTGGGTCTGCTGTTTGTTCATGAAATAAGTCTTCCTGTATAGTCATGACTGACCTGAAATTCACTGAATAACTGAGGCTAGTCTTAAACTTGAAGTAATCTGCTTACCTTACATATTTTATTTTATTTTATTTTATTTTATTTTATTTTATTTTATTTTATTTTATTTTATTTTATTTTATTTTATTTTATTTGTGTGTGTTCAGGTGCATGTACATGTATGTGTATGTGTGGGTGCACACATGTATAGGTATTCACATGCATGCATATGTACATGCCGTGGCTTATATGTAGAAGTCAGGACAGGAATCACTTCTATCTATGGGTTCTAGGGATTGACCTCAGGTCATCAAGCTTGTTTGTTTTATACACTAAGTCTTTTCCATGGCCCTCAACCTCTTTTTGTTAATTTTTGAGAGAGATTCTTGCTATGTAGCACAGGCTGGCCTGGAACTCTGTATGCAGCCTAAGATGTGCTCAAGTTCTTTTATATGTCTGCCTTCCAAATGCTGGGATTACATTAATGTACCACCATGCCTGGGATATCAAACTCTGTAAGCAAATTCAACAACAATAGCTTTCCCAGACAGGTAAGATGCCGATAAAGACACTTGCCACCAAACTGATGATCTGAGTCTGATCTTAGGCCCACACAGTAGAAGAGGATAACGGGAGCTAAAGAGTTGGCTTATCAGGTAAGAGCATTTGCTGCTCTTTCTGAGGCCCTTGATTTAATTCCTAGTCCCACTGGGTAGCTTCCACTCACCTGTACTTCCAGTTCCAGGGGATCTAACACCCTCTATGTAACTCTTGGCACCAGGCACACAAGTGATATACATACATGCAGGCAAAACATCTGTACATAAAATAAAAATCTCAAAATAAGAAACAAAGAAGAGAGCTGGGTGGTGGTGGCGCACGCCTGTAATCCCAGCACTCTGGGAGGCAGAGGCAGGTGGATTTCTGAGTTTGAGGCCAGCCTGGTCTACAGAGTGAGTTCCAGGACAGCCAGGGCTATACAGAGAAACCCTGTCTCAAAAAAACCAAATCAGAAAGAGGGAAGGAAGGGAAGGAAGGAAGGAAGGAACGAAGGAACGAAGGAACGAAGGAACGAAGGAACGAAGGAACGAAGGAAGGAAGGAAGAAGAGAACTGACTTTCAAATGTTATCCTTCATCCTTCATATGCACTCCATAGCATACATTTGATCACACATATGTACACAAACTAAATAAATAAAATGAAGATATATATATAGAATAAAATTTTTTGAAGTTTCCTGACTTTGGCAGCTTTATCTTTCCTATTTTTTTTTTTTTAGCTCACTTGACACTTGAGGGGACAACTCATAGTTGGTCAGGCCTTCTTCTCTTAGTGGGGATCGTTTGGTGTTTCTGTCTGTCTATCCAGTGGTGGCCTTTTCCTCCTACCACTGCACAGATGTAGTGGACTATTGTCTCCAGGGGTATTTAATGAACCTGAAGCTTTCCTGAGCCTCAGCTTTTGTAGGCGAGACCCCTTAGGAATTCTAAAGGGGACTTGATTGTTTTTTTTTTTTCATAGAAGCTTCTCTTCCTGTCATATTGTCTTCAGAGATCTCAGAATTTAGAGCTAAATTGGCTCTGACATATTAGCAGTGTAGAAAAAGTGAGACAGAAATTAAGATCCTTCGTTGTTTTTCACCCTGTGAGATGGAACGGGATCATTGTGACCTCTTTGGTATAGTACACTGAATTAGTTTGTTGCTCAGGCTTCCAGAGGTTAAGGTAG
The DNA here is from genome assembly GCA_964023405.1 of Apodemus agrarius. NCBI lineage: Eukaryota > Metazoa > Chordata > Mammalia > Rodentia > Muridae > Apodemus > Apodemus agrarius. The sequence continues at coordinate 1,267,217 of OZ030022.1, forward strand.
CAAGCAATGGTGCACATCCTGGCACTTGGGACATGGAGGCAAAAAGATCATGAGTGCAAGGGCAGCTTAAGGGACATAGTTGGGGTTAGGGAGAGAGTAAAAGAAGCGGTAGGAACAAACTCAACTTTCATGAAGAGCCTAGGATATAGGAAGAAAGGAACAAAGGATCCATTTTGACATGAAACTTAGCTGCCAGGCCAGCCCTCTAGTCATGGTGTGGTATCTCAGATAGTTTGCTACTCCCTGCAAAGTCATTTACAGCTCCTATACAGAGGTACAGTAGTTGTACCTCTGCCAGGAAAGTTCTTTACTTCTAGTTTCTCCAGTACTGCCTCTAAGACCAAGTTCTAATTTCTTTTATTGATGGTATGATCACCCTTTTGTTTTGTTTTGTTTTGTTTTGTTTTGTTTTGTTTTTTGTTATCTCCAAATCTTGTTCCTGGAGTTTCTAGCCTCCTGCTCTAAACAGACTGTGATCCTAATCTACATGGCAAGTTCCCCAGAAAGGATCTTTTCTGTTTTGTTTACAGTACTTTAATCCTTAGTTGTTCTTCTGTTGCTTTTGATAACTGGGTAACTGAGCATTCTGGTTGGCAGGGGAAGTGTTCACAGCTCTGCAGTGACCAACAAAGCTGGTTGGGAATTGACAGGTACTTGATTCAGGAGTCCTTCTACTTTCCTGGAAAAAAATTATAAATATAGTATTTGCATAGATTTAAATGGCATTTATTTGTTTTTAGGCATTGTAAGTACTTGCTTGTAGCTGGTATTATTTTCATTTTGTGGTTAGGGAATAGAAGCTACAAGAAGATACAGTGACTTGAGCAAGGTTTATATAAAGCATGAGTCCACATCTCTTTGGCATTTGCAGTTCAGTGTTTTGACCAAGGGCTGAACTTTGTGAAGCACATGACCTCATCTAAGCACTGGCATCCTGAACCTAACCTGTTTATTATTCTTTTTTTCAACAGGGTGCTGCTGGGCCTCTTGACATGTCTCTGCCTTCTACACCAGACATCAAAATCAAGGAAGAAGAGCCAGTGGAGGTAGACTCATCACCCCCTGACAGTCCTGCGTCTAGCCCCTCCTCCCCGCCACTGAAGGAGAAGGTAAAGTCCTCTCCCAGGAGTCATCCCAAATGTTAATTTTAATCATAAATGATATCAGAAGGATTGATTGGATTCAAAGGAATGGCTATTTGTTTCCCCTTCATTTCTTTTCTGTCCTTCCTTACTTCATTTCTTGACAACATCTCATCTATACAGCCCAGGCTGGACTTGAACTCAGCCTCCTGCTCTAGTTTCCAAAGTCCTGGGATTGTGGTTACATATGCCTAGCTTGAAAGGAATTTTAAATACTTAAGCATTATGTAATAATTACACATATTCAGCCATCCATCAATTTCACTTCCAAGTCTAAATAGAAGAAAGATTAGTCTGTATTTCTACCAACAGAAATAGTAAGAATTTTCATAGAAATTTTATTTATTTAAAAAAAAAAAAAAAAAAAAAAAAGCCGGGCAGTGGTGGCGCACGCCTTTAATCACAGCACTTGGGAGGCAGAGGCAGGTGGATTTCTGAGTTCGAGGCCAGCCTGGTCTACAGAGCTAGTTCCAGGACAGCCAAGGCTATACAAAGAAACCCTGTCTGGAAAAACAAACAAACAAAAAAAAGTGTCTGTGACTGGAGAGATAGTTTAGTAGGTAAAAGTTCTTGCCATATAAGCATGAGAACCCAAGTTCAAATCCAAAAAGCCCAGGCAAACATACTACCTAGGCACAGTGCTCCTACTATTAGAGAGTAGGTGCAGATAGGTAGAGAAATACCCTTGCATGCTACATACTTGGTTCATAGCAGCAAAACATGAGCCTCCTTCTCAAAATAAGGTGGAAGGGAAAGACCAAACCGGTGGTTGTCCTCTGATCTCCACACATGTGCTGTGGTGTGTACATAACTACACTCACATACAAACATATACATATCATGTACATTCTAAGATTAAAAGAGAGAGTGGCTGGGCGGTGGTGGCGCATGCCTGTAATCCCAGCACTTGGGAGGCAGAGGCAGGTGGATTTCTGAGTTCGAGGCCAGCCTGGTCTACAGAGTGAGTTCCAGGTCAGCCAAGGCTACACAGAGAAGCCCTGTCTCGAAAAACAAAAACAAAAAACAAAACAAAAAAAGAGAGTGAAAACACTCCAAGTATCAGTCAACCAAAACCATGAATAATAAGTTGTAAGAGGCTGGTGGTATTAGCTCAGGGTAGCATTTGCCTAGTATTCACAGTGCCCTGGATTTCATCCCAGCAACACTTATTTCTCAAGTAGAATATGATGCACAGAAAAAAAAAAAAAAGGATGTGATGCACGTGCATTGACTGGGCTGAGGGTGAAGCTCAGTGGCAGAAGATCTATGTCTGAATTAGAGTTCTATTGCTGTGAAGAGTCACCATGACCACAGCAACTCTTATAAAAGAAAACTTTTTTTTTTTTTTTTTTTTTTTTTTTTTTTGCGACAGGGTTTCTCTGTGTAGCCCTGGCTGTCCTGGAACTCACTCTGTAGACCAGGCTAGCCTTGAACTCAGAAATCCGCCTGCCTCTGCCTCCTGAGTGCTGGGATTATAGGCGTGCGCCACCACGCCCGGCCCAAAAGAAAACATTTAATTGGGAGTTCTACATCTTGATCCACAGGCAGCCAGGCGGAGGTTCTGTTCCACACTGGGCAGAGCTTAGGCATGGTAGACCTCAAAGCTCACCTACACAGTAACACACTTCTCCAACAAGGCCACAAGTACACCAATAATACCATACTTCCTAATTGTGCCACTCCCTATGGCCAAGCATTGAAACACATGAATCTATGGGACCAGACCTATTCAAACTACTACAACCTACCTGTCCTGTGTAAGACCTGGGCTCAACACTGAGTACCACAAAAAGAGAAGGGAGAAGAGGGAAGGAGAGGATAGAACAATGTGATGGTTTGTATATGCTTTTCCCAGGGAGTGGCACTATTAGGGGGTGTGGCCTTGTTGAAGTAGGTGTGTCACTGTGGGTGTGGGGTTAAGACCTTCACCCTAGTTGCCTGGAAGTCAGTCTTCTACTAGCAGCCTTCAGATGAAGATGTAGAACTCTCAGCTCCTCCTGTACCATGCCTGCCTGGATGCTGCCATGTTTCTGTCTTGATGACAATGGACTGAACCTCTGAGCCTGTAAGCCAGCCTCAATTAAATGTTGTCTTTTATAAAATTTGCATTGGTCATGGTGTCTGTTCACAGCAGTAAAACCCTAACTAAGACAAACATTGTCTTGCTTGGCTTCAAATTTGACTTGTTATGTTCTCAAAACTACCTTCTTCATAAGCATTAGCCATCTCTCTCCCTCCCTCCCTCCCCTTTCTATAGACAGTTAAGTTCTGGAGAGTGTCTAGAGATGTTTTCAAGGTTTGTGTGGCCATCAACCACCTGAGATCCTAACTAGTTAACAGTGAGAAGCATGCGTTTTATTTCAATCTGATAGCTGTTTAAGCTTCTATCAACCTTGTTTAATGAAGTCTGTTGGAAACACTGGATTGTCCCACCGTAGCATACCTTCCTTTTTCTCAATTGAAGGTCATAGGACACTTCATCAAGCATAGAAAATCCATAGAATTCACATGATACTATAGTGTTATATGGTATAGCATAGTTCCAAAGATTTTAAATAATTTTCTAGTTGTCATCTCATTGGTATAGCCATTATCTCTGAAATGTTCTGTTTGTTTGTTTTGGTTTTTTAATTTTTCAAGACAGGGTTTCTCTGTGTAGCCCTGGCTGTCCTGGAACTCACTCTGTAGACCAGGCTAGCCTTGAACTCAGAAATCTGCCTGCCTCTGCCTCCCAAGTGCTGGCTTTAAAGGCGTGAGCCACCACTGCCCAGCTCTGAAATGTTCTTAAATCATCATTCCTGCTGAATGGGTGAGGTATAGGTGCATGATTGTAATGGAATTGGGTCACAATTATTTGTAATGCTCTTTCAATAAAATCACTATATTTCCCTATACACAGTTCTTAAAACATTCTGTGGTTTACTGTCTCCTCTCCCTAGGAAGTCACCACAAAACCTGTTGTGATCTCTACCCCTACACCCACCATCGTACGTCCTGGCTCCCTGCCTCTCCACTTAGGCTATGATCCACTTCATCCAACTCTTCCTTCCCCAACCTCTGTCATCACACAGGCTCCACCATCCAACAGGCAAATAGGGTAAGTACAGAGAGTAGAGGAAACAAACCCCAATTTTCCTTTTTTTCTTTAAGATTTATTTTTGTTATCTTTTAAAATTGTGTATAGGTGTGACCTCCTGTGTGTGTGTGCATATAAGTTCAGGTGCCCTCAGAGGCTAGAGGCATTGTCAGATGTTTGGGAGCTGGACTTGGGAGTTGTCCAGTGTGTGGGCTGTAAACTGAACTGACCTTCTGCAGTATAAGGAGAACCATCTATTCAGCCCTTCTGAATCTTTTTCTACAGTTTGAAATTATTTGATAAAAAATGGAAACTTTTGATGTTGTTCTCAGATTTGTTGTTTTGAGACATGGTCTTTCTAAAGCTCCACAGCCTCAAATTCTTACCATCCTGCTTCTGCCTCCTGAGTTCTGAAATTGATAATAAAGCTGGTTCCAGAAATTTATTCTTACATACCCAAGAAAATGAGTTGTTGAAATTATTTCCTAAAATAAAACATTTAATTTGCTGGTGGAGATTTTAATCATCCCAAATTCCTAATACAGTTAGCTCCTAGTAGCCAGGCGGTGGTGGTGCACGCCTTTAATCCCAGCACTTGGGAGGCAGAGGCAGGTGGATTTCTGAGTTCGAGGCCAGCCTGATCTACAGAGTGAGTTCCAGGACAGCCAGGGCTACACAGAGAGACCCCGTCTCGAAAAAAAAAAACAAAAACAATTAGCTTATAGCCATTGAATTCAATTAATTTGAAAGGTATAAAGGTTTTCCTAGACAGGGGGCTTGATGTGTGGCTCAGTAGAGCACTCTCCCGGCATGTCCAAGGCCCTGTCAGTCCCCAGCATGAGAAAGCCACCAAGGCTTCGCAGGCTAAGGCAAGTGGACTAAGGCTTGCCTGATGTGTCTAAAATGCTTTTGTTTAATCCCTAAAAAAACATACTGTCATTTCTCACCATCTGTTTTTCCATGTTCAAGAGGATGTCAAGGTTTTATAGTGCTGCTCTATAACATCCCCAATGAGAAGACTGTAAAAAACATTCTCTAATTGTCGGAGGAAAACCAATAGGCAAAGAGTCAAGGCTGTGATATTTGTGGGCTAGAGAGATGGCTCAGAAGTTAAGAGCACAGAGGTCCTGAGTTCAATTCCCAGCAACCACACGATGGCTCACAACCATCTGCAATGCCCTCTTCTGGTGTGTCTGAAAACAGTGTTTTTATATATACTCATATACATAAAATAAATAAATAAATAAATCTTTAAAAAATATGTTGTGATATTTCATTTTTCCTGCAGATCTCCTACTGGCTCCCTCCCTCTTGTTATGCATCTTGCTAATGGACAGACCATGCCTATGTTGCCAGGGCCTCCAGTACAGATGCCTTCTGTTATTTCGGTGAGCTTTGTAGTTAGGACAGCCAAACCTACCAACACTGATTCCTCCCTTCCACCTGAATGGTCATAACCACAGGACCCCCAGGGATATGTGGGCCTGGACTGTGTTAGTTGTATGTGGCAGTGTGCCCAAACTCTTCACTGACCTCTGCCAGTGCAACACTGTGAAGCACTAGACAAAGATTCATCTGGACAGTTGGCTTCTAGTCAAGGAGTTGATCTTGCCAACCTGCTGACTGGTTGACTTCACTCACCCCATAGCTTCTCCTGCACTGCTCACTCTTTTCTGAAGATACACCTTTAGTCTTTCCCACAGGAAAGACTGCAGAATGAGGTTCCTTACCCTGTGGCACTCCTTAGGAAAGATATTTCCCAGGCTGTCCCTGCATGTCCTGTGAGCAGGCTACACAGAACAGGCCCCACATACCAATCCCAGAAACACTTCATTTGGGGAAAACCAATACTATCATGTCTCCTGGTTTTGGTCTTCTCTTGATTTAGCTGGCCAGACCTATGTCCATGGTGCCCAACATTCCTGGTATTCCTGGCCCACCAGTTAACAGTAGTGGCTCCATTTCTCCCTCTGGCCACCCTATGCCGTCAGAAGCCAAAATGGTGAGTACATCCTAGCCCGGAGTACTTCTAAATGTTGGCCTTTTAAAAGAAATAGTACCAGTTGAGGTCTTTCAAGTGAACTGAGCAAAGGAACCTTCTGAGGTTTATATAGCTAAAGATATTCTGCTGTGCGGTTGGAAAAGACCCTGATTTCTAAGTCTCCTGTTCCCACCGTTACAGCCTGGCACAGGCCATGGCACAGGAAGAAGCTGCACAGATTGTTTGAAATAGAAAACTTGCCATTTCAGTTCCAGGATAACAGATGGAGGGGGTGAGTGGGCAGGGGAGCTGGCCAAGTAGTGAATAGCTGTGTAACTAGCATCTGGCCAGGTTCCAAGAAAGAGCTTTCATGTGGGACCTATTGCTTCTACAAGCCCCAGTCCCCAGCTGTGCCCAGGATAATAGCCAGGGAACAAGAGTAGGCATTTTAGGGATCCAAGTGGGCACTTTCTCTCCCTGTCATTTTCTTTTAGTTCCTCTGTTAAAAAAAAAAAAAAAAATATTGGGGCAAGAATTTTAACTATAAGATCAGTAATACAATATAAGTTCATCCTTCCTATCCTTGACAGAACCTCACACTTGCCTTCTTAAATAATCTTTCCACACAGAGACTAAAAGCCACACTGACCCACCAAGTTTCTTCAATCAATGGAGGTTGTGGAATGGTGGTAGGGACTGCAAGCACCATGGTGACAGCCCGTCCAGAGCAGAACCAGATCCTCATCCAGCACCCGGATGCCCCATCCCCTGCCCAGCCACAGGTCAGTTGTGCCCTTGGATGAGCACTCCAGGTGTGTTGCCCCTATTCTTTATGTTATATCTGTTTTTTAAGAATCGTGAGATGAGAAAAGAATAAATTTAGCTTTCTGGGTAACTAGCTATTTTGGTAGATTGACTAGAGCAAAACAAACTATTCATTATCTACATACCTTCATGTTAGATATAAATGCAAACAGCTGGAATTATACAGAGCTATTGCAGAAGAGGCCGCTGTATCTCCTGCTTATCTGTATCAGTCACCTGATTAGATTTTATGGCATAAGACTCATTATTAGAATATATTAGAGGCTAGAAGAAAGAAGACTCAGCAGTTCAGATCTGCTCTTCAGATATAAATTGAACTTCAGAGGTCCTAAGTTCAATTCACAGCAACCACATGGTGGCTTCTTTGTTTTTTTTTTTTTTTGTTTGTTTGTTTGTTTGTTTTTTTGTTTTTTGAGACAGGGTTTCCCTGTATAGCCCTGGCTGTCCTGGCACTCACTCTGTAGACCAGGCTGGCCTTGAACTCAGAAATCCGCCTGCCTCTGCCTCCCAAGTGCTGGGATTACAGGTGTGCGCCACCACCGCCCGGCTCACATGGTGGCTTCTTAACCATCAATAATATAATCCGATGCTCTCTTCTGGTACGCATACATAAAATAAATAAATAAATCTTAGGAAAAAAAAGAATATATTGATACTGAGACTGGAGAGATGGCTCAGCAGTTAACAGCACTGGCTGTTCTTCCAAAGGACCTGGGTTCAGTTCCCAGCATGGCAGCTCACTACTGTCTATAAGTCTAGTCCCATGGTATCCCATAACTTCTTCTGATGTGCAATGTTCATGCAGATAAAACACTCATATACATAAATAAATCTTTTAAAACAGAATATATTAATAACAATATATTGTTATAGTAGTAAAATAGATGGTTCATTAAAAAGTAAGAAAACACATACACAAAAAGAACTTCTCATTACCAATCCACTAGTCCCTTTTCATCACAGAGAAATTAAAATTAAAAAAAAAAATTTAAGCCAGAGAAGGTCCTGTTTAGTTGCCCAATCTCTTCTCAACAAGGTCTCCATTTTAATACAATTCTTTAGGAACTGAATAGCTCCAGTTCTTGTAATTGTCTCTACTGGACAGGTGACAGCAACCTGAGATTGGTTTCTAGAATTACATTCATTGCCTCGTCTCTGTTTTACTGATGTCACCACCTGCTTCATCAGTTACCACCACATGTCCAGACATTTCATGGCCATATGCTGCCTTAAACCATGGCCAACAACATGAGCTTTCATTTATGTATCTTCTTAGAAGCTAGGGCTTCCTACCTTTCTGAACCACTCATTCCCCAAAGCCAGCAGTTCTGGACCAGTGAAACTCTGCCTAAGCTGGGTGGTTTTCCTCTTGGAGAACGATGCTGCACCCTTGTCAGTCACTACTGAGTTCTTTGCTTTCTTTTTTTCATAGCTTTTCTCATTTGTTTTTGGTTTGGAATCTTTTGAAGGAGAGATCTCAAACTCATGACCCTCCTGCCTCAGCCTCTTGACAGCTATATTTTTTTAAGGAAAGCTCTTTATACTAGGATCCAAACAGGGTAGATCTTTAGTTCATTATATGAGTTAGAAATTTCCTGCCGGGCGTGGTGGCGCACGCCTCTCCAGCACCTGGGAGGCAGAGGCAGGCGGATTTCTGAGTTTGAGGCCAGCCTGGTCTACCGAGTGAGTTCCAGGACAGCCAGGACTACACAGAGAAACCCTGTCTCGAAAAAAAAAAAAAGAAAAAGAAAAAGAAATTTCCTAATGTTTTCTTTCAAGAGATAATACTAGTCTCAATAAATAAATAAAATTACGTCTTAATTACTGATACTACTGGAGAACAAATTCAGTATTGACTAAAGTAGATTTCCTTTTGTTGGTTTTTGAGACAGGGTTTCACTATGTAGCTCTGGCTGTACTAAAACTCACTATGTAGACCAGGCTGACCTCAAACTCACATAGATCTGCCTGCCTCTGCCTCGTAAGTTCTGGTATTAAAGGTAAGCACCTTTTTTTTTTTTTTTTTTTTTTTTTTGTAGCTTCTACTTATCTTTATGAAGCTGAGTACTAGCATGGGAAAAATACTAATAAAGATATTCAAATTTAAAAATAATTTAGGTGCCAGCAGATGGATTAGTGAGTAGAAATGCTTACCACAAAGCCTGATAACTGAGTTCCATCTTCCAAATCACATAAAGGTGGAAGGACAGAACTGACTCTACAAACTAGTACTCTGACCTCTAAACACACCATGGCATACATACGTGCACATATGATGATGATGATGATGATATAATTTTTTAATTTATAAAAGAATTTACTTTTGGCATTGTTTTATATTCATTTTGTCCCCAGGAAGGGTGACTTTTCTGCATTTGGTTGACTTTGGCCATTACCATCAAGTTGACATGCCTTCTCTGTTTATATGCCCATGGAAAAATAATTCAAAGTGCTTTAGTGTAAAGAGTTCAAATGGAACATAAAAATCAAAGACAGCAGGGTGTGGTAGTGCACTCTTTTGATCTCAGCACTCAGAGGCAGGTGGATCTCAGTGAGTTCGTGGCCAGCCTCGTCTATAGAGCAAGTTCCAGGACATCCAGGGCTCTATTACACAGAGAAAGCCTGTTACAAAAAACAAGAAAGAAGGAGGGAGGGAGGAGAGAGAGGGAGGGATGAAGGCTGAAGTAGGAGGATTGCTTCAAGTTTAGGTCAAGCCAGGACTACATAGCAAGCCTGTTTCAAAGAATAAAGATAAGTAGGTGGTGTAGACCTGCAAATGCCTGAGTGTGTGAGGTTGAGGCAGGAGGACCAGGCGCCACAGGCCAGCCTGTGTGACATAGCAAGACACTGTCTTTTAACAAGCACACACTGTGCTCTATCGTGTTTGTAAATAAACAGCTTTTTCTCTATTTGCAAACAACAAAGGTAGAGACTTTGTTGAGGGTAGTTAATTACTGATTGTTAATAAAAAGAATAAAACCAAGCCGGGCGTGGTGGCGCAGGCCTGTAATCCCAGCACTTGGGAGGCAGAGGCAGGTGGATTTCTGAGTTCGAGGCCAGCCTGGTCTACAGAGTGAGTTCCAGGACAGCCAGGACTACACAGAGAAACCCTGTCTCGAAAAACCAAAAAAAAAAAAAAAAAAAAAAAAAAGAATAAAACCAGGCGTGTCCCAGCACCTGGGAAGTGGATACAAGGGAGTCAGGTGTTCAAGCCCATCCTCAACTATGTATGGAGTTTGAAGCCGTCCTAGTCTATATGAGACCTTATCTCAAACAATACAGGAGACAGAGAATGAAAATGAACAAATGAATAGGTATGGTGGTGCACGCATTTAATTCTAGCACTTGGGAGACAGAGTCAGTGGATCTCTGTGAGGGCTAACCTGGTCTACATAGAAAGTTCCAGGCCAGCCAGAACTATATAGAGACCCTGTTGCAGAAAGAGACATAGGGAAATAGATGATAGAGCCTTGCTGGGTATGCAGAAAACTCTGGGTTTAATATATACTCATATCTCTGCATAATAGTTCATGTCTCACTGATAGTTAAATGAATAAAGCATTTTTTCCTTTTCTGAAACCTGATATAATATTTGATTGTTTGTATATGTTGCCTGTCCAAATTGATGATTCTAAATTTTTTTTATTTCTGTCTCCTTAATAGTGTTGGGTTTCAGACCTGAAAGCAGACCTGGCCTCCAGGTTCTTTCAGCATTCCTCAGTCCCTACTTTCAGCCCAGTGGCTGGGCTGCCCTTTCCCCAGAGACTGTTTTGTAATCCAGATGCCCCCTCACCACCATCCTCTTCTTTCTCTCTCTTACCAGTCCCCTCTCTCTCCCCATGGTGCTTCCCTGGCCTCATTCCTTGGGACAGGTGAACTCTCCCACCTGAGAGTGGTTTCCCAATAAAGCTGCCTTCATATATACTTTAATCTAGCTTGAATTGGTTCATTTGACTGGTGGAGAAATAACATCAAATAGCTCCCCTGTCACTCTCCCTTAACTCTGATGTCCTTGCCTACAAGACTCCATACTGTAAAGAAACAAAAAGCACTAGGTGTAACATTGCACAGCTCTAACTCCAATGCTCAGGAATTTGAGATATAAATTTTAAAGAGACTTCCAGGCTAGCCTGGGCTCCATAGTGGGGTTTGGATTAGACTGGACTACAGAATAAGATCCTCTCTCAGGAGGCTGGAGAGATGGCTCAGCAATCAAGAGCTACTTAAGCTCTTGCAGAGGACTTCAGTTCAGTTCCAGCACCAACATGGTGGTTCATAACCATCTTTAACTTCAGTTCCAGTGGATTTGACACCCTCTTCTGACCTCTGGGTACCAACCACACACATGGTACACATATATGCATCCAAGCAAAACACTAGTAAATAAATCTAAATTTTTAATAAAAGATACTATATCAATGAAAGAAAGAAGAGAGAGGAAGGGAAGGAAAGAGACCAAGTAGTTGGGCCTTGTGGCACAGGCCTGTAATCTAAGCTGCTTAGGATAAGACAGGAAGAGCAACAATCTCAAAAGTTCCAGCATTTGGGGCATAGAACCAGGAAAAACAGGAATTCAAGGTTGTCCTGGGCTCCCTACTGAGTGGAGGCCAGCATGGACTGTGTAAGGCCAGGCGTCAGCCAACAAAGAGTAGCATTGCAGAGCAATCCAAGGTTCAGTTCCCCAAAAAAACCTCATGTAGACATAGTTTCATTTCTGTGTCTCAGAAACAATCAGTTTCCAACAGAAGTGTGTCTTATCTGCATGTGGCACTGGGAGGATTGGGAAGAGACGGAAGACAGGATAAGAAGCTAATAGACATAGTGATAGAACTTGGTGTGATTCCAGATCTTTACCAGACCTTAATAATCTACCTAGCTCAGGTTTGATTTGGAGGAAAAAATGGTTTTCCCATCAAGTTTTTCTCTGCTTTACCAAATGACAAAGTTCAAAGTGTGTGCCAGTGAATCCCAGCACTCTGGATGTCTAAGCAGAGGACCAAAATTCAAGGTCTGCGTGAGCTGTATAACAAAACTGTTCAGTCGGAAGAAAAAGGAAAAAAAGTATTGTCTTAGTTTGGGTTTTACTGCTGTGAACTGACAACTCTTATAAAGTACAACATTTAATTGGGCTGGCTTACAGGTTCAGAGGTTCAGTTCATTATCAAGGTGGGAGCAGGGCAGCATCCAGGCAGAGATGATGCAGGCAGAGCTGAGAGTTCTACATCTTCATCTGAAGGCTGCTAGTGGAAAACTCACTTCCAGGCAGCTAGGATGAAGGTCTTAAAGCCCACACCCACAGTTGCAGTGATAAACCTACTGCAACAGGGCCACACCTTCTAGAAGTGCTGCTCCTTGGGAAAAACATATACAAACCATCACAAGTATTCTTCTTTCCTGGGCAACAGGTCTCTCCAGCTCAGCCCACCCCTAGCACTGGGGGTCGGCGACGGCGCACAGTGGATGAAGATCCAGATGAGCGGCGGCAGCGGTTTTTAGAGCGTAACAGAGCTGCAGCCTCCCGATGCCGCCAAAAGCGGAAGCTGTGGGTGTCCTCCCTGGAAAAGAAGGCAGAAGAACTTACTTCTCAGAACATTCAGCTGAGTGTAAGTGGTACTGGGTGACTGGTAGAGATTGTAGAGTCTGGTGAGGGAGGCTGAACCTGAACAGTGCAGCAACAGAGCAGAGAGAGGTTCTTTACTTAGGTTAGATCCAGAAGTATGACCAGAAGTGTAAAAAGTCAATAATAGTCAGAATTGATGCCTTTCCCCTAGCAATTGAGAAGGAGACTATCTCCTTCCAGATCTTCCACTAGCACAAGACCCATTTGAGATTTGAGGATGTAACTCAGAATGCTCACCAGTTGGAAGATTGGAGAAAAGGCAAGAGTAGAGGTATAGACCCATCTGGATGAAGGAAATCAGGTTAAGCACCCCTGGGGTATGCTCTCTCAAATCATCAACAGAACCTGACTGGAATTAGACAATACCTAATGAAAACTGTGTTTACTCAGGCTGGAGAAATTGCTCAGTGGTTAAGAGTACTAAATGTTCTTCCAGAGGGCCTGGGTTCAATTCCCAGCACCCACATGGCACCTCACAGCTGTCTGCAACTCCAAAATCTGACACCTTCACACAGACATACATGCAGGCAAAACACCAATGGACATAAAAATAAAAAATTATATTTAAAAAATGTGTTTACTCCAGCTATTGTAGGCGTCTTAGGGTTTCTGTTGCTGTGAGCAAACACCATGACCACAGCAACACTTTTTTTTGCCTTTTGATTTTGAGACAGGGTTTCATTGTGTAGCCCTGGCTGTCCTGGAATTTACTCTGTAGACAAGGTTGGCCTCAAATTTACAGAAATCTGCCTACCTCTGCCTCCTGAGTGCTGAGATTAAGACTATAACAACTTTTATAAAGAAAAACATTTAACTGGGACTGGCTTACAGGTTTCAGAGGTTTAGTCCATTATCGTCATGGTGGACAGTAAGGCAGCACACAGGCAGACATGGTGCTGGAGAAGGAGCTGAGCATTCTACATCTGGATAGGCAGGCAGCAGAAGAAAACAGCCACTGGACCTGGCTTGAGCTTTTGAAACCTTAAAGCCCACCCTCAGAGACACACTTCCTCCAACAAAGCCTTACCTACTCCAATAAGGCCACACCTCCTAATAGTATCACTTCCTTTGAGCCTGTGGATGCCATTTTCATTCAAAGCACCACAGTAGGTTAATGAAAGGGGAAAAAAGGAGAAAAACATTAGCACAAACAGAACAATTATAATCCATATGTTCTCTTGAATATTATTTTCCTTTCTTCTGTTTTGTTTTGTTTTGAAAGTATATTTTATGGGTCAGTAAGATGACTCAGTAGGTAAAGTTACCTGCTATCAAGCCTGACAACCTGAGTTATACCCTTGGGTAGAAGGAGAGAAGTTGTCCTTTGACCTCTACACATGCACAGTGTGGCATGCATGTGCCACCCACATACATATACACATAACATATAATATGCACAAAATAAATGAAGTATATTTTTTTGTTTGTTTTTTGTTTTTTGTTTTTCGAGACAGGGTCTCTCTGTGTAGTCCTGGCTGTCCTGGAACTCACTCTGTAGACCAGGCTGGCCTTGAACTCAGAAATCCCGCCTGCCTCTGCCTCCCAAGTGCTGGGATTACAGGCATGCGCCACCACACCCAGCAAATGAAGTATATTTTAAAAGTGAAGCAGCTTCACTTTTCTAATTATTAAAACATTTCATTACAGAGAGACTAGATGAATAAATTTCTTTTATTTCAAACACACATATATAGGGTGAAAACAAAGTTCCTTAATTTACCTCCCCAGTAACAGTCCCATTATCTTCCCTGTAGAAAAATTGGGTATAAACAGCCAGGCTGTCATATTTCTGAAATCTTTTTATTTCTAGTTTTTGTGGTAGAATTGGAGGGATTGTGAATTGGTTTAAACATGAATGACTTAACAGTAACTCATGGAGACCTAGTGAAGGAGATGAAGGATCTACCTTGTTCTTTTAAATTGATCTATATTTCTACGTTCTGAGTATATGAGGTTCTATGGATCAGTGGACACTAACACTGCCATAATTATTCATTAGAACAGTAGTGCTCCAGTAGACATTGCATGCACCTGATTAAATGGTTCTGTTAAAAAGATTTCTGACACCAAGCTTGGTGATTCATTCCTATAATCCCAAGACTTGGGAGGCAGAGGCAGGTGGCTGGCTCTCTGTGAGTTCCAAGCCATCCTGGTCTACAAACAGAACTCTAGGCCAGCCAGGGTTACAAAGTAAGACATTGTCAAAAGAAACAAACAACAGATTTCTAGAAACACACTATCTTCTTGGTCAAAAAAAAACCTTACATTTTTACTATAAGGTTAATCAGTTTTATTCCAGGTAACAGTCATTTCTCTTTTCTTGTTATGAGTCCTTACTTTTCATTGTAGGCAGTTTCTGTCATTGATTTCATGACTGTCCTGGCCCTGTGAAGACTTGCCAGATCATATCCCAGTTTGGGGAGGAAAATCTAGACAGCATTCTGTCCATACTCAACATAACAACAATTCTAAAGTTACTATTACAATAAATGGTTTGTTATAGATAGCAAAAAAAAAAAAAAAAAAAAAAAAAAAAACTTATAAATCCATATAAATGTTTGCTGTAATGTTCTGCCATTAGCAGCCCAAGAATAAAAGATGGTTTTGGTCTTTTGGTTTTTCAAGACAAGGGTTTCTCTG